>NW_021030417.1:654376-719376 GCF_004153795.1 Camellia sinensis
GGCCTCTTCTTTTGTTGTTTGAGCTGTCCATGTGTTGGAGGTGTTGAGAACTTGTGACTTGCTCCACTTCGAATCCTTTTTGCGACGATTTCTCGAAGTCGTGCCTGGGTTACTTCAATTTGTTTATCGAGTTGTTGTATTTTGTTTATCGAGTTGTATTTTGCGTTGTTGTTAAGTTCTTGTCTTGCTTATCGAGTTGTATTCACATTTGGTTAGCATGTCAAGTCCTGGTTTTGCTTATCGAGTTATTTTGTTTGTTGTGTTAGTTCATTACCTGACTTGGCAATACACGAATGTTTAATTTCCATCAATCTCATTTTTGTGCAAAATGATGCAATGCGATGCTTAGAATACAAATGCAATACTTTTTGAACAAAAAGTTGTTTTCATTCCATCTTGGTTTCTTTTTACAACAAAGTACAAGTTTTAAAGAACACAAAACTGCCAGAGGCAGTACAATGTGCAAAAACTAAAGCAAAAAAGAGAAATAAAGCAAAAGCAAAGTGTCTGAATCGGTGCCATCCAACTCAGGACTGAGAGGCCCTCCTCACCCTCTTCCTCGACTGAGAGGACTCTGGAGCATCGTCCCTATCAGCGCCGTCATTTGACTCTTAATCGGAACCAGAACCAGAGCCGTCTCCGCTCCCATCCTCGGAGCCCTCCTTAGCATCACCACCACCCTCTAATGACCCCTCGTCCTCGCCAGACTCGTCATCATCATCATGCGTAACAGGCTCCTGACGCCTCCCTCGGCCGCCTGCTGCTGGAGTAGGTCCTGATGGTCTTGCCTCTGCCCTTGATTGTCCTTTCTGGAGGGGTGTCACCTGAAAAGGCAGTTTTGAATATATGTTAGCCATCGTGTGTATATCAGATGCAAGTGTAATGTGCGAGGTGAGTGTTTGCAGAAAGCAGATACAGTATGTGCATGCAGTGTGCCATGTCAGATGTGATCTATACATCAGTGGATAAGTGCAATGAGATATTCAGTTTAGGCATATTAGCAGAAATATGATAGTCAGAATGTAAGAAAACTGAAGGGTTACCGGAATGCCATGGGAATGTAGCATCAGCTCTCTCCTCAAGACCATACCCTCAAGTGAGGCCATCGCCTAGAGTAACCCCTCGACGTACTTCGTAGAGGGCTGCAAATACAAGTTGAAATCATGAGTACATGAATGCGCAAATATCTGAATGAAACTAAAATGAAATGCATAAAAGCTGTAAAGTATACCGGTGGTGCGCCAGGTGTCCTGACGTATCGATGATCAGGCAATGGGGGCTCAAGCGAAATCTGGTAAGGTCCCCCACCAAGTCGCCAACCTGTCAGCTCGGTCGGAGGATCCGGCCATCCAACATACTGCCTAGGAGAAGGCACCCCTCAGGTTCCACTTTTGTAGTGCCCGAGCTCGGTTCGTCGAAGGGGTGTCAACAGTCCGAACCTTGCTTGATGAGGGCATATCAGCCGTCCTGCCTATAGAAGGATGAGCGCCTGTCAAAGAAGGCATCAAATACATCTCTATGTAGATCGTATAGTCCCCCTCTACAATGTAGTGGTCTGCCTCCTCACCCCACACGAAGTCAATGAGTCCCTGAGAGGAGAGCATATCTGTCTCCCGCATGGAAAGTGGGGGCACCGAAAGGACATACTACAGTAATAGGCCCATCGTCTGGCGCATGAAGCACTCACCGAAAAACCAGGCTCTACCTGCGGGTCCCTCGAACAGTATCCAACGCCTGGAGGCATCCCAAGCCCTGGCATAGTGAAACTGAACGTATCCGAGCATCGATGCCCAAGGCTGCCACGTGATATGCAAATAACAAGTATGTGAGCTGTCAGTTATACAAAATGAATTAAAGATGAAAGCACAAAAGACTGTGAGTCTTAAGTTACCTCCGACACCCTCACGGTATCGAAGTACTGGCGAAGGTATGGCAAGGTCTCACGGGGCCTCGGCTGGCACCGGCCGTCAAATCTGTGTGAGTGTGGCACATCAAGTGGTGTCTCGACCTCTGGCTCGGGGGCAAGTGTCGGGATATAGGAGCACACCCATAGCTGTGAAAGGCAAGACAGTGGTAATCAGAATACAGAATATACAAAAAACGCAGAATGCAGAGTACAGAATGCGAAGTACAGAATGTAGTGTGTGCAATGTGCAGAGTGTACAGTGTACAGGTAATGAAAAGCAGAAATATAAATCGAAAGGGCAAAATGTACCTCCCAAGCTCTCCAATAACCGCCTACTATGTTCCCGCTCTTGTGAGAGGTCGAGCTCATGTAGCAATAAAGGGTAGCAAGGCAGCGCAGCCACAATCAAAGTGCCGAACCTGGGAAAGGTCTACTAGAGCACTCAGAAGATGTAGCCAAACCGTGTTCCCCCTATCGAAGAACAATGTGGTCCCAAGAAGGAACATCAGGAATCCCCGGGCGTACTGTTCCGTGGCCTCAACAGTCTTGGGCTCAGTCCCTCTGTAATGCTCTGTGAACTAGGTGTATTTGATTGTACCTGATGATCGGTAGACCGGCGGATGGGCTCCGAGTAAATAGGTCCATGCTGCCTCCACTCACCCATATTGGGGTCATACGGAATCGGTCGACCTCCCACCTCGAGGCCCGTCAGTATAATAAAGTCGTACGGGGTCATCGTCATGTCCCCAGTAGTTGAGAAATTGAAAGAATTGGTGGTGTCCCACCATCTCTCTACCAGTGCACCCAGGAGGGTCCTACTTGCTGCAAGACGCGATAACCCTGTGCAAAATAGCACAAACCCTGCCTCATCAACAATCTGCCGAACACCGTCGGGGAGCTCCGTATACCAATCCCTCGCGATGATTGACCCATATCCCCGAGTGGAACGGAAAGCTACTTGTGTTCAGAATGAGCAGAGATGCAGTGTGTGAGCTGTGTTCAGAATGAGCAGAGATGCAATGTGTGTTGTGTTCAGAATGAGCAGAGATGCAGTGTGTGAGCTGTGTTCAGAATGAGCAGAGATGCAATGTGTGTTGTGTTCAGAATGAGCAGAGATGCAGTGTGTGAGCTGTGTTCAGAATGAGCAGAGATGCAATGTGTGTTGTGTTCAGAATGAGCAGAGATGCAGTGTGTGAGCTGTGTTCAGAATGAGCAGAGATGCAATGTGTGTTGTGTTCAGAATGAGCAGAGATGCAGTGTGTGAGCTGTGTTCAGAATGAGCAGAGATGCAATGTGTGTTGTGTTCAGAATGAGCAGAGATGCAGTGTGTGAGCTGTGTTCAGAATGAGCAGAGATGCAATGTGTGTTGTGTTCAGAATGAGCAGAGATGCAGTGTGTGAGCTGTGTTCAGAATGAGCAGAGATGCAATGTGTGTTGTGTTCAGAATGAGCAGAGATGCAGTGTGTGAGCTGTGTTCAGAATGAGCAGAGATGCAATGTGTGTTGTGTTCAGAATGAGCAGAGATGCAGTGTGTGAGCTGTGTTCAGAATGAGCAGAGATGCAATGTGTGTTGTGTTCAGAATGAGCAGAGATGCAGTGTGTGAGCTGTGTTCAGAATGAGCAGAGATGCAATGTGTGTTGTGTTCAGAATGAGCAGAGATGCAGTGTGTGAGCTGTGTTCAGAATGAGCAGAGATGCAATGTGTGTTGTGTTCAGAATGAGCAGAGATGCAGTGTGTGAGCTGTGTTCAGAATGAGCAGAGATGCAATGTGTGTTGTGTTCAGAATGAGCAGAGATGCAGTGTGTGAGCTGTGTTCAGAATGAGCAGAGATGCAATGTGTGTTGTGTTCAGAATGAGCAGAGATGCAGTGTGTGAGTTGTGTTCAAAATGAACAGAAGCGTTGTGTATGTAAATGTGTCTAGAACAAGCAGACGAAATGCGGAGTAAAAGCATGAATTGTGCAAGAAATGTAAAGTGCATCGCAGAAAATATAAGAGTGCAGTATGTACCTCGGGCGCGTAGTGAGACAGGTGAGACTCTGGCTCCCACAATAGAAGATCTAGGGGGCGCGCCGTGCAAACCTGGTAAAATGGCGAGCTGTGCTTAGTGGCAAAATATGTACCCCAAGGCGGTATGTCGTAGGATCAAAGGGCCGAGTCCTAGGCGGCAATGAAATGATGTCGGGCTCCTCCTCCATCCTTGGAGAACCCTCGCCGTATGGAGCATCGTCGGCCATCTGAAAAAAAGGTGAAAGATGAGCAAAAACGAGAAAAATGAGCAAAAAGTGCCAAACGTCAACTCTCGAGAGGAAAAAAAAGTCAAAAAGTCAAAGCTCGGGAAAAGGGCACCAAACTCAAGACAAAATTGGGGGAAACATACCTCAAATGGCGAAAATGGTGGAAAAAGCTCCGAAAACAAGATTTGTTCGGTTCAAAGTGAAGGAAACTGAAGAGTTTTCGTGAATCAACTTCGCGTGGGACGTCGGAAAATGCGTATAAATCCCAGATCTAAGATGAAAAAAGGTCTAGGGAGGTAGAGGAGTGATTTTTGGCCGTGTATGTGTGAGAATTTGTGCCTTGGAGTTGTGCTTTTAAAGATCCGAACCTCAAAAGACCAAGTTGCCCCAGTTTTACTAAACTGGTCGACCAACCAAGTTTTCGGGTCGACCGACCACCTATGTGGTCGACATATAGGAAAAGTGGTCGAAAGCTCTCCAAAGTGGTCGGTGGGTTCCTACTGTCCTCCCTGTGTATTTTTGTGTTGATTACAGTCCTTAGCCCTCCAGAAAGTCCCAGAACAAAGCCCCTGCGGGGGTTTGAAATCACGTCTCTGATGCGTGACTCATCGTCAAGTCTTCATAAGCAAAGTGTATCCTTTTTTGAATGCATTGTGACCCCTCCGAGAGGTAAATCGGAGGTTGTGTTTGAATCGGCTTTGTGAAGGCGTGTTTTCTTCATTCAGTGTTTTGCATTGAATGTACACTTCTTTCTTGATTACATTGCACTGTTGCTTTGCATAAAGTGTGCGTGTCTTCACTTGCATTGTTATGCACCGTTCTACTCGCATTGTTATGCATTGTCCTACTTGTATTGTTATGTACATTTCATTCGCATTGTTATGCACCGTCCTACTTGCATTGTTATGCACCGTCCTACTCGTATTGTTATACACGTTTCATTCGCATTATTATGCACGGTCCTACTTGCATTGTTATGCACGTTTCACTTGCATTGTTATGCACCATTTCATTTGCATTGTTATGCACGTCTCCCATGCATTGTTATGCACCTTTTCATTTGCGCATTGTATATGCACGCGTTTATCTCGTATTGAAATTATATCTTGATGTAACATTGAACATGTGTTCCTACTATATTGTACCTGTCAAAGCTTCTTTCTTATGCAAGCACGATATTGTATGTACGGTTCATTTGAAACTGGCACAACCAGATGATATTGTATGTACGGTTCATTCAGAGGAACTCCAAGTAAGATCATTCCTACTCCCTCGAACTCTCTTGGTTCAGTTAGAACATTGGGACAAATGCCCTCCATTTGTACCACCCTCCAGTGTTCGCACCGCTACCTCTCTCCTTTCGCGTTTGACACGCGTTTGGGCGTACCTCTCTCCTTTTGCGTTTGACACGCGTTTGGACATACCTTTCTTCTTTTGCATTTGACATGCGTTTGGACACCTTTCTCCTTTCGCATTTGACATGCGTTTGGACGCCTTTCTCCTTACACGTTTGACAAGCGTTTGGACGTACCTCTCTCCTTTCGCGTTTAACACGCGTCTGGTTCCCTTGCCTCTCGCGTTTGACACGCGTTTGGTTTTCTTGCCTCTCACATTTGACACGCATTTGGTTTCTTTCCCTCTCGTGTTTGACACGCATTTGGATGACTGCACTTTCTTGTGCAGTCCTTCTCCTTTCGCATTTGATACGCTAGAAGGTGTTTTGTTTGAGACTTCAGGTGTTCCTGATAGTCACTTTTAGTCTTCCCTGTGTTCACTAAGATTGCATAATTTTCTTACATCATTTCTACATGAAATGTAGTTCGGTTTGTAGTTCCCACGCGTAGCGTGTTTGCTTACTTGCTTATGTACGAGTTTTTTGTTGTATTTCTTTGCATAACATTTGCATCTAGATGTTTCATTACAGCTTTCTTTGCATGATCATAAGTTATGCTCTTGCATTGTGCATGTTCATTTGCATTTTGCCCCGGCCTGCGGGCATATCTATTCTGTTATCTTACCTGTTTGTCTGAGTCTTCGGCCTTGTCAAAAATGGGTCGTCTCTGGGCTTTGACATTCACTCCCGTCATTTCATGACTTTCGAGTTCTGTCAAAGAGGGGCAACTGTAGACACCCCATCTTTTGATCGTCCTAAAGACTTAGACGTCATCGATTGAGTGCTCGATGATTGCGCATGTTCGCGCTCATTTGGAATCCCCGAGGTTTTCGGCAACGCGCCGTGCCTCTGAGTCTCTGAACTTTCTTGGTTTTATGCTTGTTTTTTGCCTAGAGGGAGGGGAGAGGTTGTTGGCCACTTTTGGCTTTTGTAGGCCACTTGTCCCTCCTATAGGCCACTTGAGGTGTCCGACGGCTATTTTCTTGCTTTTGCAGATATTTTTATTGCCAGTTGTGCCAGCTGTTGGGCACAGAAGGCATCCTCTATACACATGTATGGAGGGATTGCACCAAGATTCTAGCTTGTCAAACAAGCTTGAGGCTTGGAATTCTATAAGAGGGAGGGCCCTCTCCCTTTCCAGGGGTTCAGATTTTTTAAAAAGCTAAAAAGATATCCCTCTCTCTCTATATTTGTGCTACATTGAATCAAAAGTGTTGTTTCTTCAGACTTTTGCACACAAACACCTAGTAAGGCACCACCATCATTGAGTTGAGGTTCTTGGAGGTCATACTTGGGTTCAAAAAGGCTGGTTTTTACCTCAGAAGTTGTTGTTTTGCTGTGGTTCTTCAAAGGTGAGTAGTTACCCTCTTTAAGCTTTATTTTGCTTAAGTATTTGGCCATCCTTGCATGCACTTTTAGGCCTTACTCTCAACTACAAAAAGCTTTGTTTTAAAGTGTTTAAAATGGTTGTTTAGGCTTTGTTTGAGTTAGGGGTGGTCTACCCCCTTTGGTAGCTTGTTTTGCTTTACTTTGTGCCATCTCTTAAGGCCTTTGAGATCACCTTCTCTTGGCTTTTTAACCACTGAATTCCAAAGGAATTTCAGTGGTGGAAAGTATGTTTTGTGGCCCCAAATAGGAAGGGGTCATCATCCCCTCTCCTTGTGTCTTGATTGCTTGTGTTGGTGGCCTCATGCTTGAGCATGTTTTTCTACCATACCTTGCCTTGATCTAAGCATGTTTTTTTGAATTTTTTAACATGTTTTAGTTTTTTTTGTGGCTAGCTTGGCCACTTCTTGCATGCTTCTTACACTTGTAGTGTAAATTTTGCTTACTAGCTTAATATGCTTGCCATTTTGGCCTATTATTCTAGCTTATTTTGGCTACACTCCAGCATGTTTTTGCTCATATTTTAGCATGCTTGAACTCTTTTTTGAGTGGTCTTGATCATTTGGGGCTTGCTTTGTATAGCCATAGGGCAATCTTGCTCACTAGCTTTGAGTTTTAAAGTCTCTAGCATGCTTTACTTGAGTTGTGTGCATGCTTTGGCCTCATTTCTCACATGATTTCAGTGTATGTAGTGTAGTCATACTCTCACATGTTTCACTCTTTCAATGCTTTTGGAGAGTTGTGCCTTATGTCTTAATCATGGGCTAATTTATATGCATGCTTGCCTAAGCTTTTGGGCTATCATCTCAGTATGCTTTTGGTCTTATTTTGCCATGATACAACTCTGATTTTGGTTGATGGAGTCACCTCTTACTTGGTTTTGGTACTTGTAGTGTAATCTCACTGATTAACCTTGCATGCTTAGTGTTTTGGCTTACCATTCTAGCTTGTTTTGGCTACACTCCATCATGTTTCTAGCATTGTTTTGACCTGCCGTAGGACTGTTTTAAGTGATCTTGGTCCTTTGGGGCTTGCTTGATATGGTTATGGTACAAGTGCCTCAACTAGTCTTGAGTGTTGCGCACCTTAGCATGCTATATTTGTGATGGTTGCATGTTTTGGCATCATTTAGCATGTAATTTCAGAGCATATACATGTGTCATGTTCTCACTTCCTTCACTCCTTGAGAGCTTTTGAGAGTTGTGCATTTGTGCGTTATTTGTGAGTTATCAAAGGAGCATGATTTTCTACTCTTTTGAGCATTAGTTTGAGCATGTTTTTGCCACTGATTTGCCATGATATAGCTCTGTTTTGGGTTGGGTTGGGTTGGTTGTTTGCACATAGTATTGCATAGTCCTAGTGTTGTGTACCTTACTAGCTTTAATGCTTGAGTCCTCTAACATGCCATACTTGTGTTGTTTGCATGATATGTCATCATTTGGCATATGATTCCAATACCTACATCTCTGTCATACTCTCTTATTTATCACTTCTTCATTGTGTTTGAGAGTTGTGTTTAATGTCTGGCTTGCGAGCCAATGCATGAGCATGTTGTTGTAGCTTTTGGTGCTTTGTTTCTAGCATGATTGTACCATTGTTGTGGCATGAGGTAGGTTTGACCATTTGAGATTGATGGTGCATGCCTTATGTGTAATACACTTCACTAGCTTTGATGCCTTAGCTTCTAAACATGCCATGCTTGGATTGCTTACATGATAGAGCCTTGTGTATGTCACTCTAGCATTGGTAGATAAGCATGTTGTTTGCATGTGTGTTGCATTGCATTGTGTTTGGATCGGACGTTAATCCAAACACGAGAAACGAGGGGCGTTTCATACTTGAAGTGATGAAACGCGCCTCATTTCTTGGTCGTCGTCCCCCTTGATTGTGCATGATAGGGTGGAGGCCTCTTGAGTCTTGTGTGTTACTTGTGCATTCATTAACTTGTACAAACTCAGCTTCTCGGCCATCGTGCATTGCGATGCTCGGTTGGTGGCCTGAGAGTCGAGTACCGCACTCCTTTGAGCTTGAGAAATGATAAGGAGGGTGGTTGTACACACATACTCTGCAAATGCCTTTCTTTGCCCTTGTTGAACTCTATTTGCAGCAAATTGGAGGTGTGCAGAAGCAATTGGCCGACAGGCTAGAGGAAGTGGCCTACAGCCTCCTTAAATGGCCGACAAGGGGCCTACAGCCTCCCCTGGTGGCTGACAGTCCACCAGCTTGAAGATGGTTCAAAGTGATTCTGGTTCTGGTGCAGAAGCAGTCTGGGAATTGGTTTGGTATTCAGAATCAAAGCAAATGCAAACAGAGGCAACCGGTGGCAAGGCGACGGGATTTCAGGAAAAAGCAACCGAGCATGCATGCATTCCTCGCCCCGAGGCTCCTTTTAACTACTTTGCTTAGATGGTTAACTCGTTGATTCTGTACTTAAATAGTTAATGCGTTTAGCTATTCATTTGTGTTTGTAATTAGTTAACTAATTAGTTAATTAGTTGTGATCTGTAATAGGTAGCTTAATTAGCGTAGCTAGTTAGCTTTCATTTCATTCGGACCCTCCGTCGAGAGGGCAAATGTTGTAACAAGCGTGCGTGTGTGTGTGAATGTCTTCTAATCCCAAGTCTTTCTCCTTTTTATTTACTAGCTTTTGATGGTTAGTTTTAGGGCATATTTCAATTAGCATACTTATGCTTTGCATGCGTGCATCATTCATTTGTCTTGCATGCACCAGGCTCAGTGCATCATACAAATTGCATTGTATTTCAATACCTATTTGAATACATGTATCAATTGTTGCATTCATATGCCATTTTAGACAGCCGAGCCTATTTTAGTTGCATTTTTTGCATGCATTGCATTAGGCATCTTAACATAGCTAGGATCATGCATTGATTTCTAACTAGTTTTCTGTTTTGGCTCGGAGTACATTGTGAGTGTTTACGCTTTAGCATACTGCATGGGATGTGTATGTTGCCATGTTAGCATGCTAGCCATGAGGCTATTTGCTTAACTGCTATAACTACATGAATGCCTGTGGATGAAGGCTTCATTGCTTGAATTGGAACAATTCATCAAAATGTGAGTTTTAAGCCTACTTGAGAGTGGCAAATCTGCGTTTTAGCCTACTTGCGAGTAGCATCTTCAAACCATTTTTGAAAAACAAACATGAGATGTTTTGTTCCAAATCAAGCGATTTAGTCTATACTTGTGTGTCGTGCGCATCACATAGTAAGTTCGATTAATAATCAAAATAAGAACACTTGTGTTTTCAAAAACAACATATCATGTTAGTAGAGGCCGATCTTTGATCGGGCGAGCAGGGGTGCTCATTTCAGGACCTTCCCCTCTCGTACCCAAGTTTTCGAGCCGAGGCAACTTTGTTAATGATGGACACGTGACCTTAGGCAAGGGTCAGGGTTTCCTAAATTTCCCAAAACAAAATATTTAGGTGGCGACTCTGAAATCTGGCAAAGCAGTCCATGTTTGGCGCTTTTTGATTCAAATCGATTTTCCAAAACGATTTGCCAAATTTAGACTCTTTGGTGTTTACCAGCCTCACATTGCATTTTGTGAGATTAGATTCAGAACCACGACAGGAGTCCGAACTGTAGAACCAATTCAAGCTCTCCGAGAGGGGGGCACGAAAAAGTCAGTCTACACACACTCCTCAGCAAAATGGAGTGGCAGAAAGGAAGAGTCGCACCATTGTCGAGATGACAAGGAGTATGCTCAAGACAAAAGGTTTTTCCAACAATTTTTAGGTAGAAGCAGTCAACACTACTGTTTGCATCCACAACCAGTTTCCAAGAAACGCTCTTGTTAACAAAACTCCCTATGACACTTGGCACAATCGCAAGCCAGTGGTAAATTTTTTCAAATTTTTTGGATACATTGCATATTCCCTTATTCCTTCTCAATATAGGGAAAAATTTGACCAAAAGGGAGAAAAATTCATTTTCATCGACTATTATGATGAATCAAAAAGTTATTGACTTTTTGATCCAAAAACCAACAAATTGGTGACTTCAAGGGATGTGCACTTCATGAAATAAAAGCATGGGATTGGAAAAATTCACATGAGGTTGAAACATTCATACAACCAGATAAAGGCAAGCCAAGTTCTTCTAATTTAGATTCACCAATTCCACAAAGTCATTTTGAAGAAAGTGACTCGGAATCAAATTCAATATCACCTATTAGAAAGGTACGGCCTTTAAGAGAAATTTATGATTTATGCAATTTTGCATTTTTCTCTTGTGAGCCTCAAAATTTTGAAGAAGCAGCTAAATGTCAAGTTTGGTAAAAAGAAATGGATGAAGAGATGTTCACAATTTTCAAAAATCAAACTTGGAACCTTGTGGATCATCCTAAACAAAATGATGTAGTTGGACTAAAATGGATCTACAAAACCAAAATGAATGAAGACACAGTTCAAAAGTACAAAGCTTTTCTTGTTGCAAAAGGCTACTTACAACAACCTGGAGTAGATTTCAGTGAGACATTTGCACCACTTGTCCAAATGGAAACAATCAGAACAGTTTTAGCCGGGATGGGCTCCATTATAATTAAGCTGGCCGGAGTGTCCTCCCGAAATTATACATGGGTGGCGATCCCGCAGACGAAATATCTGTAAAATGGCAAATTAAAAATTACATGGGTGCTGATCCCACGCACGAAATATCCGTACAATGGCAAGTTGGAAGTGTTATGTGTTGAGTGTGAAATTTGTTGAACCACTGAGTTGTAGTCTCATTTGGATTAACGAAAGTAATGAAATTGGCTCATGTATTGAGATGAATTGAAAGCAAATGAAATGAAATATGGAATTGATACTTTACGAATGTATATAAGGGTATGAATGTTTTATCCCTAGCATTGTTTATGCATACCGCTCTTATATTTTTGTTAAATCTCATATACTGTGTTAGATTGTTCCTACTGGGCTGTGGCTCCCCCTATTTGGGAATAACATTTTCAGGTAATGATGGTATGCCTTCACCAAGGCAATAGCCTTGGAAGGACCTTTGAGTAGCAAGAGCTTCATGTTTTGTTTATTTTGTATAGCCTAGGGCATAAGATGTAATGAGCAAAGCTCACTCTTGTTATAACCAAGTTAAGGCTTGGAAAGGTGTAAGCTAATAGGGCATTTATTTCTGTTAAACTCTTTTGTACCACCAATATGTATGTAATGAAAGGACTATTTATTTTGATTGATGCACCTATTTATGTATGGTTGGGTTGAATTTACTATATTATTTTGGAGGCGTGACACCAAGAAGAAGGTATACCCAACAATTCTCCCCCTATTGACTTAGGTGGAGACATCAACCATACCCGCCAAAGATCGATACTTTAAATGTTTGTCCCTCGGCAGAGTCTTAGTCAACATATTCGAAATATTATCATCTGTGTGAACCTTTTCGAGTTACGGGCCAATAACCATGTCTATAATGGAAAGTCCAAGCATATAGGACTGAGACATAGCTGTGTTAAGCAGTTAATTATAGAAGGTGTGATTACCATTAGTTATGTAAAGTTAAGTGAAAACTTGACTGACCCCTTAACAAAGGGATTTCAAGGGATTTGGTGTGAAAAATATTAAAGGGTAGGCCTTGAGTATTTTGGCTTCTAGCATGATATCTTATATAAATATATATATATATATATATGTCTTGGAGCCCAAGTAGTTGACCATGTGAGGGTAGAAATTGCCTTGATAGCATTGATGGACAACTTTGAAAAATTACACCTATGGAACTTGGCCCCTAAGAAACCTTCAAATCCTTCTCTATATATAGGCACACTTCTCCCCCTCAATTTAGACATTTTCAGTCATACACTAGAGGAGTGAGAGAGAGTGATCTTGGGGGGAAAAAAAAAGAGAGAGGAAGAGAGAGAGAAAAGAGAAGAAGAAAAAGAAGAATTGTGTTGAGTCTTGTATAACAAAGGCAACCCTACATCACCTCTTCTCTCAAGTTCTTTTACTACTTGTTTTTCCCCCCCTAATACAAGCTCTTTATATAGATATATATATATATATTGTAGTCTAGGCCCACACTCTTGTATACATGTGTATTAATCAAGAAATTGTGTGTTTCTCTTTCTTTCTTAAATTTCCAGCAGCAAATCTTGTCCCTCTCTTGAATTTATTTTCCTATCAAAACTCCATAAAATCAAAATCTATTTTTATGGTGTAATATTTGGTATGTCTAGAGTATGTGGTAATTTTGGTGGGACCTAATGATGTATTTTTATGACCTAAACAATTTTTCTAAGCTTGCTACTCGCAAAACCAGAAAAATAGTCAACTTTCTCTATTTTTATAAAATTCTAGAAAAATAATATTGAGTCCAATTTTATGTCAAAATCTTAATCTTGGTGTTATATTTTAATTAAAATTTGTTTGAACTCAAGAGAGTGAGGGGTTCGAGAGGAAAACCGATTTGCGTAACGGTCAACGAATCTGGACAAATCTTGGTAATTCTGAATTATCTTAAAATATAAAATACCTATCATACTTTCGTAAATTGAGTTTGAAACTAGATTTGTTTATCTACAAACTCAGATGAGGCCAAGTACTTAGGGCCAATAACAGTATTTTTTCCATAATTATTTTCAAACTGGTTCAAATCTTGAAATCTGTGTTATTATGCTCTTATTTGGTCTGCAACTCTTATATTCTATGTTTCTTGAATGTTTTAGCCTCGATATGTAATCTATGATAAATTATGAATTTGCTTTACCATGAATAAATTATATTGACCATGGTTTGCTATAACTGAGAACATAATGCACTTAATAAAGAGGAAATCAAATGGGATGGTAATGAGTTACGATCATTGTATTAAATTTTATGAGATAATGAATGATGGATTCAAGAGTATGATATAGTGGAATGTGTTCCATTTTTGTGAAGTCTTGCGCAAGTGTGTTTTCAAACCTTAGCATGGCACAGGAGGTATTCTGGCTGCTTAACGGAAATGGGAGGCATAAGGGTGGCAGTGAGGGTCTCACACAGGGAGAGTATCCCAGGAAGCCCGTTTCCTTGGGGTAGACCGTGATGTCACCACTCGGGTATGTGACCTAGGTGTGTGGGCACCATTGGTACTTATGCGGTAAGCGACGCACTGGTGGTTATGCGGTAAGTGACGCATTGGTATTGTATTAACCAAGGGAGAGTTAGAATTGCCCGTGGTCAGTATTAGTGGTTGGGTAGGAATGACATTCCGTAGGGAGTTTCCTAGAACTAACTAAAATTGACTATTATTCATGAGAACTGATATTTGATTATAAGCTTTACTTAATTATTGCTTTCGCTGTATGTTATGATCGTGTTGTTATGTTACTTGTGTATTTGGAATGGGAAAAGGGTCGGAATCTGTGTGTTTACTGGGCATTCCAAGCTCATGGCATTTTATGCCAAGTGAAGGCGAGTTTTACACCGAGAACGGAATCCCTAAAAGCTTTGAGGAACCATGGCTGCCTTAGAGATTAGATTTTATATTTCCTGTATTTTGGATAATCTTTTTCTATCAAGGAACTGATCTGTATTTAAAGAGTCGAAGAATTTTATCTGTAACTATTATTAATATTTTCTTTTAGTGTAATTATTTGTATTTGTGCTTAAAAATGATGTGTATCCGCTAGGTAAACCCCGGTGTATCGTTGTATTATATTGTCAAAATTTGGGGCGTCACATGGGGTTGTCCCCAAGCCCCTTTTTTCCTTCCTTCTTCATTTTTTTTCTTTTGTTGCCAAAGAGCTCAGCCTCTCTCTCTCTCTCTCTCTCTCTCTCTCTCTCTCTTTCTCTCCTTTGTTGCTCAATCTTTGAGCTTCAAATGGGAGTCTTTAGAGTGAGATTTTGCAAAAGTGTTGTAAATGAAAATTGGAGAGCTCGTCGTGATCTTCGCAATGGTGTTCTCAGATTCATGATCGGGTGATGTTTACAATTTCGGATTGCTTTTTTTCATATTTGAGGTAGGGACTTTCTTCATATTTTTACATTAAAGCTATGTTAGGGTTATTTTAAGAAAATATATCATTATAAGAGGTATTGCATATATATATATATATATAGATTTTTGTTTGGCAATTTTTAGAAGAAAAATTATGTTGAAATGTTAAGAATATTGGCAATTTGAGGTTGATTTGGAAAAATCATTTTGTTTTGATAATTTTGTAAAATAAATCTGAAAATAAAATTTAATAGTTGTATGGATTATCTCTACATCATATTATAATTAGATGATTTATTTTGAGAAATATAAAGTTAAGTTTTTTTTTTTATCTTTGATTTGGAAATTTATTTTTTAGAAAAATAAATTAATGTTGAGGAATATGGAGTAAATGCTTAAGTAGGAATTATAGAGTCGCTTTGGGATTAAAAACTCTAAAAGTGTTATATTCATGATATTTTATAAAAGATGATATGTTGATGACTAAGTTGTGTTCATTTTTATGAAAATAAAATGTGAAATGTAGACTTTCAAACTCATAACCTTGAAAATGTTACTATTTGACATATTTCATAATTTTTGATGTAAATATCATGTTGGTTAAGTAATTTTAGAAAAAGTTGTGAAATTGTTATTGGTAGAAAATTTGGTAAAAATATTACCTCTTTAAATAGCTTAGCATGGAAAATGGTTATGTTGAAATATAGTTATGTTTGAGGGATGAGGCATGTGAAGTTAGGTTTGGTATTATTAATTTAAAAAGTTTTGAATATAATAAACTTACTAATTTAGTGGATTAAATTAGTTTTGGTTAAAAGGTTATATCCGTTATGGTTAAAAGTGTGTTATTAAGATTATACCATAACTTTTGACATAGTAGGATAGAAATTGTAACATTTAATAAGTAAGGATTTCCTTTGAGTTATATATATGTTTTTGCTAGATCTAGATGATTTTCGAAAATCATCCTTTCATTTGTTTTGAAAATTAATTGTTGATTCAAGAAGATGAGAGATTTTTTTTGAAAGTGGGTTTACTTTCTTATTCCTTTTAAAATAGAAATTGAGGGTTTTGAATTATGATGATTGAAGAGAGATGTTTTTGGTGACTTTCTTTCAATAAATAAAGATGAGTGGTTTTGGTGAGAAAACCTAAATATTGGAGATTTTTAAGAAAGATGTTGACAATCTTTGAAAATGTTGTTATATTTATTTTGTGTGCCAAAATAAATGATGTTTGAAAAATTGTTTATTTATTTACATATAAATGATGGTTTTCATGGAATATGAGAATTGTTGAAGTTTTGGAAATTGTTGTTCAAAATGTTGATATAGTCTTGAAGTGACTAAATGGTTGATATTACTCTAAGTGTGGAAATTATGTTGTCCCATGGATGAATTTGAATAAAAGTATTTATATTCATCTTGAGAAATTATATTGAAATGAGAAATGGGAAATGAGAATTTTGATCACAATGAGAATATTGTGTGGAAGTATTGAAAGTGGAAGAAATATTACATTGTATTATTAATCATTGTATAGGCATATCAATTCATTTGATAATGATGAGCTTTGAAATTTGATTTGAAAACTTTGCATTGAGAAAGGAATGTTGGGAAATAAGTTTTCATGAAATGATTTTGGGGTAAATACGGTGGTAAGTTTTGAAAGGTGGTGTAGATGATAGATGCCGAGCCTTCCAGTTAATAATGGTAAAAATGACAGATTACAGGTGTCGAGCCTTCCAATTAATATTGGTAAAAATGACAAATTGGTAGTACTTGTATAGTCTACTTGCAGACAACAGCCTAGGAATTACCTGAGTCGTATTTACCATCTTGAAATTTTATTGAAATTGTTGGATTAATGTGTTTTCAAAATGACATTGTGCGTAAGATTTTCAAAAGATGAGAAAAATATTTTGAGCGTGACGTGGCATATGCATTCATCTCATAGGACTGTATAACATGGATTTAATGAATTGTTTAATTATTTGATTCAATTGATAATGAGATAATTGAATGAATTGCAAAGGATGTCATGTTGCTATTGAAACATGTTTATTTATTTAAGTTAACTTGTTGTGTTTAATTAAATAAATTGAATTTAAGAGATTATGTAATAAAATCATATGGTTTTGACATGATATGATTTCACGTATATGTATGAGTATTTTGGTACCAGTCTTATCTTCTAATGTTTTAATATGAGATTGTTTAGTGAGTTAGTGGTTGCTCACCCCCGCCTGTACATGTGTGCATGGAATTCTTTTCGGATTTAAAGATCAAACAATGGTTTTTACCATTTCATAAGTGTAATGTAGCGATGGATTGTATTACTTCATTTGTTGTTTGGTTGAGTGTTATTTTTTTGTAAAGAGTAGTGTCCTCTCTTTTATTGTAAGCCTCGAGGCATTTTTTTTATTTCTATGTAAATGTCATTGTTGTATAACGAGGGGGAATATGTATATTTAATTATTCATCATTTCATCCATGGATGAAATGTTATTTGTAAATGGACTTATTTAATGAATATTGGTAAGGTTATCCGAGTAATAAAATACGAGGCGTTCACATTTTGGAAGTTGACACAATTTTTAGTGTTCAAATACGCAAACAGAGCCAATCAATGGCAATGAGGTGGCTTTTTTGGGTGGAGAAACCGAGCATGCATCCCTCGCTTCTCGAGGCCATTTAATTGCTTTGTTTAGTTAATTAGTGGTAGCTAATTAATTGGTTTAATTGCTTTGTACTTAATTAGCTTAGTATTTAGCTAATTACTTCGATTTGTAATATTTAATTAGCTTAGAATAAGTTAGTTAATTCATTTCAATTGTTGTAATAATTAGTTAGCTTATTCATTCGGACCCTCCTTCGCGATGGCGTAATGTTGTATTAAGTGTGTGTGTGTGTGTGTTTGTATGTCTTCCAACCCCACGTCTTTCTCCCTTTTATTTAATCACTTTTGATGGTTAGATTAGGGATCATATTTCAATTATCATATCGCATGTTTGCAACCATTCATTTGTCTTGCATGCATCGAGGCTCGGTGCATCATTCAAACTACATCATCATTTCATGTACTTCTTTAAATACGTGTTTAATCACATGCTGTTTAAACTGCATCATATGCCATATTAGTAGTCGAGCCTATTAATTTCATATTGCATATGTTGCATTAGGCATCTTATATAGTTAGGATCATGCATTTGTTTAACTAATTTTTGTTTTGGCTTGGAGTACTCGGTAAGTCTTTATGTTTTAGCATACTTTCATGAGTGTGATTGCCATATTGCCATGATAGCATGCTTGCCATGAGGCTATGTGCTTAAATGCTAAACTGCATAAATGCCTGTGGATGAAGGCTTCTTGTTTGAATTGGAACAATTTAACAAATGTGTGTTTTGAGCCCACTTTGTTGTGGCAAATCATGTTTTAAGCCCACTATCTTTGGTGGCAAATCCGCATCTTTTAAGCCCACTTGAAGGTGGCAAATTCAAACCATTTTCACAAACAAACATGAGTTGAACTGTTCCAAGTCTTGAGACTAGTCTATACTTGCTTGTGTGCGTTATATAGTAATGTTAGCTAATTATCAGAACAAAAACACATAATGTTTATAAAATATCATATCATGATTAGTAGAGGACGATCTTTGATCGGGCGAGCGGGGGTGCTCATTTCAGAACCTTCCCCTCTCGTATCCAAGTTCTTGAGCCGAGGCAACTTTGGTGATGACGGACACGTGGCCTTTGGCACGAGTCAGGGTTTCCTAAATTTTCTCAAAATAAAATATTTAGGTGGTGACTCTGTATCTGGAAAAGCAGTCCAATTTTGGCATTATTTGATTTAAAATCGATTTTCCAAAAAGGTTTGCCAGATTTGGACCCTTTGGTGTTTATCAGTTTCACATTGCACTTCTGGGACTAGATTCAGAAACGCGGGAGTCCGAACTATGAGGCCTTCTTTTCAACCCTTTCTGAAAGGCGGGGGCGTGGAAAAATGAGAGTCCACAGTTTTTAGTGACTCTGCTAGGGATTTAGAGAACTTGACTTGAACTCATGATATGTTATTTTATCTATACTTATGTGTTTCTTTGCATTTGCATTTGCATCAGTGTGCCTAAGTCACCGTGTTTGCCATCTGCTATTCCTGAGCGGTTTGTCGGAGGCTTGCTTGGAAAAGCTGGCCAAAAGGTTGACCGGCTGTGGGCTCTGCCACGATGGAACATAACCCTTGGATCCAAACTACCATTGTACCGTTTGATCCTCCTTTCACTTCTCTATGTTAGGTGTGAGAGGCATATTAGGTGGTCTTGCTGAGGTACCCTTTTTGACCAATCGCCCTAGTTGCATATCAGAAGCCATGGAGACTATTCCAAACTAGTACAAGTTGCTCACCTAGATGCAGGATTGTTTGAAACCGCTTGTTTGCGTAGTGAACCCCTAGCTCCTGACGAAACTAAGATAAAGTAGCCCTACCCCATCATAGGGGTGTTTTGGCTCTCACTTGCTTGATATGTGCTTTAGCATGAAACTCTGCAGGAATGTATGTATCAATTGCCAGTCTGGGTATCAGTTTGGGGGCAGAAATTTGGGGCAGAAATCAGTGTTTGAGTATAGTTATCCAGCTTATGATTGCAACTGTGTGTTGTTCTTGTCTGAGCCGAGGTGTTGTGTGGTTTCTGATTTTTGTTTCTTTTTGTTTTATTTTCTTTTTGCAAGGTAGTCTTTCACCATTGCTTCAAACGAGTCTGTTACCCCCCAAGCACTCTAGACCCCGAGTTAGAAGGATTTGTAGATCTAGGGATCTAGTCAGGCGACAGCCAGTGTTTGTGTCACTCGCGCAGGTTACTAGACGGAGGAGGGTTCGACAGAATTCGCCAATTCAACAGTCACCGTTTACCTCGCATCTGTCCAGTCAGGCCTAATCATCCACTTTTACTCTAGACAGAGAGTACTCACCGATTCTGGCAGTTCAAAGTCCTCCAGCCAACATAGAAGACATGCTTCGTCAACTCCAGCAGACTATAAAGAACATGCAACTAGATGCTGCCCGACAAGCTGAGACCATAGCTTGCCAAGACGAGGTTGTAGCTCACCAAGCAGAGGTAATAGAAAGGCTGCAACAATAGCAGCCACAACCTGCAGTAGCCTCAACATCCCATACACCCCCAGAGGGGATTCCGACACCCGGGGTCACAATCAATGTCCAAGAAAATGCGGGCATTCAGGCGGATCCTATCCTACCTCAGACCTCCAAGGCACCGGTTTACCCGAGGTCAACCCTACTACATTGAAAGTGAGCAAGCTGGAAAAGCTCTTTAAACGGGTGCAGGGTGTGAACTCGATCCCTAACATAGATGATGGCTATACTGAGTCAGCAATGACGTTGCCAGACAGATTTAAAATGCCACATATAGACTGGTTTGATGGTTTCGGGGATCTATGGTCCATCTACAGCTATTCTCTGACATTCTACGACCCATAGGTCTCACCAGGCTGTAGAAGTTGTCACTCTTCGGCCGGACCTTATCAGGTATAGCGGCCATCTAATACGCCAAACTTGAAGACTCTGTGAAGAGAAACTGGGAGGAAATGGCGAGGCCCTCATAGCACAGTACTCCTACAATACTCAAATCGAGGTCACTACTCGTGATCTCAAAGTGACTCGTCAGGAATCAAATGAGGGCTTCTTCGATTTTGTGACTCGGTGTAGGGCCAAGGCCTCTATGATGACTGTCCGGCCAGCTAAAAAGGACCAGATCAGAATGGTGGTCCGTAACCTGCAACCAAGACTGTTACAGAAGATGATAGTCCTACATCTATCTACTTTTGCTGACCTCCATGAAATAGGGGTACAGATAGAGGATACAATAAATTAGGGTCTAATAGACTATGAGAAAGAGCAACCTGAGAGGTCTTTCACACGCAGTTCCAATGCGACTACGAGTGGTAGTACAGCTGCAAGGCCTTCTAATGTGGGTATGGTCATCACCACACCGAAAACTGCTAACCCCTTTGCTGGTACATCCAATACAACCTCACAAACCTCGAAGCACCAACCTCGAGGCCAAAGGGTCTTCGTCTCTTTATACATGTCCCTATCCAAAGCCTTCGGGATCCTAATCAAAAAGGGGCACCTTAAGCCACTAGACCTCGCCCCCTACCCGATCATCTTCCCCCGAAACACAACTCGGCCAAATATTGCGCTTTTCATCAACAGCATGGTCACGGCACTAACCTATGCCTCAGATTGCGTCATGAGATTCAAGATCTCATTGACAATAAGATGATAGCGCCTTCTCAAAAGCCTAACATCATTACAAATCCACCACATAACTAGGTCCCTCCACCTCGGCAAATAAACTTCATCCATACACTGGCCGTCCCTTACGACCCCAGTATACGCATCACACATGTCCACCTACCTAAGCCAACGTTATTCATCCCAGAGAGCACGGACTTGTGCATGATGAACGCGTCCATATCCCAACCTAAACCTGTTGTGGTGACTATGGTAGATGAATGTAGGCTAGCCTTAATGGAGAATGGGAATGTCAGTCCAGCGCCTGAGGGCTCCGTAGACTTATCTGAGGAGGAATATAACCCGTGCCGCTACATTATGCCAACCAATCAGGCCAGAGTAAATGTGGAGTTGCCGACAGGGATGGAGGTTAGTGTAGTCTGGGATGATGGACCAAGCCAGGGATTGGATAACTTAGCCGACCTCGAGGAAGACATCAACAATCTTCAGTTTTTCGATGAGCAAGATCCGGGGAATGTACAGATTGATTGGTTCAATCTGAACAAGTCGACAGACAATTCGGGATGGCTTAGTGATGAACCTGATGTGGATGAGGGACTTCAACCAAAGTTGGAACAGCCAAAAGCAAGAACTACTACAAGGGTCGGAACTGCTACAAGGGCCAGAACTGCCGAGGACAAGGGAAAATTGCCGGAGAGCGCCGGTGTTAAGAATTTTGCTCAGGAATTGAGTATTGTTAGTACAACTGATACAGAGCAAGAAGCAGCACTAAAGCAGTTCGAACAAGAAAGGGATGAGAATGATCAAAAGGTTGGAAAAGCCTAAGGCCCTGCGGGGAATGATTGTGACATTGACGTGGGAGTAATTAGAACGGAACAGGACAATTGCTTGTCGGTTGCTGAAGGAATATAGTGGCAAGATAATGGTCTGCATCTTGCCCACACTGACGAGGATTGGGGTCAAGACCTACCAGACGACACTTGGTACTCTGAGGAGGTGGATCATATGACTAGAATCGGGTGGTACTTCAGGCCCCCACACCTGGACCAACTTGGAGCATCCGGAAAGGATAAGGAGACTAAAAAATAGAGGGGAAAACTGTTAGAGGAAGAGGCTGTGATGAAACATTTAAAGAAGATTCGAGCAGACATATCTATCTGGGGGTTGCTTATGGCTTTGCGCGTGCACCGGCAAGTTGTCCTGTCAGTGATGGATAAGGCCAAGCTGTCTATCGACACAACTCCAGAACAACTAGTGGGACTTGTCTTCCCGGGAGGCGCTTTGCCGACTTTGACCTTCTCGGGTAAGGAATTGCCACCTGAGGGCTCTACGCATAACAAACCCTTATACATCTCCGTTAAATGTAGAGAGATATGGGTGCCGATTGTACTGGTTAACACTGGGTCTGCAATCAATGTTTGTCTGTTGCGCACGGCCTATGCTATTGGCTTGAAGCCAGCAGACTTTGTACTAACGGCCCAGGTGATCCGGGCTTATGACAACACAAGTAGAGAGGTGATGGGAACAGTTCATATCAAAACACAGGTCAGGCCGGCCCAACAGGAAATTGAGTTTCACATCCTGGATGTTCCGGCTACCTTCAACTTGTTACTTAGGCGACCCTGGCTGTACCAAGTAAAAGTTGTTTCTTCCACCTTACATCAAATGCTAAAGTACCCCTATGGAAAGGAGGTGGCCATTGTGTTTGGAAATTCCTCTATACATCCTCCGCCTGAGGTCACTACACCAGTACTAGAGATTATACACTGTAATGAGGATGTTTTCTTGTCTGGTTTACCTTGGCTGAGGCCGGGTGGTGCAAGATATCTTGGCTATTGATGAGGGGTTGTAACAACTTTAGTGGGCAAGAAAGTCGTATGTGCTGTGCTGGACAAGGTCTATGCTCTTCAGTGCTCAATCAGTTTACCTCATGAACAAGCTACAGCATATACCCGGGATGGGATTGGGAAAGAGCGGCCGAAAGGGCATTACTGCATTGGCCGAAGTGCCACATAACCCTCATGCCTTTGGCTTGGGCTACACGCCTACCAAAGAGGACTGGGTGAGGAAAGGGAAGGAAATAGCAGGAAGATCCAAAGCAAAGCAAAGTGGGAAGCACTATGAACTTGTGCATAGGCCAAATCAGGGAACTCTGAACAGCCGCTTTGTCCGGGAAGGGGAAGACTTCCCATTTTGTGGCTTTCATGAGCCATGGTTGAATTCTAAGAAGCGGTGTCTACCCGGCTTTGAGATTTTCTTCAACCTACAGCTGCAAGAGGATGAAGCCACAGAGGAACGGGCTGAATTGCTTGCTGAGGTTGAACAGAGCATATAGGATGAGTCCAATAGTGTGTCGTGCCCGAACTGACGCCTAAACCGAAATGGGAAGTAGAAGACATAGTGTGTCAGGCCAATCAACTAAATTCTAGGTTGTTGAGACATACTGTAGCTCATCTCAGGCAGATCAAACCAGGGGCAACGCCAAGCAATGTCAACAGCAGACATGTTGCACATCCAATGGCACCATCACCCTTCGTTCGAGAAATCAACTAGCCATTGGCAAAAGAAATAGCCTCATGCTGAATATGCAGGGCAAGAGTCCACTACCTTCAACCTGACCATGAGCCATATCTGGAGAGAGATGAAACAAAAGAGAGATTAAAGAATAGAGAGGTGTGTGTGGAGAGAAAAAGTGAGAAAGGGTTTTGAGAGAAAAATAGAGCGTGAGTGCCGAGAGATGTAAGAAACACATGTGAGATAGGGTGGGAAACATTACCTGTAAAAGTAGTGGACTTCCTGCGAATTTGTTTGTCTCCCACTGATGGAAGGCATCCAAGCCGATCAAAGTCTCGGCTAGTGCTAGGCCAATGCAGCTCTTGCCCTCTTTTAAGCCTTGGTCCACTTTGATCAAGCGAATGCTAGACCCTCTGAAACTCGGGGTAAGAAGAAAATGAGCCAACATACACAAACAAAGGGCATGTTATTGAAAACTCTGCCAAAGACGGTCGCCGCGGTCACCGGCATCAGAAAATCGATGAATGAGGTTGGGAATGTCCAGCTCTCCATTGTGAACTAAGAATTGAGCATCGTGTAAAGTGAGCCCACACATCCTCCTTAGAGTTTGGATATGACCAAAACAGGACTGGGGCAAGATTTCCTTGTCACGCCGGGATTCCATCAAAACTTGGAATTCTTCAATTGTAGGGCATATCTCTTGTCCCCCGAAGCTGAAAACATATGTAACTGGGTTCCAACACCTAGCCGCGGCGTGAAGGATCGAAAAACACAACGGGGTGCGACTTAGCAGGAATAGTGCATTTATCTCGAAACCCCGAAAATTCACTTTTTCTGAGCCATCTAAAGTTGCAATCCAATTTGAGAGTTTTTCGGCAAAGACTGGCTCCATGTGTGGAAAAAAACAGAGCTGGAATGATGAAACTATGAAGTCCTAGGTAAAGGATAGGGCACTGAGTGGAAGAAATGTGGCAATAATCTGGAGATCCCTCACACTGGTGGCCGACTGGCCAATGGTGATGGCCGACAGCCACCTTTACTAGCCGACCGACCACCACTAGTGGCCGACAACCTCTGTTCATGGCTGATAGCATTCTTGTGGTCTTTCTATGTGTTAAGAGTACTAAGAACCTCTGTTTTGTTCTACTCTTGGTGCATTCTGCTGTCTTGTTTTAGTAGTTTTGTTGAGTTGCTTTTAAGTTGTTTCGATTTGTTTATCGAGTTGTTTCAATTTGTTTATCAAGTTGTTGTGTTGCTTATCGAGTTGTTGTGTCATTTATCAAGTTGTAATTATTATTTGTTTATCGAGTTGTCATACTTTGTTTGCTAAGTGTTGGTTGGTTCATTACCTGATTAAGAAAGTGCCAATACAATGTGCAATTTTCAATCAAGATCAATATCATTTTTTTTATGCTATGCAATATTATGTGGTGCTTAGAATGCAAAATACAACACTTTTTTTTTATCAAAAACACTGGTTTTCATTCCAATCATGGTTATTTTTTTATGAAAGAGTACAAGTTTTTAAAGCTAATAAAACCTGTCTAAAGCTATACAAAGTGCTAACACTACTAGCAAAAAGAAACTAAGCAGAAATACAGAGAATCAGCGCCAGCTATCTCTGTCTCGAGAGGCTCTCTTCCTCTTCTTCCTGGGTAGAGCCTCAGAGCTGTCCCTATCAGCGCCGTTGTCTGCACCTCCCTCTGAACCAGAATCAGGCTCGTCAATGCCATCTGCCTCGGAGCCTGACGCAATATCATCTTCACTAGCAAAACCTGAGCCAACGCCATCATCTTCGCTCTCGGATGACTTGGCATGCTGACTCCCTGCCTCCTTGGCCTCACTGGTCTCAGCCTCGTCATCACTCAAAATGGGCTCAAAAGGGCCATTCTCATCTCTGGTGCCCTTGGCTCTGTCTCGGCTGCGCACCGGAGCCTGTCTCACTCTCTTCCCTGTCGTTGGAGGGGGCACTGATGGTCCTGCTGCAGCTCCCGCTGGTGCGTCCGGTAAAGGTGGGACCTGAAAAGGTAGTTGCTATATGTCAGCCACAATATATGATACAAGTGTGGTGTGCAGAATAAGTACATGCAGAAGTCCGGCACAAAATATGAATACAGTACGAAAATACAATATTTCAGATGCAGTGTATCAATGCAACGCGAGAAAATTTTCAGTTAACATGTCAGTTTCAGCGTATCAGTGGAAATGTGATGACCGAAATGAAAGAAAACTGAAGAAATTACCTGAATATTGTGGAAGCCGAGCAGTGCCTCCCTCCTCAAGATCATGCCCTCGAATGAGGCCAACATCTCGAGCAATCCCTCGACGTACCTTACAGGTGCTTGCAAATGCAATTTGGAATGATCAGTGTCCGGAAGGAATGAATATCTGAGTATCTGAACAAAAATGAAAAAATTGAAAACCGTAGTGAATACCGAAGGTGATTCAGGCGCTCTAACATATCTATGACCAGCCATTAGAGGCTCAATCAGAATCCAGTAAGCCTCTCCGGTGTACCACCAACCTGTCAACTCGGTCGGGAGCTCTGGCCAACCAGTTCTCTGCCTCGCCCGAGAAGCCCCTCTGCTATAGGCCCTGGTTGCCTTGGTCGCTCTAGGTCCCATCCTCGCAGCAAGAGCTCTCTCTCCCTCGCCTCCGTGAACACCGGTCAGAGGTGGCATAAGGTGTGTCTGAATGAAGACTACATATTCACCCTCAACTCGGAAGTACTCCGCCTCCAAGCCCACCATGAACTGGATAACTCTGTCAACAGATAGGTTATCTACTGATCTCGTGGACTCTGGCGGCATCATCAGTATGAACTAAGCAGGCATGTCCAGAGAATGGCGTACGACTCTCTTGCCAAGGTACCAGGCTCGGCAGACCGAACCCTCAAGTAGAATGTGATAGCGAGACATGCCCCAGGCCGCATTATACCGGCCTCCAAGTCCTCTCGGTATCATAGCCCATGGCTGCCATGAGATCTACAAATAAAAGTTGTGTAGATTATCAGTTGTTGTCAGTGACTATAATGTGAATCAAAATAGTATGAAAGCCAATAATGAACCATGTTTTAGGTTACCTTGTGAGCAGCTACAATGTCAAAGTAACGCCTAAAAAAAGACAAGGGCTCGCGAGTCCTGCGGCGAAGCTGGCCATCGTATACCCATGAATAGGGGACCGTCAATGGAACCTCCACCTCTGGCTCCGGGGCAAGAGTCGGGAAGTATGCGTATATCCATACCTATAGGGAAAGTGCAAAAGTATGTTGTCAGCACAGGATATGAACAGATACAGAAATTGCAATGCAGAAAGCATACAATGCATGGACAGGTGTAGAAAGTACAAAGCAGAAAGTACATGCGTTGAAAAAAAGAAATGCTGAACAGAAAATACAAAGTGTAAAGAGGGAACTGAGATGTGTACCTCCCAGGCTCACCAGTAGCCTCTGACCAAAAGTCCAATCTCGTGGGAGGTCGAGCTCATATAGCCGTATAGGGTGGCGAGGCCAGCCCCGCCCCACTCGTAGAAGCTCACTTGGGGAAGAACCACCAGTGCGCTTAGCAAGTATAGCCCCACAGTGTTTGCCCTGTTTGCAAACAGGGTGGTACCAAAGAGGAACATCAGAAAATCTCGAGCGTAGTGCTCTATCTCCTCTACTGTCTCTGGCATGGTCCTCCGAAACTGCTCCTTAAACCAGCTGTATCTGACCTGGGCTGTCCAGAACAAAGGAGGGTGCTCCCCCAGAAGCTCAATCCAAGCAGCCTCTCACTCCCCCATATCGGGATCAAGGGAAATCGGATCACCCCTACGGCTAGGCCTGTGATCATGGCGAAGTCATACGGGGTCATCGTCATCTCTCCGGTAGTGGAAAGGTGGAGAGAGTTGGTGGTGTCCCACCATCTCTCCACTAGAGCTCCAAGAAGTGGACGGCTCACTATGACTCGTGGCAATCCAGAGCAGAATAGGGCGAAGCCTGCATTGTCGACAATAGCTCGTACTCGGACAGGGAGCTCATCATACCAATTTCTGGCCGTCGTGGCCCCATCGCCCCTGTATGTGCGGGCATCACTCTGTGGCAACTGCAGGTGAATTAGTGTAAATACAGTACGAGAGTGTGATTAGTGCAAGAAATGCAAGTAAAGAATATCAGATGTGCAAGTGCATAGAGTTTGAACCTCAACGGGAATGGCTGAAATATGGGAGTCCAGCTCCCTTAGTAAGAGATCCGCTGGTGCATCAGCGAAATCAATGAAGTGCCTAACTCCACTAGCAGGCAGAATGTGAGTCTGGGGATGATTTTCTTGCCGTGTCAAAAGGCTTCACTCCTAGTGGTAAGGGCTCTGGCTCTGTATCAGAATCGAACTCTGCCTCGAACTCTAACTCTAGAGGAGCCCCATCATGTGGAAAGTCGTCTGCCATCTAGAATATAAATGAAGAGTCAATGAAAAGTGAAGAAATGGGAAAAATAGGTGGAAAATGCCAAAAGTCAACTCAAGTCAAACCCTAGGAGAGAGAAAATGGGAGAAAAAGTCAAAGCCCGGGAAAAGGCGCTAAACCCAAGAGAAACTCAAAGGGAACAAGCCTCATGTGGTGAAAGTGAAGATAAAAGCACCGAAATCAATTTTCAATCGATTCAAAACGAAGGAAATCAAGAGGTTTTAGCGAATCAACTTCGCGCGGGGCGTTAGAAAACGCATGTAAAGCTCAAATCTAGAGAGAATGAAGGTCTAGAGAGGGAGAGGGATGAATTTCGGGCATGGGGTGTGGAGGAAATGAGCCCCTATGTTGTGACGCCCCAAAAGTCGGGAACATCAAATAATATAGTAACCATTAAATACAGGGTTTATCTATGGCTACAAGAGTAGGAAACGTCACTAATGAGTCTTTTGGATAATAACCAAGCAAGATCCCAGGAAGGTCAGAGCAGTCAAAATAGCCTCCCTTCAAAGTCCAACCACCTTGGATAGCAAAGCTACCTTTTTGACAGATCTTGACAAGGTATTAACACAAGGCCTACATGAGTTGACCGGGTATAAGGATAGGTTACAAATGTTATATATATACAAATTACAAAATCATGTCTTAAATACAACATGGGATCTATCACTTACAATCTCAAAAAGCGTTTACAAACTAGTTTCTAATCCTCCTAGGATAGTCGTACGTCCTCAAATGCTTCAACTTTGCCTTCGACCGGTCTAATAGTCTTCAATACCTGGCACGAAACGCCATGAGCTTTGAATGCCTAGTAAGAGCACACACACCCCGTCCCTTTTTCCCAATCCAATACACCATCACATTTGTAGCAAGCAAGTAGTGAAGCATGATATTCAAGTCAATAACATCAATTTCAATAATAGTGGAAAGGAACATGTCATTCAAATAGATAACAAAGGTTATAATGTTAGTAGTTAGTATTCTAGAAATCCCCCAAAGAGATTTCATCCTCCCAACCACAAGAATTGGATACTGGACTATTTGGAACTCCCCATTTTGCTGCTTTGTTGCAGAACTAACCTCAGATGCCTACCAACGGTTATATACCGCGTAGCGCCAACCGCAGGGCCTCAAAAGGGACAGCGAAAAGAAAAAGGTTTTATCTCCTAAATCCAACCTTATCCTTCCAAAAAAATTTTATCCTCCTGAATGTCCCATCCGGACCTAACCTTATCTCACCAATCAAACCATCACAAAGAGTCCAAATACATCCGCTCCATTCTAGGGTTTACGCGACAACCTCTTGCGCAAGACTTAACCTCCAATTAGGGAGAAATTCCCATCAATCCATATATAACACATTATCATCTCTTCATTATTCAAGTGATCGAAAACCCAATACCATCCCAATTAAGTTTTCCGTTTGAATCAATGTTTTAAGTCAAGTTAGAACAAACTCAACAAGATAGTAATATCCACATAAGCATGAGAATCATTAAAATAAAGAAGATAAGGAACATAACCATAACACATGAAATACCATACCAAGATATGATCATAAACTAATAAACATATTCATGTACACAAGAGCATAAAACACCCATGCAAAACTAAATTTACAGATTCAATACTATTTAAAGATTAAAATCAAAAGGGCTATTTCGAATATTTCCCGAACCTAGCCTTCCTATGGTTCGTAGAGAATTTAATCTAGTTTTCAAAACATGTTTCAGAAATGGAATAGCTTTTCTAGATTTTTAGTTATTTAAGAAACACTCCAGCGCTGTCCAGATTCGTCGACCGTTATGAAAATCGAATTTTCTTTCAAACCGCTCACTCTTTTTAAATGAAACCAATTTTACTTGAATGAGGACTCTTTAAGGAAGATGTTGACATAAAACTAAGGTCTCGAATATTTTTATACATTTTTCTGTAATTTTTGAGAGTTGGCCGTGAAACAGATTTTTCTAGCACAATTCTTGCAACAAGAAAGTTGGTGAGAAAAGAGGTCAACTAGGGGAAATTTTCCACTTATCTTGTGATGAAAACTTGATAAATAATATGTATTAAACCCAAGAATTTAAGGTGAAGGTGTGCCTTGGAAATTTTGAGAGTTTGATACGGAAAAAGGTAGTCTTATACTGATTAAAAGAAAAACAAGAAGGGTAGAATCAAGGCTCAACTCCTTTCATTTTTAACACAAGAATACCATTAGAACACATCCAAAAATACCATTTTAAACTTCTAATAACATGTATTTGAAAAAGAAAAATGAAAGAAAAAGTTGTGTTGTGGCTTACTTGATTGCCTAGTGAAGTGTTTGTACAATTGTCTCCTCTTTTCCTCTCCTCTAGTACCAAAGTTCACTCTCTTCCTCTTCTTTCTTTCTCTCAACTGAATGTGTAGGTGTGTGAGTGTATGAGATGTGTAACATGTGGAGGGTGGTGGTGTTTTTATAATAAAATTTGTGTAAAAGGTCCAAAATGTCCATTGGTTGGAGTGGAATGGAATTGAGATGTATTTAGTTGGAATGTAATGGAATGAAGGATCATTAGGGAGCCTAATCATGTATTAAGGCATGATCTAGTTAGGGTTAGGCTTAAGTAGAACCAAGATAGTTACAAGTACAAGACAACTTTCCTTGATTTGGGGGTGCCAATGATACTTTTTCCATGATTTAAGGGATTTGTCTCTAAAGTACCTATGATTGTAGCCTAGAGAGGGTGATGGCTGGCCATGTGCTAGATTTGTGGAGATTTTTGTTGATTTTATATATAGATATGAAGATATTTGTGTATAAAATTATTTATTTAAGAAAGGTACATATATATATATATATAAGTATATATGTGTGTAATGGTACTAGTTTGGGGTCAAAATGTGATTTAAGAAAAATATGAGGGCATTGGGTTTAATTTTATGAATTGGAACATTTATTTTAGTGTGCAATTAAATTAAATTGGGGTTAGAGAGTCTAATTCGGTTTGGATTTCTTGTTTCGAACAAAAACGCGATCAACCGACGAACGTGATAAAGACCGGAAAACCTAGGGTTTCCAAGTGGTAAATTCATATTTAGGGAGTCAATTAGAGTATTAGAAATTATTTCTAAGTTTCCGAAATCAATTAGGGTTTGAGGTTTTTTGTTGGCGCATTTATTTTGATCCTAGGGTTACAATTAATTAAGAAACTGAGGGACTTCAAGGAAATAATTTAAAAGTAAGAGACTTTTAAAAAATTAAAATTTTCAGGGGCCTCACACATGCCCTATACTTAAACACCCGAATGCAAAAAGACCAAAATGGCCAAACCTGCCATCGATGGCCGGTCGGCCACCAGATGGCAGCCGACATCCACCATTGGTGGTCGACAACCCTTAGGGGTGGCCGACACCTCTCCCTGGTGGCCGGCAAGCTTTCAGTGCTCTCCATGTGTGTTTTGCTGCTGTGTTTGTGACCTTGTTTCTCGAGAAAGTGCAAGAAAAGTTCACTTTTAAGCTCAAATTGCCTCTGCAGAAGCGATAAACCGTGCCTTCAGTGCATGATGATTCATCACTACTCAACATCAACGAGGTGTATCTTTTTTTGAACATATTGCAACTCTTCCGAGAGGTAAATCGGAAGTTGCAACTAAGTCAATTTTATCAAACATGCTTTTGTCATTGCATAGAACGTATATCTCTTTGTCGTTGCATGGAACCTGCATTTCACATGAGATCTTGCATAGAATGTGCACTCTTGGTATTTGCACAGAACATGTTTCTGTTTCCCATTCGCATAGAGTATGCATTTGGTGTGTTGCATAGAACATGCTATTAATCTCGCATTGAACATGCATTTTCTACTGTCGATCACTGCATAGAACATGCATCCTATGCTGTTGTATTGAATATGCATTTTGACATTTGCATAGAACATGCTTTGTTTTTCTTGCATAGAACATGCACTCTTGCTATATTATGCTCGTTGAGTTTCTTTCTTATGCAGGCACGATATTGTATGTACGGTTCATTCAGAGGAGTTCTAGGTGAGATCATTCCTATCCTTCGATTTATCCTGTTTTAGTTAAAAGCATTTGGACGTGTTCCGATGTTTACCACCACACCCTGTTTTGGTTAAAAGCATTTGGACGTGTTCCGATGTTGACCACCACTCCCTATTTTGGTTAAAAGCATTTGGAAGTGTTCCGATGTTTACCACCATACCCTGTTTTGGTTAAAAGCATTTGGATGTGTTCTGATGTTTATCACCACTCCTTGTTTTGGTTACAAACATTTGGATGTGTTCCGATGTTTATCACCGCTCCTTTTGGTTAAGAACAGTCGGGTATGTCCCGGTGTTCACACCATCCTTTCTCTCCTTCTACGTGCAACGCGTTAGGATCTTGTTTTACACCTCGGGTGCGCCTGACGGTTGTGTTATTCTTTGCCTTTCCTGCGTGATGCGTGGTTAAGTTTGCATAATTTTCTTACATCCTTTCTGTATGAAATGTAGTTTGGTTTGTGTTTACTTACTTCTTTTTATGTATGAGATTGTTGTAGCATTTCTTTGTATAACATTTGCATCTAGATGTTTCATTACAGCCTCATTGCATGATCATAAGTTATGTTTTTGCATCATGCATATCATTTGCATCTTGCCCCAGAACTACACTGGTTTGATTCCTTGCAAAGGGATCGATAGATAGGCAGCCTGCGGGCGCAACCATTTGCTTTGTCTTCCTTGTTTGTTTTCCCAAGTCTTCGGTCTTTTCAAAAATGGGTCGTCTCTAGGCTTTGATATTCACTCCTATCATTTCATGACTTTCGAGTTTTGTCAAAGATGAGCAACTGTAGACACCCCATTTTTGAGCGTCCTCAAGACTTAAACGTCATCGTTTGTGCACTCGATGATTGTGCTTGTTTTGTGTTCGTTTTGAGCGCCTGAAGTTCTCGGCGGAATGCCTTGTCTTTGAGCCTTTGAACCTTGTTCTTTCTCTACCTTGTTTTGGACCAAAACTTGGTGTCTGGACTTGTTGGAGACCTGTCGGCTACCCCCCAAGGCTGTCGGCCACCCCCCAAGGCTGTCGGCCATGGATGTGGCCGGTCGACCACCAGTGGTGGCCGACAACCATCAGTCTCTTTTTCCAGATATTTCTAGCTATTTGTTTGCTAGTTGTGCCACCTGTTGCTTACTAAGCTGCATCTTCATACACGTGTATGGTAGGATATATTCAAGCTCAAACCTTGATTTTCTATATATAGAGGGTGTCCTCCCCGATTTTGGAGGGTTAGAAGATTTAGAACAAAAATCTCTCTCTCTTTCTCTCTTGATATTTTATGTCTTATAGCTTGTTTTCACTTAGCTTTTGCACATCAACCCTTAACCAAACACTCTCACCTTTGGGCTGAGATAACTTCGGACCTTGTTTGAGCTTTTGAAGGAGGTTTGAGCTTGAATTTGTGTTGTTTTGTGTTGTGCTTCAAAGGTATAGAACTTACCTTGTTTAAGCGTGCTTTCAATACTTGCTTAGCCATCTTTTTAAACTATTTTGGGGCTGGTTTTGACATGTCAAGCGATTTTTATCTCAGGGCGTGCAGGAACACGACCTTAAGTGGTTTTCTCAGGATGCGTGAGACGTGTTCCCAAGCGATTTTTATCTCAGGGCGTGCAGGAACACGACCTTAAGTGGTTTTCTCAGGATGCGTGAGACGTGTTCCCAAGCGATTTTTATCTCAGGGCGTGCAGGAACACGACCTTAAGTGGTTTTCTCAGGATGCGTGAGACGTGTTCCCAAGCGATTTTTATCTCAGGGCGTGCAGGAACACGACCTTAAGTGGTTTTCTCAGGATGCGTGAGACGTGTTCCCAAGCGATTTTTATCTCAGGGCGTGCAGGAACACGACCTTAAGTGGTTTTCTCAGGATGCGTGAGACGTGTTCCCAAGCGATTTTTATCTCAGGGCGTGCAGGAACACGACCTTAAGTGGTTTTCTCAGGATGCGTGAGACGTGTTCCCAAGCGATTTTTATCTCAGGGCGTGCAGGAACACGACCTTAAGTGGTTTTCTCAGGATGCGTGAGACGTGTTCCCAAGCGATTTTTATCTCAGGGCGTGCAGGAACACGACCTTAAGTGGTTTTCTCAGGATGCGTGAGACGTGTTCCCAAGCGATTTTTATCTCAGGGCGTGCAGGAACACGACCTTAAGTGGTTTTCTCAGGATGCGTGAGACGTGTTCCCAAGCGATTTTTATCTCAGGGCGTGCAGGAACACGACCTTAAGTGGTTTTCTCAGGATGCGTGAGACGTGTTCCCAAGCGATTTTTATCTCAGGGCGTGCAGGAACACGACCTTAAGTGGTTTTCTCAGGATGCGTGAGACGTGTTCCCAAGCGATTTTTATCTCAGGGCGTGCAGGAACACGACCTTAAGTGGTTTTCTCAGGATGCGTGAGACGTGTTCCCAAGCGATTTTTATCTCAGGGCGTGCAGGAACACGACCTTAAGTGGTTTTCTCAGGATGCGTGAGACGTGTTCCCAAGCGATTTTTATCTCAGGGCGTGCAGGAACACGACCTTAAGTGGTTTTCTCAGGATGCGTGAGACGTGTTCCCAAGCGATTTTTATCTCAGGGCGTGCAGGAACACGACCTTAAGTGGTTTTCTCAGGATGCGTGAGACGTGTTCCCAAGCGATTTTTATCTCAGGGCGTGCAGGAACACGACCTTAAGTGGTTTTCTCAGGATGCGTGAGACGTGTTCCCAAGCGATTTTTATCTCAGGGCGTGCAGGAACACGACCTTAAGTGGTTTTCTCAGGATGCGTGAGACGTGTTCCCAAGCGATTTTTATCTCAGGGCGTGCAGGAACACGACCTTAAGTGGTTTTCTCAGGATGCGTGAGACGTGTTCCCAAGCGATTTTTATCTCAGGGCGTGCAGGAACACGACCTTAAGTGGTTTTCTCAGGATGCGTGAGACGTGTTCCCAAGCGATTTTTATCTCAGGGCGTGCAGGAACACGACCTTAAGTGGTTTTCTCAGGATGCGTGAGACGTGTTCCCAAGCGATTTTTATCTCAGGGCGTGCAGGAACACGACCTTAAGTGGTTTTCTCAGGATGCGTGAGACGTGTTCCCAAGCGATTTTTATCTCAGGGCGTGCAGGAACACGACCTTAAGTGGTTTTCTCAGGATGCGTGAGACGTGTTCCCAAGCGATTTTTATCTCAGGGCGTGCAGGAACACGACCTTAAGTGGTTTTCTCAGGATGCGTGAGACGTGTTCCCAAGCGATTTTTATCTCAGGGCGTGCAGGAACACGACCTTAAGTGGTTTTCTCAGGATGCGTGAGACGTGTTCCCAAGCGATTTTTATCTCAGGGCGTGCAGGAACACGACCTTAAGTGGTTTTCTCAGGATGCGTGAGACGTGTTCCCAAGCGATTTTTATCTCAGGGCGTGCAGGAACACGACCTTAAGTGGTTTTCTCAGGATGCGTGAGACGTGTTCCCAAGCGATTTTTATCTCAGGGCGTGCAGGAACACGACCTTAAGTGGTTTTCTCAGGATGCGTGAGACGTGTTCCCAAGCGATTTTTATCTCAGGGCGTGCAGGAACACGACCTTAAGTGGTTTTCTCAGGATGCGTGAGACGTGTTCCCAAGCGATTTTTATCTCAGGGCGTGCAGGAACACGACCTTAAGTGGTTTTCTCAGGATGCGTGAGACGTGTTCCCAAGCGATTTTTATCTCAGGGCGTGCAGGAACACGACCTTAAGTGGTTTTCTCAGGATGCGTGAGACGTGTTCCCAAGCGATTTTTATCTCAGGGCGTGCAGGAACACGACCTTAAGTGGTTTTCTCAGGATGCGTGAGACGTGTTCCCAAGCGATTTTTATCTCAGGGCGTGCAGGAACACGACCTTAAGTGGTTTTCTCAGGATGCGTGAGACGTGTTCCCAAGCGATTTTTATCTCAGGGCGTGCAGGAACACGACCTTAAGTGGTTTTCTCAGGATGCGTGAGACGTGTTCCCAAGCGATTTTTATCTCAGGGCGTGCAGGAACACGACCTTAAGTGGTTTTCTCAGGATGCGTGAGACGTGTTCCCAAGCGATTTTTATCTCAGGGCGTGCAGGAACACGACCTTAAGTGGTTTTCTCAGGATGCGTGAGACGTGTTCCCAAGCGATTTTTATCTCAGGGCGTGCAGGAACACGACCTTAAGTGGTTTTCTCAGGATGCGTGAGACGTGTTCCCAAGCGATTTTTATCTCAGGGCGTGCAGGAACACGACCTTAAGTGGTTTTCTCAGGATGCGTGAGACGTGTTCCCAAGCGATTTTTATCTCAGGGCGTGCAGGAACACGACCTTAAGTGGTTTTCTCAGGATGCGTGAGACGTGTTCCCAAGCGATTTTTATCTCAGGGCGTGCAGGAACACGACCTTAAGTGGTTTTCTCAGGATGCGTGAGACGTGTTCCCAAGCGATTTTTATCTCAGGGCGTGCAGGAACACGACCTTAAGTGGTTTTCTCAGGATGCGTGAGACGTGTTCCCAAGCGATTTTTATCTCAGGGCGTGCAGGAACACGACCTTAAGTGGTTTTCTCAGGATGCGTGAGACGTGTTCCCAAGCGATTTTTATCTCAGGGCGTGCAGGAACACGACCTTAAGTGGTTTTCTCAGGATGCGTGAGACGTGTTCCCAAGCGATTTTTATCTCAGGGCGTGCAGGAACACGACCTTAAGTGGTTTTCTCAGGATGCGTGAGACGTGTTCCCAAGCGATTTTTATCTCAGGGCGTGCAGGAACACGACCTTAAGTGGTTTTCTCAGGATGCGTGAGACGTGTTCCCAAGCGATTTTTATCTCAGGGCGTGCAGGAACACGACCTTAAGTGGTTTTCTCAGGATGCGTGAGACGTGTTCCCAAGCGATTTTTATCTCAGGGCGTGCAGGAACACGACCTTAAGTGGTTTTCTCAGGATGCGTGAGACGTGTTCCCAAGCGATTTTTATCTCAGGGCGTGCAGGAACACGACCTTAAGTGGTTTTCTCAGGATGCGTGAGACGTGTTCCCAAGCGATTTTTATCTCAGGGCGTGCAGGAACACGACCTTAAGCGGTTTTCTCAGGATGCGTGAGACGTGTTCCCAAGCGATTTTTATCTCAGGGCGTGCAGGAACACGACCTTAAGCGGTTTTCTCAGGATGCGTGAGACGTGTTCCCAAGCGATTTTTATCTCAGGGCGTGCAGGAACACGACCTTAAGCGGTTTTCTCAGGATGCGTGAGACGTGTTCCCAAGCGATTTTTATCTCAGGGCGTGCAGGAACACGACCTTAAGCGGTTTTCTCAGGATGCGTGAGACGTGTTCCCAAGCGATTTTTATCTCAGGGCGTGCAGGAACACGACCTTAAGCGGTTTTCTCAGGATGCGTGAGACGTGTTCCCAAGCGATTTTTATCTCAGGGCGTGCAGGAACACGACCTTAAGCGGTTTTCTCAGGATGCGTGAGACGTGTTCCCAAGCGATTTTTATCTCAGGGCGTGCAGGAACACGACCTTAAGCGGTTTTCTCAGGATGCGTGAGACGTGTTCCCAAGCGATTTTTATCTCAGGGCGTGCAGGAACACGACCTTAAGCGGTTTTCTCAGGATGCGTGAGACGTGTTCCCAAGCGATTTTTATCTCAGGGCGTGCAGGAACACGACCTTAAGCGGTTTTCTCAGGATGCGTGAGACGTGTTCCCAAGCGATTTTTATCTCAGGGCGTGCAGGAACACGACCTTAAGCGGTTTTCTCAGGATGCGTGAGACGTGTTCCCAAGCGATTTTTATCTCAGGGCGTGCAGGAACACGACCTTAAGCGGTTTTCTCAGGATGCGTGAGACGTGTTCCCAAGCGATTTTTATCTCAGGGCGTGCAGGAACACGACCTTAAGCGGTTTTCTCAGGATGCGTGAGACGTGTTCCCAAGCGATTTTTATCTCAGGGCGTGCAGGAACACGACCTTAAGTGGTTTTCTCAGGATGCGTGAGACGTGTTCCCAAGCGATTTTTATCTCAGGGCGTGCAGGAACATGACCTTGAATGGTTTTCTCAAGACGTGTGAAACGCGTTCCTGAGTGGTTTTTATCTTAGAGCGTGTGAGAACACGACCCTAAACAGTTTTCTCAAGACGTGTAAGACGCGTTTCCAAGTGGTTTTTATCTCAAGGCGTGCAGGAACACGACCCTGAGCGGTTTTCTCAGGACCTCTTCTCACGTTTTCAGCATGGTTAGAGTGTTCTTCCTTCTCTCACGATTCTAGCGTGGTCGAAGTGTGTGTTCCTCTTCTCACAATTTCAGTGTGATTAGAGTGCATCATTTCTCACACGATTTCAAAGTGTTTGGAATTTGTTCTTCCTCTTCTCACGATTCCAGCGTGGTTAGAGAGTGTCCTTCCTCACATGATTTCAGAGTGTTTGGAATTTGTTCTTCCTCTTCTTATGATTCTAGCGTGGTTAGGTTGTGTCCTTCCTCACACAATTTCAGCATGTTTGGAAATTGTTCTTCCTCCCCTTACGATTCCAGCATGGTTCGAGTATGCTCCCATTTCTATGCGAAACATAGTTTGGTTTGCTTTTTTTCACCATTTCTATGCGAGGTGTAGTTTAGCTTGCATCTTTCACCCATTCTATGCGAAGCATAGTTTGGTTTGCATCTTTCACCCTTTCTACGTGATGCACAGTTTGGCTTGTCCCCCCCTTATCTTCATGATTTTCGGGCAATATGCTCATTTGTGGTTTCAATTGTTGCATTGCATTGTGTATTATTTGCATCATGTCCCTGAACTACGTTGGTTTGATTCCTCACAAAGGGATATGTAGGCAACCCTGGGGTTCAACCAACTGCATCTGCATTTTGTTTGTCTGCCCAAGTCTTACGACTTTGTCAAATAGGTCGTCTTTGGGCTTTGACATTCACTTATGTCATTTCATGATTATCCAAACTTTGTCAAAAAGGGGTAACTGTAGACACTCCATTTTGACCGCCTTTAAGACTTGTGTGCTTCATTCCGAACACTCAATGATGAAATGTTATACTGTGTAATCTTTTGAATCTTCAGCAAAGGAATTCAATTTTGAACTTCAAACCCAAACCTTGCACCCCATTTAGACCAAAAGCTGTTTTTCTAGCTTGATCACTCAAAATGCAGCAAGGCCAAAAAATGTTCGGCAGGCCACGTTATTTGGGCCAGCCGTACATCCTCTTGGCCGGCCAACCATGTTCAGTGCAGAAGATATTTCTGCAGCAGCAGGCTGCTCCCATGCACAGGATTTGGCCACCTGTCCATTTTTTAAGATATTTCCGTTGGAAGGCGATTGATAATCTATAAATAGGCCATCTCCCTTCAGAATTTGGAGTTAGAGAATTGTTTTACAAGCTTAGAAAATTGATTCGAAGCAACTCGCCACCCTCTTGAATATAGATACACTATAAATACACCATTGAAGCTCAAACTTGAAGCTTTTTGCTGAAGTTTTAACCTTATTTCAGATACTCAAGAGTGTTTGGATTGAAGTTTGTGAATCACGAAGCTCTTCCTCTTTTCAAGGGGTTGATCTTTGAATATTTTTCATTGCCTTTTCTTTTATCGTTTTGTTCTTCATCCTCTATTATAAATACTGAATTTCAGAGTGTTTTTAGGCTTTACTAAACCTTGTTGAAGGTGGAAGGGTTAGCCACCCCTCCATAGGCTTATCCATTAGTGATGTTCCCTTAGTGTTCTTCATGCTTTTGCTTCTTTTTCTTCAATTTCAGCACTGTTTTAGATAGTTTTGTATGAATATGGACATTATACATGTGTGTTTAAAGCTTTAAATAGTTAGTTTGATTCTTGCTTCTAGCTCTCTTCTTCAAAGTTGCTGTGAACTCTTTTCTAATTCCATCTTTGAAGCATAAAAATAGATGTCTCATCCATACGCCACGAGTAGGAAGATGAGCTTACAACAATTTTGTTTATAGCTTTCATTCATTTGCTTAGTCTTGTTTTGCTTTTGCTTTGAAGCCATGTGAGAGCTCTTTCATTGAAAGTATTAGAAACTCTCTTCTAGTTCCTTTTAAAGTATGGAAATGGATTTCAATCCATGTTCCATGAGTAGGAGGAAGAGTCTCTTTGCTTTCCTCAATGATGTAATATCTTATTTGTAAACTTTATTTTCAAGAATGTCTTTCTCTAAATCTATTCTCTCTAAATTTGAGTACTCATTTACTCTTATTTTCCATGAGATATATGTCATCTCTTTGAATGCTTACTCTTCTTAATTTGCCTTAGCTTTATATTCATTGATTTTCGTCTTGTTGCTTCATTAATCATCATCTAAATACCCTTAGAATTTTTGATGATTTGTGAAGCAAACCTACTCTCTCCTTTAAAATCTTTATGACAAGAGGGAACAGGAAAGATGAACATCCTTTGGAAACCCTCTATTTTTGCTATGTTCTAGTTCTGTTACAACAGGTCTTTCTTCAGAAGTAGTAGCCGGCCGGCCACAATCTTGTACGGTCGACCAGTTCATTAGGCCAGCCGACCACTTTGTTTGTATGCAGTGGTAGTTTTTCAGCAAAATAAAGCAGATCCTGAGGTCGAAAATAGAACTATTTTTCTGATCGTGAACAGGACAGTTTCTGGCAGTACATAGAGGGCGCACATGATTCCTCGCTTCTCGTTCAATTCCTTTAGATTAGTCATTTTGAGATTTGTGTTTGTAATAATTAGTTAATTAGGACATTCAGACCCTCTTGTATGAGGGCAAATTTGTAACACTTGATGTATGTCTTCCAACCTCTATTTATTTCTCCCTTTTATTTACATACTTACCGCGATTGTATAAAACATCATGTTTTTGTTTCACATCATTCCCATGGCTTGTATCCATTTTTGCATGCATTAAGATTCGGCCATCATACTTGATGTCGTTATCATTTCCTACTTGATTATGTGCGCTACTTCATGCTTTGAGTTGATTCACATGTCATATTAGTAGCCGAATCTAGTAGTTGCACTTTTGTATGCATTGCATTAGTCATTTTGCATATTAGGATCATGCATTTTGTCTAACTATCTTATTTTCTTTGGCTTGCCACAGTTGAGTACTAGGTGAGCATTTTTGCTTTAGCATAGCATATGTGTCTTTGTTACCATGTCGAGTATACTGCCATGAGGCTACTTGCATACTCAAAATATCTCTATGAATGCCTGTGGATGGAGGCTATTGTGCTTAAATTGGAATGACTTTGATTGTTGTACGTATGAGCTCATTTTTTCTTTAAGTTGCACAAATTCTAAACTCTTTAAAAATCACATGAAAATCAAAGCATTCCAAAGTAAGTGACGTGGTATATACTCGTTTGCCTCACATAGTAATGTTAGTATATTAATAATCAGAACATGAGCATATAATGTCTATAAGATTCACATCATGATTTAGTAGAGGCCGATCTTTGATCGGGTGAGTGGGGTGCTTAATTTATGACCTTGCCCTCTCATACCTAAGTTTTATAACCAAGACAACTTTGGTTATTACGGACAAGTGGCCTTTGGCATGAGCCACGGGTTTCTAATTTTCACAAAAATATTAGATGGCAACTCTGAAATCTGGCAATGCAGTCCATTTTTGGCATTTCTAGTGATTAATGGATTTTTTAAAGATTTTTCAGATTTGGACTCTCATTCATTTTTTATGTTTCACATTGCACTTATGAAACCAGATTCAAAACCACGGGAGTCCGAACTGTAGGAAATCGCATCCGAGGAAACTAATCCCTCCGAGAAGCGCGAAAAACCAGCTACACTAGGCTTCGAGAGCCTCGTGAGGGTCAACTTTCTAGCTAACACAGTAGTATTGTCCTGGAGAGGATTTTCGAATTGAAGGCCGGTGATTTAATATGTAAATCTTTTGTTGTTGACCAGTGTACTATTGGATGTTTAGACACCCTGATTATGTGTTATATATGTATATATATATATTGTTGTTGTTTGGTTATCCTCCTGTGTTGGGGGCCTGTAGTGAATCTCGAACTCTTTTTTATATATATGTAATGAGAAGTTATTAATGCGATCGATGATCCTAGTGTTGTTATATACCTGATGTTAATTTGTGAGATGGTTATTGATGGCCTATGAGCCTTGTTTAGTTTGGAAGTCATCTGTTGAGAAAGAGAAATGTGGGTTATTGTGATTGGTGGGATTGTGTCGTGAGAGCCGAGTTATAAGGCTTAATTGTGTCGGGATTAATGAAGTATGAGACTTTAGGGTTTTGTAGAACTGCCAGGTTACACGGTAATGTTTCGCGGGAATGTGAGATTTGGATTTCAAGGTAATGAGAAAGGTACTTGTGTGTGTGGTTTAGTGTTTTGGTTTTGTTGGTCAATGAGTTTGTTGTGATCCTATCGATCGTGTCAAGAGTAGTGTTTGTGTTGTGGTTGTTATGAGTTGGTATGGGTTTGTGGTATTATTAGATATTGGATGGAGTTTATGAATGTGAGGAGAATTTAGTGGTTAGATGCTAGAGGTATTCCTTGGAAGAAAGTAAGGTTGTGTTCTCGGGTAACAAGTATGGCATTGGTGAAAATTCTTTCATGTCCAGAATTAGGTGATTACCGTTGACCATATCGGTCTTATGTTTGCGAGGTAAGGAAGTATTTGCCATGTAGGCATATGAGTGGTGGTTTCCTTAAAAACGATTGTGGTATGGCTAATATGAGGACTTGTGTGTGGAACTCCATTTTAGAGTAAGTGGTGTTGGGTAGCACGTTGGTGTTTGGTACCGAGTGTAAAGTTTTATCGAGTCGGTTAGTTAGTTGGTTGATATCGAGTTTTGGTTAACAAGTAGTCACCTTGGGAATAACTTGGGCTGGTGTGCGAGGTTGTAAGGCTGTGGGTGCATTAGAGCGGTTTGGCGAGCATTAAGTCTCGTGTAAGTGGTTGTGAAGCTTGTGTGAAATTTGTCTTGAATTCGTGGAAAATCCTCTAGTTGGGGTAACATATTATGAACTCTTTGTTTTATTTGTACATTATGCCTCGTGTAGTTGATAATTTATGATGAGGGTTATGACAGAATAGAATTGCAAGATTGTGGATTTTTCTTGTGCCTTGTTATGTTGATAACACAGTTGTGATTTTTATTAATTGTATTATAGAGATGTTACGTTTATGTTAGTTGTGGCATCACTATAAGGGTGATGGGCGTTGTTGGGTGACGCTAGAGGTTCACCAATTGTTTTATGTGGAGAAACAAACTCGGAAAATGAAATTTTTCCTTGTGTTGTAGCCTCGAATGGCAATGTTGAACTGTAATGCCGTGAATTTAATCTAAGTGTAATAAAGGTTTTCGATTCGTGGTTTATTTGATTTAATAAAAGCTAAATCTAACAAATCATGATAATGTGAATGATTAGGTGTTATGAGTAACACTTTATTTTGCTGTCGGAGGATGGTTGCAAAATTTTAAGGTTTTACGTGGAAATTGAGAACGTATTTTGGTGGTGGGCAGTGCAAGTTTGGGCATTTTTTTTAAAAAAAAAAAAATTACATACAAGAGGGAGACTTTCAAAGAAAATGAGAAAATATGGAATTTTTTTTTTACATGGATGTGTTGCGAATAATGTCACCTTTTGTCGTTGGTTCACCTTGTGTTGTGATGTGCTCTTAATTTCGGGGACTAAATTTCCTAAGGTGGGGAGGTTGTAACACTTGTGTCCTTTAAACTATTGAAGAGTATATTTAATTCCTTTAATTTCATTTTGGGAGTCTTTGGAGTTGTTGTATCTTGGGTTGGAGAAGTACAATTCGATTTAGACTTGTTAGGATTGTCTGTTCACACTTGTTTTCGTTGAAAAGTTCTTTGGGAACTTGGAAATTTTTCTCTGGTGTTGACACCAGTCTTCCTAGGTGTTGACACCAGTCTTCCTAGGGGTCGACACCACATTGTTGCCTTGCTCTTAATGTCTCTGGTGGTTTATAGGGTCGACACCATGGGTTCCATCTGTTGTTGTATTCTGGGTGTTGCTACTGAAATATAGGGTTGACACCACTGGTTCCTAGGGCCGACCCTTAATGCTACACACATTAGTGTCTCACCATTTTCTTCTTAAGGGTCGACCCCTGTGAGAAAATTTTAGATTTTTAGGTACGGTATGGGCCCTACTTTTTGGGGGTTTTGACTTATTCATTTCATTGACTTTGGAGCTAGTATTGTACTACTATAAATAGGTTCCAAACACACTTTCCTCATTATTTATTTTCTCTCTCTTTCTCTTTTTCATCTCTACATAGTGAGTCTCATTTCTCTCTCTCTAAACTCAACTTTTTCACGTAGATCTTTAGATCTACTCACCTAGAGCTATCTTTTCACCTTGGTCCTTTAAGAAAGATTGTAGATCTCATCAACGGCTTCCTTTTGATCCAAGTAGTTTATGGTTTCATCGCTTGTGATTTTTGGGTTGTCTCCTCTTCGCTTCAAGAAGTAGGGATTTCTTTGCTCCTTTTCAATACCTCGTCTATAGATAGACATGTGGTAGATTTTATTGCATAAAAACCATATTCATTATGGATTTCTTTGAAAGTCATGGAAAGGGATCTAGGATTTGATATTGGTGATTGAAGTTGTTGAGTTGGTTGTTGTTTGGATTAGTTGGGAAGTAGTTTAACATGTTTATGTTGAGAGGAAAGAAAGTTCTAATTTAATATTATTGACTTAATGGATTTAAAAGGGCGGATGTTTAATAATCTTTTGTATTTTATTAATATGGGTTGTGTACTTGTGCTAATATCTAAAAGGGAGAAGTAACCATGGTATTGAATTATTTGGATTAATCATGTTGAGTGGGGTTGGGTTGTGGCTCTGGCATCAAAGATGTGATTTTTAATTAAACGAAGGGGGTGTTTGGTCTAGCTTTTTTGGACCAACTTATAGCTTATAGCTTTGAAAAAGTAATTTTAAACTGTTTGTTTTAGCTTTGAAAAAACTGCTTCTGCTTCTAAGAGCTTTTTTGTGAGGAAAATAAGTTGAGAATCGGAAGTTGCTCCAGGCAGCTTCCGCAATTGAGATTATGCGGAGGGGTGTGCAATTACTTAAATGCCCTTCACAATTTCCGGTTATTAGAAGTGTGCCATGTATATAAACAAAAACATTCATTCTCTCTCTCTCTCTCGCACAAACAGGAGAGGTGATTTCGACGACCAAAGCTCTCTCTCTCTCTCTTTCTCTCTGGTATTCTCCAATGGCACACAGTGAGCGATCTGAACTAGAGCTTAAACCCTAACCATCGCGATCTCTCTCTTTGTGATCGCTCAAAGTGATGATCATGATGTCTTTCTTTTGCGATCTCTCTTCGCGATCAATCTAAAACCCTAGTGCCACCAGTGATGATCTCAACCTGTAACTTGACGGTGACGATCGCGATCTTTTCTCGCTCTCTCTCTCTCTCTTTTGCAATATCTTCTCTCTTTCTCTCTTCTGCGATCTCATACTAATTGTGGCTAGGGTTTGATGATCGACGACTGCTAGCGGTGGAATAAAGAGAAAGAGAAAGAGAAAAAAAGGTTATCGGTAGTGGGAGTAAGAGGAGGAGAAAGAGGGAGCTGCCGGCAGCTACCGATGGTGGGAGTAGAAGAAGGAGAAGGAGAAGGAGAAGGAGAAGGAGAATGAGGGAGTTGTCGTTAGCTGCTTGTTGTGGGATTAGGGTTTGTAATTAAAAAAATTAATAAATTAAAAAATGATTATGAGGGCAAACTTCCATTAATGAATATTAAGTGCATTATTAATTGGTATTTGTGTAATGAAAAAAAAATTATTAATGAATAATTGGTATTTAATGAATAATTTTTATAATAAATTATTTAATTATTTAATTTTTATATAAGGGCAAACTTTCATTAACAATTTTTATATTATTAATTGGTATTGTGTAATGAAAAAGAATTAATATAAAAAAAAACAAAACAATTTCCTTCCACTCAATTTCCTTCCACTAATGAGAAGAAATTAAACAAAATTAACAAAGAAAAAATAAATAAAAGAAAAAAGAGAACAGAAAATAAGGAGAAAAAGAAAAGAAAATAAAATAAAATGAAGAAAAAGGAAAAAATATATTATAAATGAAATCACAAATTTTGTATCTTATAAGGGCAAAAAGGATATTACACAGTAAAAAGCTATTTTACAGCTTATTCAACCAAACACTACTCTGCTGATTAAATCTATAATCTCACAGCTGCACCGAACAGGTTAACAGCTTATATTTAAAGCTATACACTATAATCTGTTAAGCCATAATCTATAATCACTTTCCCACAGCTACACCAAAAGGGGCCGAAGAGAATGAATTTTTAGAAAATGATTAGAGTAGTATGGATTGGAAAATAAGGAAAATTGGTTTTTGGAAAGAAAATGAAATCATAACCCTTCGTAAATTAATATTGAACTTGAGGTCGGATTTTAAAACCTTTTCATATTATTGTTATTGAACTTAAGGTCTTGTGAGAATTGCATTGTTGTCTTACGTGTATTTAATACATATGCTTAGAGGTTTTGTCCTTGATTATCGGTGGAAGATGGTATTGTTGTGTTGAATAATATGTGGTACACTTGTGTTATTATGCATCCTAGTATGTTGAGCTGGTTGTGCTCGAAGAATTGGTTGCGCTTAGAATGAGAGGTATCAATACCTTCTAGCTAATGCCTGGAGAACTTGGCAAAGGTACCATTACCTTTTAGTTGGTGTCTGGTAAATTGGTAGAAGTACCGTTACCTTCCAGCTTATGTCTGGTAAATTGGCATTTTGTTATGGAAAGGTATATCCTTGGCTTACCATGCTTAAGGCAGGTAGAGCATTGTTTCGTTTCTCATTTTGTCTCGGTGCATCCTTGTATATCATAAGTAGGTGATGGTTATGGTTGGGGTGAGGCTGGGTTGTTTTATATGATAGTGTAGTAACCATTGTACATGTATTGATTTCCTATTCGTGTTAGGACATATATGTATGTTCATAGGCGCAGTGGACGAGTTGTTGAAAGTGTTTCTTGACCATGGACTTAGGGCCAAGGGAATGTGATGAATGTATCAGAAGTGAACGCATGTTTTGTACTGGGCATAAATAATGAGAAGTAATCGGGTTTTGTGAAAGTATTTTTAAAACAACCAGCTGTGATGCATTATTTATAAATGAGGAATGAGAAAGAATTGTTTGTGTTGTTGGATAAATTGAATGATTTTGAGAAAAGTACCATCACACACTACAAAAAAATTCATGTTTTAAAGACCAAAATTTAGGGACAATTATTTTTTAGGGAGCAAATATTTTTGTTGCGAAAAGTGTCGTCATTATATTTTTTGTAATGAAAATTGGACATTAGTGATGAATTATTATCATTTTGGGACCAAATTTTTTTCTCAAAAAATAAACTATTTTGAGACCAAATTATTTTGTCCCTAAAAGTCTATTTATTAGTGACATTTTCAAAATTTTGTCGCTAAAATCCTTGTTTTTGACTTTTCGAGACGACCTTTTAGCGACTATCCTCACGACGATAGAAATTGGTCTCTAAATGTATTTTGCAACAAAATTTTCACTTTTAGAGACCAAAAAATTTGGTCTCTAAAACTCTTATATGTTGTAGTGACATTATGTATATGATATGATATAAAGAATTCATGATCATAGCTATTTGTATGTTGTTATTGTTTAGGATCGTGTTGGAATTCCTACTGGACTTTATGTTCATCCCACGTTGCTAATTCTTTTCAGGTGATGCTAAGAAGTGTTTCAATATCGAGGATCATCCTTAATTGTTGGCCATGGGGCCTTTTATTTGTTGGCGGAATGTCATTGATGTAGAAGGGTTAAACCCTTTCTTTTAATTTAAAAAATGTAAGCCTTCGGACAATTTATTTAATTATAACTCATGTTGTATTCATATTGTATTCGAATGAGAAAGTCTTATTCATGTGTTTGTGTTAACGTAAAAAGTTTCTGCATGTTATCTTTGAAATTGAATCTATAATAATGGTTTGGTTATAGAATCCGAGTAACAAAAAGCGGGGCGTTTCTGTACCTTTGTGTAAATATTTACTGTACAAGCCTTGGGCTTTATATGTATTGAGTTTAACTGATTTTGTTGCACCCAAGTATCGATTTAGAAAGATGTAGCCATTAAGGCATAAACTTATTCATACTTTCTTTTGTTTCATGTGATTACCATATGTCATATACTATAGATTTAGAATTTATGATTTATGATTTATGAATGTATACATGCATATGTCATCTTTTGTATGATAAAAGAGAATCAATGAAAGGTTAATATTGTATAAACCTCTGTTTTTCCATTGAATATTATGAGGTGGGTTATTATTATTTTGGTGCATTACAATTTTTTTTTTTTTTTTGGTGTGTCTTTTTTTTTTGAGTAAATTACACTGACACCCCCTGAGGTTTCTGTTTATTACAATTCCCTTCATCACATTTGGAAAATTACACTAACCCCCCTTGTTAATTTAATTTTATGTATGATGATCATTACGGTGAGGGGGGGACTGTTATGAAACTTTAAACCTCAGGGAGCAATTTGTAATGAAACTTTAAACCTCAGGGAGGCGGATATAATTTTCAAAACGTGATGAGGGAACTGTAATAAACATAAACCTCAGGGGGTGTCAATGTAATTTACCCTCTCTTTTTTTTAGAGATTATTTCATTTTTATCCCTATACTTTGTCACGATTTTCAATGACTCCCTTAGACTACTCTTATTTTCATGCGTACCCTATACTATTTAAGTTACTATCAATTGTGCCCCTACCGTCAGATTTGAAATGGAAAAAGTTAAAAAAAATTACATTTTGGCCCCAAATTTCAAAAGAAAGATGCAAACCCACCCTTTCCTACCAGCAAACCACTGCCAACAACCACCACTTAAAGCCCTTCTATTTCCTTCGTCATAACTCTATTTCGCTTCATTTTTATGTCGTTGGATTCAACTCACGGTCTAGTTTTCATATCACATCTCGCACGTCTCGTTCTTTCTCTTTTTTCATGCTATCAGAGCTCCAAAAGTTGATTAAAAAAAAAAACTTTTCTTCTCGTTTTTGACTTTTCTTCGAGCCATTTTTCAGACTTCATATCTTTCTCGATTCTTGACAGTTCTATTTTATTCTTTCACCATTCTCTTCACCTCACTTCCTACTTTGCCCTACACTACCTCACTTTCTCACTTTTTCATGTAATGGGCGGTTTTGGTATGCCGTAAGTTGTCTGAAAACTAATTTTAAAATTTCAAAACATTCATCTTTTGTTTATTTCTTCTCCATCTTCCTCGTTCTTCTTCTTCTTCTTCTTCTTCTTCTTCACTTATAACATGATGTGGAACATGGTTCCAAATGGTAACGAAACTGGTGATGGTGGTGGCGGTGGTAATGGAGTTTGATGGCGGTGAAGTTGGTGTTTCGGTTAGTGATCTTCTTCTTCTTCTTCAATTATATATGTACATCTCATCTTTCCTATTGGAATTTTCTCAATCCATTTGAATGGAACACCATGCCCATTCAAACTTGGATCGTAAATGTGATGCAAACCTCAACTGTTTTACCAAGAACAAAAGAAATTTGTATTGCTAAGAAAAATCTCATAGCAAATAGCTGATTTTGTATTAGAAGAAAGGTTTTGTTTACAAATTAATGAGCACCTATTAATTTCTCTATTTTCTATGACTACTCTATCATGATATGAATCTAAACATATCAAATAAGAGTTTTTCTCTTAGTTGAATATCCTTTAGGCTCTCTCTCCGAAATTACACCTATTTTCAATGTAGCACACACACATTACAAGCACTCAACTACCAGCCTTGTTGATTGAACTCATTAATCAAAATGTTGAAAGAAATCTTTGTTGGGACTGAACTTCCTTCACGCATGAGGACTAATACCGACAATGCCTCCTTCACTTTTCCCACGACACTTGAATGACATTGTTGAAAGGGATATTCTTCGGGGAATATGCAATCTCAACCATCAACTTCACCACCACCGAACTCCATTACCACCACCATGAGCATTACCATCACCATCACCGCCACCTTTTTCACAACCAAGTTCCATTACCACCACCATGAGCATTACCATCACCACCACCTTACAACACCAAACCCACTGCCATTGCTGGACCGCCATCACCACCATCACCAGTTCCGTTACCACCTAGAACCACGTTCCACATCATGTTATAAGTGAAGAAAAAGAAGAAGAATGAGGAAGATGCAGAAGAAAGAAACAAAAGATGAATGTTTTAAAATTTTTGAAATTAGTTTTCAAACAACTTTCAGCATACCAAAGCCGCCCATTACACGAAGAAGTGAGAAAGCGAGGTAGTATAGGGCAAAATATGAAGTGAGGTGAAAAGAATAGCGAAATAATGAAGTAAAACCGTCAAGAATCGAGAAAGATGTGAAGTCTGAAAGATGGCTTGAAGAAAAGTCGAAAACGAGAAGAAAGTCTTTTTTTTTTTTAATCAACTTTCGGAGCTCTGATAACATGCAAAAAGAGGAAGAACGAGACATGTGAGATGTGCTACGAAAACTAGACTGTGAGTTGAATCCGACGACATAAAAATGAGGCGAAACGGAGTTATGACGAAGAAGATAGAAGGGCTTGAAGTGGTGGTTACTTGTAGGAAATGATGGGTCTGCATCTTTCTTTTGAAATTTGGAGCCAAAATGTAATTTTTTTTAACTTTTTCAGTATCAAATCTAACGGCAAGGGCAAAATTAATAGTAACTTAAATAGTATAGTGGTAGGGGTGAAAATAAGAGTAGTTTGGGGGGGTCATTGAAAATCGTGACAAAAATAATCACTTTTTTTTAAGCACCAACTATTCTAATCAATTGAAACACTAGCCTTATTTTGGGCAGTATATAAAATTATTTTACTTGGAAAAAAGAGAAATTATCACATAGTGGTGGTCTCAAAAAATTATTAAAAAAAATTATAATTTTAATTATTAATATTTATAAATTTTATCACTGATTTGTAATTAATTATCATTGATTTGTAATTAATTTTTAAGATATATCCTTGTGGGAGCCAGAAAAATATATATCAGCTTATTGGGGTTAACCCAAACAAGGCCTACAATGGGTTCAATCCATGTGAGAGGATTTTCCTAGTCTCACAATTGGTGCAATCTATGGGAATCGTCTGAAAGAGGTCAACGAAGGAAATAGCAAACATGGTACTCTGATTTGGAGGCAACTTCAATTGTCATGAATGGCTCATGTTGTTGCCGACCAAAATCTCGACAAAATTGAAGATCCAAGATGTGTTGCATATGTAAGGAAGTCTTGCCAACCAAATTCTTAGCAAAGCTAAATACAAAGAGATGCCAACCAAGTGTTTCGACACCTTGAAGCTCAGAGAAGTTGCCGAACCAGAGTTCTGGTACATCGAACAACCCCTGCATTCCAGGAAGAAATTGCTTAGCACCCATAACAAGCTAGCCTCTTCTCGGCGCCGATCACAAATAAAGAAAACATCCTTCACAAAAGCTTGACTAGCTGTCGAGAAGTACCTCAATTCTCTGCGTGATCGGCAAATAAAGACCTAACGCTGGCTTCATTATGCCAAGCTCCGAACAAGCGGCAACCGACAAAATGATTAGATGGTTGACACCATTACATGGACAAAGCCGATCATAAATGCTGTGAATTTTTTGATATTGCTCAGCTTCTAGGCCTTTTTTGGCATGAAAAATTCGACACTAAACACGGAGTATTTTGATTGCTGCTAAACGTTATCAACCAACCCATAACCATCTTCATTTTGGGAATTCTAAGCAACTCGGCGCTAAAGATCAAATTAACTGAGATTCACCAATTGCACAACCAAAGATGGGGCAACAAAGTGTGACTAATTCGGCAACAACGTGCAACCAATGTGGCAACAAAGTACGTTCACCGACATACTAAGTAGCTCATTCACTACTTTGGATCATTGCCGATTTTCCAAACTCACCAAGCAGACTCGTGATAATCTCTTGGCAAAAGGTGCAAGCCATTCGGTGTCAATGAAAGGACGAGAATAAGTTTCGCCAAGCATGCATAAAATCAAAGCTCATTCCAACCGCACCAAGGTTCTTTGACGAGATCACCCATTTCACTCAGCCATGTCATCATCTTGTAAGAACTGTTTTCTAGCAATGGCTTTAGCCACCTTGGTCAAGCTTGGCAACGGACGATCGGACCACAACACTTTCGTTCTCGGCAATCACAACCCGTTTACAAAATCATTAACCACAGCAAGTTTGTCGAGTTACTAACATTGCGCAACCATGCTCACCACTACTCTTACTCTGCAACATTGCTTATCAGCTCTGCAATACAGCATATCATTCTGCATGTTATTAACTCGGCTTCAGCAACCATTATTCGGTACATTATTAGCAACCAAATTTTTTGAACCAAAGCAACCATTATTCGGCACATTATTGGCAACCAAAATCTGAGCCAAAGTAACCATTATTCGGCATAGTATCGGCATATTGGGCACATCATTGCAACTTATTCAGCAACTTTTATTCGGCATATTATCAATAAGGAGTTTCGGCAACTTGTGGGCTTATTCAACAATTTTTATTTGCATATTATCAACTGCATATTAACTTTGCATGTTATCAACTCAGCTTCGACAACTTATTCGGCTTATTCGGCAACTTACTTGGCATATTAGCAACTCTGCAAATCCGCATATTATCAATTCCCAACTTATTTGGTATGTTACCGTTGCAACACTGCATATCATTTGGCATATTATCAAGAGCATATTAATATCATCAACTCTGCATTTTATCTAGCATCGACAACTTGTTTGGCACTAACTTCTCGGCAACAAAATTTGGCACTAATATTTCGGCTTCGGCAACAATATTCCTCGATACTAATCTCAGCATCAGCATAGAACTAGCATCTCGGCTTGTCGAAATTCACATGTAATAATACCAAAGGATTCGCGTCAACTCAAGGAGTCCCAAGCCACAAACCAGAGGAGCAAAAAAATAACCGACAGTTGCGCAACAACCCATATTTTCAACAAATTACAATTTTTAACGTTGTCGAAATCAAGTTTTGATTATACCAGTGTGAAGTACTCATTAAGACTAGTCCAACACAACAAACCGTGTTAAAATCGGAGCTCAAACGCAATCATACAAGCTGGTCGAAGTTTGCTAAGAAATTCATTCATTTTTGCCGAAGAAGATGACCTGGCAATGACAAACATAGGAAATTATCATGTGCTTTGCGGTTGAAGTACAACCTGTAGATTTGAGCCTTCCGATCCATTTCTGCTACAACGATGTCATCTTGCGTCCAATTACAACGAGCAAATAGTCGTTTCCAACTATTTGGAGCCTTCTAAACACATTCGTACAGTTTGATTTTGCCAATTCAACAATTTTGGTGTCTTCCTGCCTATATAACAACCCGCATCATTTGGTAATTTTATTCTGAATTCCTTCTGAATTACAAATTTCATTAACAAGCAATGGAGCACAGAATTTGCGTCAACCATTTGACCTCGGCTTACTCCTTGGCAATGTTGGCCCAAAATCTACTCAGCAATTAAATAGTTGGCCCAAAATCTACTTGGAAATTCCTTACAAGCAGAGCAATTCTACTTTTTAATGTTCTTCCATCTTATTGTCTTTTTCCAATTTCCACTTATTTGTGATTAACAAGTCTACCTCATTTGGTATAGGTCATTACTAACACGGGATGCATTATTCAAAATCCTTGCAATATTGGCACTTGATCATCACTTAAAATCAGCAAAAGTCTCCGAATACAGCGTAATCTTTGCACTCGGCACAAAGCACCATCAGAAAAGGCCTACACCCATGCCCGAGGGTTAGAATATCGCGGTCTACACCCTCACCCTTATATACATATATTTGCACATACATTCAAGCATGCATGCATTCATACATGCATCCATTCATTCATTTTTATTCATTTATTCAAAGTGTTCTTTATTAAGAAACTAAACATTTATGTGAATAGTGTAACTCGACAATAAAACTCTCATTCTTTCTACCGCAGACAATAAAAGTTTTGAGGCAATTGTGGGACCCAAGAAAAAAATATATTAGCTTATTGGGGTTAACCCAAACAAGGCCTACAATGGGTCTAGCCCAAACAAATATCACACCCCCCATCTATACAAAAAGGGGGCATCCCAGAAGAAGGGATATGTCATCTCTCTCTATACTACACACAAACACTCTTCATTTTTATACCTTCATTCTTTCAATCAAGTGACTAACTTCACCATCGGAGTGTCTCTAGCTGGCAACCCCGGTTGGGTGATGCTGATCATACTCATCTTTGCAGATCTACAGGGACAAAGTTCATCTCTTCGTTAGATCTCCACAATCCATGTAAGAGGATGTTCCTGGTCTCACAATCCTAAATTGCTATTTCCCCTAAAACAAATTAGATAGTTTTTCATATTTATTTCTTGTCAAATAATAAATTTAAATATCTTTAAAAATTACTTAAAAAGTTAAAAAAAAATTAAATATATACCAAACAAATAAATTTTTATAAATATTAAATTATTTATGACCTTATTTTAAATGGTAAATTACAAATATATCCTTAAACTTTGCTTGAAATACAAATTGTCCTTTGTAATTCTAGAAATTATAATTAATAGAAAAAAAATAAAATTTTTAATTATCCTCCTATACAACAATACAATTATTAGTACTGTTAATTGAAATATATTGCTAATATCATTAAACTTTATTAATTAACTCAATAATTGATTTATATATATATATATATATTAACAGCCAAACTAGATAATAGCCAAACTCGAGGCTGCTACTAAGAGCATCTTCATTAAAATAGTCAAATTTATACTTAAATTTTAACTAAAAATCTATTTTTATATTTTAGCTAACCATATTTTCAAGTACATTCTCCAACGAACTCTCTATTCTTTATTTCATTTCTTAAGTCCTCTTTTCCTACCTACATGTAGCTAGTGGTTTGATACTCAACTACAATAGCTAACTAATAATTGAGTTTGATGGAGTATGTTTTTATGATTTTGTGCTATAAAATAGCTAAGAGAAGACTCTAATGAGTGTGGTAATGATGTTCTAAGTGAACATCTTGCCCCCGCAACTCCACCATTGATCGTGACACACTTTTGATGACATGATTGCTGGCTCGAAAAGATAATGCCATTTTAATTATTTGTTATGAAATTAAAAATTTTAAGAGATTAAATGTAATTTTTTAAATTATAAAACACAATTCATATTTTAAATAAATTTTAAAAATATATGTATAATTTATCTTATTTTAAATCAATAAATTATTTTATCAAACTGAGTACAAAACAGGCGTAAATAATTGTCCGTATTTCACGGGTGGAGGACAAGGATAAAGCTGTAGTAATTACAAAGAGGAAATGGCGAACTACTTTATGTCGGTGACGTTGGTTCGCATTAATAGGTCGTAATAAGTCGCTTTCGTATTAGTTGAATCCGACTAATAAATTTGAGGAGTGTAACTTGGGACTCAACTCAACTAGACCAGTTCGAGTTTAGTTTGATATTTTTTTTAGGTTTGATGTGGATTTAAGTAAAAGTTTAAAAGTCTAAATTAATTCTAGATAGATTTGAGCAAAGCGATTGAACAACTCAAGCAATCGAAATCTGAATTATATATATAAATATGTGATGAATAAAACAAAAGCAAAAGGTAATAAAATCCTAAAAATTTTAGTGACATATCCATATCTTTATAAGTGAAGTGCATATAAATAGATTTTGAGCTTAGGTTTGTTTGTTGTAGCTAGGGCTAAGTAAGGAATCCATAAAATTCGTAATTCGATCCAGTCCAGTCTAATTTGATAGGTTTGGATTAGTTTTTGAATCCGCGGTTCGGTTTCGGATTGAAGAATTAAAAATTCGTAGTCCGCGGATTGGTTCCGGATTGAACCCCACGGTTCCGGATTAGAACCGATCCGGCCCGTATACAAATAATTTATATTTTTATTATACATCCTCCTCCATAGTATCTTCTCTTATTCTATATAAAATCTAAACTCAAACCTAAAACCATATAATATCTTCTTTTATTACTTTTATTTGTTAGTTTTTACTTTTAATTTGTAATGGTCTAAATACTTATGGTGAAACCAGTTTTCTTATGGTTATTTAAATTCTAGAACTGTATGTCGCTATTATAAAAAAATATGCTGCTATTGTGAAACTAATATACCGTTATGTTTATATTTTTATGAAATTAAAGTGTTATATATATATTTTTGTTATTTAATTATGTGAATTTATGGTTCTAAACCGATCCAATCTGTATTTAAATGAATTGGTTCGGATTGGTTCCATGATTTAAATGGATTGGATTGGTTCCAATTTTTCAGAAACCATAGATAACGGATTGATCCTGCTTTTATCTCAATCCGGTCCAATTCGGACCATGTTCACCCCTAGTTGTAGCAGAGAGCATGCCAATGAGAGTTGTGAGATTTTTTTTTTTTTTTAATAAGAATAATATAACTATTTATGGAGATTGAAAAAAAAAAATGTGAGTCATGTTTTTCTTAAGAATTTTTTTAGAAGAGAGGTAAAGATAACTATGTGGGATATTTATCCTTCTATTTTTTTCTTGGTTATTTATTTATTTATTTATTTTATAAAAAAAAGGTGAGGATAACTATGGGGAATTTTTATTTTATTTTATTTCTTTTTATCTCTTGATTATATTTTTTCTTTTATTTAATTTTATTTAAGAGAGGTAAAAAAAGGGATAGAAGGGCTATAACTTATTTAACCCCAAAACAAACGGGCTTGAGGGCCACGTAGATTTTATTTTTTTTCAAAATTTTTGAAAATTTAACCACGAGGAATTGGAAGTCTGAGCACTTAATACAATTGTATGCAGTACAGTATAGATAGATTAGAGTTGTGTATCACAACACTCTCATAATTTTTGGATTGGATTGTCAATCAATCAAAGAAAACCCAATTTAATAAATTATAGAGATTAGCTGAATTGGATGGACTACACGGGTCCAGATCAGGCTCATGGCGAGCTTATAAGCTCGAATTAGACTTATCTAATCTACACTGGACATGAAATTGAGTTTTAAATTATATTGACGTTAATAAAATTTAATGAAATTATAAATATATATTTTTTCAAGTTTCCAAAGTAACATATTGATCTATTCTGTTTTGGTGGTAAGTGCAAGTCTCTGTAATTTTATTAATGTATATTTGTTAGAAGTCAAAAAATCTATTGTTATGCTTTATAATTGTAAAAATGTCATTACTATTTTGTATTGATTTTTTTTATACAATTATGAGGTTTTTTTTGAGAAGATAGCAAAAAGTTAGCTTTTGACTTTTTATTAAGTTTTTTTGACCTTTTTAAAAAGTGATTTGAAAAATTGGTAAAGTACTGTTTTTGGTTTTTTTGATTAATATTTGTTTATACTGTCACATCACAATTAAATGACCAAAATACCCTTACCCAATTTAGTAAATTTACAATTTCACCAATATATGGCTCATTTTGATCCATAAAGGGTATAATTATAATTTTACTAGTAGCTTTTTTCACCTCCCCAAATGATTTTAACGGTAAAAAGCCATTTTGGCTTTTTTAGGAAGGGCTGCAAAATGCAACTTTTTTGATAAGTTGTCAAAACGACACTATGGCCTCTTTTAGGAACCCTCTTTTTTAGTTAAAAAGTCAAAAAGTTATTAAATTAGTTAAAAAGTCAATAATTCATACCAAAAAATAAAAAATTCTCTTTTGTCTCTACTTTTCGCACATTTTTTCGTAAAAAATCAAAAAACCATCCTAAACATATTAGCTTTTTTTAACTCATATTTTAGTTAAATAATTAAAAAATTACTAAATTAACCTGTTCCCAAACAAGGTCTATGTATATAGTATTTTTTTAATACACAAAAGCTGCCTTTCATCACTCTCTAGTTTCTACCGAACTTTCCATTAATTCTTCACTAGCGGTAACCCGTGCGATGCACGGAAAAATAAACTATATACATTTTGTGTGATATATAAATTATTCTAATCTTAAATTATATTTTAATAGCAGCAAGCCATGATGTTAGGTCATCTTAGTTGATGTTAACAATAATTAATCTACAAAATTACATAATAAAAATTTGATATCATAAAAAATTGTTAATTATAATGATTGTTAGGATAATAGTATTATAATCACTTGATAACATAAATAATTTGTATCAGACTATAGTGTCATGCAAAAAAAAAAAAAAAAAAAAAAACAAAACAAAACAAAACAAAACAAAAACAAAAACAAAGCATTAAAAGAAATAAATTTTATAAGTTATCATAAATTTACTTATTTTAAATCATTGATTTATATTATTATTGTGGGACCAAATTATAAATAAATCTCAACTTTTAATTATAATTTGTAAGTAATCATTCTCCATAACTTGAATAATACTTGCATAGTTTCTACAACATTTAAAAAAAAAAATCAAGATAAGAATTTCGTAGGATTATAAAAATTATATAAGAAAATAGTTTAATCCATTTTATTTATAAAAAAAAATGATGGCAAATTATTTGAATTGTATTTGAAGAAATATAACAAATGATAGCTTTAATCATTATATACCCAAAAAAAAAAAATTATATAGGTTACTCAACAACAAAATGGTCGAATATAACTAAAGTCATGGATATTGAATTAAATCATACGGGCTCTAAATTGATAATATAATCTAATAAATCAACTAATAACAAAAGAGAGATATCAACTAATATGTAGTATTTCTCTACCATCTTTGTATTATATTCATTAATTTCATATATCATGTGAAAGTTTTACTTGTCTCAATCTTTCAATGAAATAAGCACCAAGAAAACAAATTTGATAAGAAATTAGTTCTAAACTTTATTATTAAAAAATAGAAATTTCAAAGAGAAAATTTAGAGATGGGATTGAAAAAATACTATAATAAATGACAATCTTATAAAAAAAATAAAAAGAAAGAAAAAGAAAAAACACATAGCAATGATCTAATGTAAACTATTTTTAAAAATTAAAAGAAAGAATATCAAATTATTACCTTGGATAAATATAGTGACGGAAAATAATTTTGTGAGATTTTTGTATTGCCTTCTTCCATACAACTTTCATTATTTAATTATTAATACTCTTCTTATTCATAGCCAACCATTCTTTTTTTATATATATCTTTATGACTTGGTAGATAATAACAAATAATAAAAATTATGAGGAGTAGGTTAAGAGGAGATAAGAAGTTATAGATAAGAGTATTTCACAAGATAAAAAATTCAAAATAAAAAAAGATAATATGTGATAAAAGGAGAAAAAAAATATAAGTAAACCAAAATAAAGATTTAGATGGATATGTTTTTGATAGATATGAATTAACAAATCATATATTTATCTAAGTTTTATTATTTTAATTTTTTTTATAAATCAATTAGTTAATCTTTATCAATTAATTTTTATAAATTATTTATCAATTCTTATATGTTTATTTATCTATAAGTCATGAAATTATTATTTTTCAAATAATTTTTAAAATTTTTATCTTTATCTAAATGTCATGAAATAAATTTCCATAAATTATTTATGATTTTTTTATATGTTTATTTATAATGAAATTAATTAAAGTACAAAATGAAGGGCAAAAAACATGAGTAATTTTTTTTTAAATCAATTTTTTAACCTTTATTTTTATCAGTAGGCCATGAAATTAATTTTTATAAATTATTTATCAATTTTTATATGTTTATTTATGGGAAGAAATTTTAAATTATCTATAAGTTATGAAATTAATTATTTAATTTTTATCTTTATGTTTATCTGTAGACTATGAAATTAATTTTCATAAATTATTTATCAGTTTTTATATGTTTATCTATATGGAGGAATTTTGAAATTCAAATCTTTATCCATAAGCCATGAAATTAATTTTCATTTTAATTAATCAAACAAATAGAAAATGGAGGAAAATAGAAAACACGAAAGACAATAAAAAATGGTTGTCATGTAGGAAAGAGATAATTTTAAAATTATGAGAATTTAAAAATGAATATTTACAAATTTTTGACAAAACCAGTACATTTAATTATATGGGTTGGTTTGGGATGTCCTAAAAAATTGCACTTTTTGACTTATTGGTGGGTTGGGATTGGGTTTGGGTTGGGTTTGATGTGATATGTTAGAGAGGTGATGTGATTTAAATAAAATGATGTGACTTAAATAAGATAGTGACTTTTTGACTTTTTGACTTATTTAGTACATGCCAAACTAGCCCTATATATAGTATAGATATAGTATAGATCTCTCTTTTTTCACCATTCCGCATCGGATGAGGGGTCACTACTGTGAGCCTCTCGTTGATGTTCCTGCTGTGCAGATGAAACAACAGCGTTTTATGCTTTATTTGCTTTTATTTTTTTTTTTGATTGTTTGGATAGAGCGGGGGTCTTTTACTTTTTTTTTTTTTTTAAGTTATTTATTTTAGGATTTAGATAAACAACACTCCTTCATTTTTATTTTATTTTTTATATATTTATTTGAAAAAATTACATTAATAGTCCCTATAGTTTAGGGCTTATGTCACTTTAGTCCTTGACTTTTCAATTGTGACACATTTGACCCTGAATTTTGAATCTTGTTCCAAATAAAAACAATTGAACATACCATTACTTAATTTCAAAGGCAAAATTATTAATTTAATAAATATAAACTAATTGGATAAAAATAAATGTCAAAAAAATATTTAAATTTTTTTTTAAAATAATGGCGGTGTTTGGCAAGATTTTTTTTTGGGTTTTTTTTTTTATTTTTTCCATTAAAAGACAAAGTTTTTGCAAAACCAAAAAAATAAATCCAAACAAAATATCACATCTAACCCCATAATCATTTCACTTTTTCTCTCACAAATATCACATCCAACCACAAAAACACCAAACTATCTTCCCAAACACAAAAAAAAATTTCTCCAATAATATCTTACAACTAAAAAAACCTACATAAAAACTCACTTCCCAAACACCCACTATTTCTACCCACCAAAAATAAAATTATGTAAAATTGATAAAAATTAATACAAATTGCATGATTAATTTTTAAAAATTAATTTTACATGATCATCATCCAAATATATAATAAAGATTAATTTCGTAAAAAAAATAAATAAATGTCTAAAAGATTTATCAATTTTATATAATTTTATCTTTAGTAGCTAGAAATAATTTTTAAAAATTTAAAAATAATTTTTTGACATTTATTTTTGTCAAATTAATTTATATTTTATCAAATTGACAATTTTGCTCTTGAAAAATCCAATAGTGTCTACAATTGTTCTTATTTGAAACAAGATTCAAAATTCAGGGTCAAATGTGTCACAATTGAAAAGTCAGGGACTAAAATGACACAAACCCCAAACTATAGGGACTGTTAGTATAATTCACCCTATTTGTTTTAAGGTTCAGTTTAGTTAGGATAAAAATGGTAAAAAGTAAAAGAAATGAAAAAAAGGACAATTTTGTAAGAAAATTCACCCTATTTATTTTAAAAATTTGTTTAGCATGAAAGTGGTGAAAGTTAAAAAAAAAAAAAAAAAAAAAAAAAAAAAAAAACTCTTATACAAATTATAATAGCATAGTAACTAACCTTTTCAATTTTTTGCCAAAAAACACAAGAAAATACAAGAAGTTTAAATTTCTTATAAAGATAGTTACTTATAATTTGTTATAATTAGAATTACAAGAATTCTAATTATAAGTAAGAAAATTTTGTAAGAAAATAAGAATTCTAATTATAAGTAACTACCGCTATAATAAATTTAAATTTCTTATATTTTCTTGTATTTTTTACAAGAAGCTAGAAGTTTAATTACTACGCTATTATGAGTTATACAAAAAAAAAAAAATAATTTTCTTGTAATTTTCATCACTTTTGTGCTAAACAAACTAAAAAACTTTTTTTTTCCTATTTCTTTTACTTTCTACCATTTTTATCTTAACCAAACTAAGCTTTTGAAAAAACAAAAAAACAAAACATGAAAGTGGGCTGTTTATCTAAATCCTAAAAATAAATAAATAAATAAATAAAAAGTAAAAGATATCCGGTTTATCTAATAAATAAATAAATAAACATAAAACGCTGCGTTTCATCCTCACAGCATGGCGGAGCGAGGGGCTCACAGCAGTGACTCCTGTCCCTTGTGCATCACCAACCCATCCACCAAGCAACCTTCATTATTCCAAAAACTAAATACAATATCACCTCATCCTTCCCATCTAAAATAAAAAATATCATCCTCCTCGTCACTAAAGGCCAATCTCAAACCATTTAATTTTAAATTTTGATATGCACCTGCAATAATAGACAAAAAAAATAAAAAATAAAAAATGACAAATTACACCGGTAGTTCTCTATATTTTGTTCATTATGTCATTTTAATCCCTACACTTTCAATTTGTTCAATTTTGACTCTTAATTTTTTTATTTTGTGTCAATTTAGTCTAATTAACCATTCCATTAGGTTGAGATTAACTCATTGAATTGATCAAATTTATAATTTTACTCTCAAAAGCATCGCACATGCCACTCGTATGCATACTTTTTATAAAATAATGCTAACGATTACAATTAATGGATCAAATTGAGACAAATTTTTTTTTTGTCAAAATCAAACCAATTGAGATTACATGAATCCCAAAATCAAATCATGGTTATATGAATTCATCTTCTCCATTCAACTTTATCAGAGGTTATTTAGTTAACCAATTGAGATTATAAAGACAAAAATGACATAAGAAACAAAATATAGAGACTATTGATATAATTTATCTAATAAAAATTTGAGTCCAAAGTGTGCCGTGTTGGTGATGATTTTGGATCCATAGTCGTGGTTTGACTTAAGAGGGGTAGTAACCATGAGTAAAGGGAGGTGGGTTACGGTGAGAAGTAAGGGTTATTTCAAATGGTGAAATGGGTTGTGTGGTAATGGTTCTATGTGTTGGGGTGGTTTGCTATGTTGAGAAGGTGAGAGTATGGGTTGCATGGTGGTGAACCTAATGATAGAAGGCCACCGAGTAGATGGGGTGATGGTTTCATGCGATGGATTGGACTATAGATGGGAGGTAGTGGTTTAAGATGATGAGTGATGGTTAGATTAATTAAGGGAGTGAGAGATAGATGCGGAAGGTGGGAGGCTAGATTTTTTTAGTATTGTTTGGGATTAATATTATCATGGAATTAAAATTATATGCTTTGAATATAATATTATGGCATTAACTATAATTTGGTTATGACTGACTCATTATAGTACTAGTTATGACATATTGTAATTATTATTTTAATAATAATCTACAAAGTCTTTGGTTATATCTTGAAAAATCAAAATCGTATATCCTGCGAAAATGGATAAAGAGAAGACCAAAAGCAAGCGACTTCATTACCATAAATATACAATTACCCAGGCTAAGAGACGTGCCCGGTCGCAATGACAAAATCTTGTTGGAAGTCTTTGAGGCTCGGTAGGAGGCATAGCTCGATTGATCTAAGGCCATGTTATGACTTGAAACTAGGATGTTGTGGATTTTGTGGTTTGGTGAGTAAGAATAGGGAATTGTTGAGATGGATTCTAGTTTAGCTTAAGCAAGGCTGTGTCTCCTGAACAAGGTCTATAGAAAGCCATACCCAGAAGAGTAGTACCAAATGAGGCATAACCGAATCAGGTGTTATTGAGGGAGGTACCATGAGATACCCACCAAAAGGTAAATAGGACAAGAAATATTTTACGTGATCCTAGAGACTTCTGTTATCACCCTATTGGTCACTTGGTCTCTTGAGCACCATGGAAACACTTATAAATAGAGCCCATTTGTTTACTATCATATTCCTTCCTTCCTTCCTAATTGCTTGCCCTACTCTCACCGTATCTTTCGAATTATTTTTCATTGTACATAGCTTGTCTCTTTCTAGTGATTCATTACACTGCATATTTGAACCTTTTGCATATTTTATGTGGTGTTTAGTTATAACTATATATATATATATATATTTAATTATGACTGAAAATGATTTAGTTATAATCTTTGTGGTAATCAACACTACAAATGTTATAACTTGCATATTGTACACACTCTTTTGAGGGAAAAAACAAAAGGATAAATTACATCGGTAGTCCTTACATTTTACCGCTTGTGTTATTTTAGTTTGTACAATTTTAATTAACTCAATTTTAACTTTTAAATTTAGATTTTGTGTCAATTTAATCCAATTGACAATGCCGTTAGGGTTTTTGACATTTTTTTTTTACTAGATTGATCAAGGTTAAGTCATTGTATTGATAAAATTTACAATTTTACTTCTAATAACATAACACATGCCCATTATATGCACATTTGTTATTTAAAGAATTCTAACATTTAAAATGAATACGATTTTAAGACAAATAAAAAATTTAGTGTCAAAATAAATTCAAATAAAATTAGGAGATCAAAATAAAACAAGGCCCAGAGTACATGGATTAGTAGTGTAATTTGTTTATGGAAAAATTACTAGGTGGTTTTGGGGCACCACATGACAATATTTACACCAATTACCAAACGCCACACCATATCTCCATGTTATTCTTCCACCACTAAACACAAAATCATAATCCCCTTTATCAATCAAAATTCTCTCTGAAACACCACTTGAGCATACCCAAAACCATCAAATAACATCTCCTTTGGAGTATGTGTAGCTAAAATGACCCCTAAATGCATAGTTTTAGAGTCTTGGATCTCGTTTGTTTTCCGCCATCACAATTCGAAGTTGACTGTGATGGATGAACAGTGAG
>NW_021030417.1:724376-789479 GCF_004153795.1 Camellia sinensis
ATTAAGATTTCCAAGGCATAAACCAGGTTATAGGTTATAACAAACCAATTCCCAAGCAAATAAAATTTGCTACCAGAATTACACTACTCATAAAAGTTAACCGGTACTCCCGGAACTGAGCCCATGAAAGTTAACCGGTACTCCCGGAACTGAGCCCATGATTTCTGAATAAAAATCAGAGATATTTTAGCTAATGCTAAAATTTGGTTTCCTTTCTCAAAACCAAACACTTTGGACATTATCAGATTATAACCAAAGACTTTCTCCAAACACGGTTTTCCAACACTTTGGGAATAAAATGATTAAACCTAAAGACTTCCTCAAACCCCAAAGGTTTGAAACCAAATCCGTCTTAGTTGTCATTTCTGAACAAACAAGAACTACTCTTTAGCCAAGGCTAAACACTTTGGTTTCTATTCTAAAAAACCAAACCAAGTTCCAAACTTACAAGCAATTTAAAAATTGTTACAACCAAATACAGGCATATAAAATGCTTCTAATAATATAAGCAAATAAAACTTGCTGCTTCAAATTGGTAAACAAACCAACTAAATCTCTGAAGCCCTCTTGGCTGTTGCTCTCTAGCAAACTCAAACCTTAAGACACTTTAGCTGAAGCCCTCTGGCAAACTGTAGCCCTCCGTCTAATGCATTCTTTGCAAACTTCAAATGTTCTCATGCTCTCTAGTAGAAAATGAAGCCCTCTTGCTAAAATGAAGCCTACTGGCTTTGCTCAACTCATGCCGTCTGGCAAAAAATTTCTTCAAATATAAAAGAAAAATAAACCAATCCAATTGAGGATTATAAGTAGTCCATACAATTCCTTTCTACGCTTAGGTATGCCTACAAAGAGAGTTAGTAGCAAACGACAACATAATATAAAGCAATTAATCTAAAGCAATTGTACATACAATCAGATATTATTTAACCTTCTAGCAAATCATAGAATAGCAAAATAATTAAGAAATTAAGATACTATACAAGTTACAAAACCTTATAACTTCTACATAAATTACAAAACTTTAATTCATCCAATTAAATCACACACTATTCATGGAAATAAATACACAAGTTACAAACCTTAAAATTTATGATCTCAAATACTAAAATTAAATTTATTGCCATGAGTTATAAAACAATTATTAAATAATTGTTAGAAACCAATAACCATTTAGCAATTAACATGAAAAAAATTCTAAAGATTAAATCATGTAAAAAAACTAAAAGCTAGAAACTAAATAACATGTCAAAACTTGCAACATCCATAAATTATATTTTATAAAAAATATATATATAAGTCTGTTACTGTTGTTCAAATTATGAAATTAAATAAATAGATTTATGAAGAAATCAAATTATATACCAAGAACACATGCAAATAATTACAACTAAATTTTAACAGAAATACACAAAACAATAAAAGGGTAAAGAAACGAAAACGAAGCCTGCACGGTAGCAGTTTCCTTAAAACAGATTTCGCCGCCTCACGGGTCGAGTGTTTGAGAAATCCCGACGTCTGTCTCCCAGGATACGACGGTCAAAACCAGCTACGATAGAAACACTATCTGTCTAGCTTAGCGAACAAAACAGTGGCAGCATTCTCTCATAATAGGAACTTTATGGCAAACTGACTAAAGAATGGAAGAAACAATTTCTGTGTTTGAGACTTGACAGGAGGGTCTCAATTTATACATGTATAGGGGAGAGAGAAGAAGCAGGAGTTACAAACCCCATTAATGCACTATTAAACTCTGCAATAAAGGCAGGAGTTACAAACCCCATTAATGCACTATTAAACTTAGCAATAAAGGCAGGAGTTACAAACCCCATTAACTCTTTCATGAAGCTAACTTTATGGGGCAATTTCTCATTCAATTTTCAATGGTTTTGGCTATACCATTTATGGTGTAAAGATCTCATTGTAAAGTATCTAGACCCACTTGGACCCAACACAATAGACGGTTGGGACCCACTTTAATATTTAATTAAAGTCACCAAAAAACCATTTTTTTTCCAACACTCATTTCTTCACATAATGGGTGGTTTTGGCATACCGAAAGTAGCCCGAAAACCAACTTTGGAAATTTCAAAAACTTCCCTCTTTGTTTCTTTCTTCTCCACCTTCCTTCCTCTTCTCTTTCTTCACCTATAGTAAGTTGTGTGTGGTGGTTCTAGGTGGAAATTGAATTAAGTGATAGTGGTAGTAGTGGTCTAGTAGTGTTGACAGTGGAAATGATTGCAATGATGGTGATGGATTTGATGAAGTAAAGAAGAGATGAAGATGAATGGAGGAATGAGAGATAGTGATGATGAAGCTCACATGATGGGTTGGTGTTGAAAGGTGGTGGTGATAATAGTGCTCACAGTAGTGGTGGTGTTTGATGAAGGTTATGAAGATGTATGTATATATATATATATGTAATATAGATAGATAATTGATAAAGAGAGATGGAGAACCGAGAGAGCTCTGAGAGATGGTGAGGATATGAGATTATGATGCATATGGATATCTATATATTTATATATATAGATATATATGTAGATAGATAGATTATAGAAATAGGGAGCAGAGAAGTAAGGGAGTGGAATGAAATACATCACCATCACGACCCGAACCACCACCACCACTGCGATCACTTAATTTTGTTTCCATCTAGAACTACCCTACACAACTTGCTATAAGTGAAGAAAGAGAAGAGGAAAGAAGGTGGAGGAGAAAAAAACCAAGAGGTTAGTTTTTGGAATTTTTTAAGTTGGTTTTCCGGCTACTTTCGGCATGCCGAAACCATCCATTACATGAAGAAATGAGAAATTGAGGTAGCGTTGGACGAAGTAAGAAGTGAGATGAAGAGATTGGTGAAAGAATTGAGTAAAACCGTTAAGAATCGAGAAAGTTATGGAGCTCAAAAAATGGCTTGAAGAAAAGCAAAAAATATAAAGAAAATTCTTTTTTTGGTCAACTTTTAGAGCTTCGACAACATGTAAAAAGAGGTGGAACAAGGCGTATAAGGGGTGGAATGAAAATTAGGCCATGAGGTGAATTCAACGACATGAAAATGTGGCGAAACAAAATTATGACGAGAGAGATACAAATGTTTGAACATATGTGTTTGAATTTGAAAAAAAAAAAATAGAGAAAAATATTATTTTTGGCCAACTTTTGCAGCTCTGACGGCATGTAAAATGAGATAGAACAAGGTGTATGAGGGGTGGAATGAAAATTAGGCAATGAGGTGAATCCAATGATGCGAAAATGAGGCGAAACATAGTTACAATGAGAGAGATACAAGGTTTTGAACATGTGGGTTTGAATTTGAAAATTTTGCCAAGATTTCCGTTCGTTCAATCAGACAGAATGGATTGGAGGGAGGGGTTAAATTGTGACACGGGAGTAACATTAGGGTTTTAATTATTACAATTGAAACCTTAGGGTTTAAATTGAAAAACACGCTAGACCCTAGGGTGTTTTTTTAATTTTCCCTAAATGTTTTGTTTTATTTTGAGTGCTGCTATTAACCTCTATTAATTATTTTGGACGCCCTCATTTCTTTGGACCCCCACTTATAGCCCTTAAAAAAAAATTTCTCCTCTAAAATAATATCAAAACTATCCTTGTTAAAAACATTCCATTTATTCAATTGAATGCACACCCCTACACCCCAAAAAGTCTCTCTTCCCAAAACCCTAACAAAACTCATGAAAGTGATTTGCTATTTCATCTCCACATATTTGTTCATGACTTAAGAAAATAAATATAATTTTTTTTATTCAAAATTCTTCTTTTTGTGAGTTCTACGATCTCCATGAGTTTCGGTTATCTGTTCCCGAACAAATAAGAAATGTTCGATTATCTGTTCCTGAACAAATAAACAATGTTCAAGCCCGTGTTCCCAAATTTCAGTCATATTTTCGGGAGTTCAATCTCAAAAAAATGACGAATATTTTTTTATTATTTTTTTTAAGAAACTTACTCTTATAAGGTCAATATCCTCTGAGCTGAGAACACCATCAAAGTTATGAATCTCCTCTAAACTTGTATTGTTGTACTCCTCTCATCTTATGGAGTTGTGGTTGTCGAAAAACTTTCACTATTGCCATTGCCTAAAAAGTATAGGTAATCAAATGATTTTCACTGTTATTGTCGAAATATTGCCGCCAAAGGGTTTTTAAGTTTTTGAGAGTGGATAGGTTTTGGGGAAAGATGGATAAATGGTGATAGAGATGAATACTTTCATAAACTCTAACTCATAATGCAGTGGGTGTGTGGACTTAATTGTGAGATAGGATGTCTCAAAATTATTGATATCTTTTTTAAAAATTTTATTTGAGATTATTATCGTAATAAAAAAAAATAAATAAAGTAAAAAACAACCATCTTAAGCCTTGTTTGTCATCTACTATATAATCCATCTTTTTATCTTTTTATATTTTTTCCATCACATCACCTCTCTACTTTTCTGCACATCTTTTCATAAAAAGACAAAAAGTGTACTTTTTTAGTACACCCCAAACCAACCCAATCCTTGTCTAAAATTTTCATATTGGAATGCGGCAAGAGGAACATGTGGGCACGAGGATGACACATGGATGATCCAAACAACCCACAAATCCTCAACGTTTGTTGTGTAATCCTCATACACGTCACTTGACCCAAGTCCATATACAACTTCCTCAACAAGCTTGTTTCAAACGCATTTCCTCTTCTTCTCTACCCGACAACCCCATTCTTGACAAAGATCAAAATGCCCATTTTCACGGCAGCATTAGGATCAGTCTCGGGCCTTGCTTTTCTCTCAAACCTCTTTAGCAGTAGTGACACTACCTTTCAGTCTTATCACCATTCCTCTTCACTCTCGTCTCTCTCAAACCCTTCTTTCAACTTTCTCAATTCTTGCCGGAACTCACCAATTAGGAGACACCCATTTCACACTTCTAAGGTTTCCGTCTCCGGCGATGCCAAAACCGAAGGCTCCTCCGCCGCCGCAGGAGTCATTGAAGACTTATCTGAATCATCTGAGAATATTAAGCAAGCACGGGTGTGTTTCATTCTCTTGTTATTTTCAATATTTTTTTGTGAATTTCTGTTCTTACATCTGTTTGATCACTGACTAAACTCAAGAATATGGTGAATGAAAGAAAATAAGATTTGGGTTTTTCATTTTGGTCACAACCCATGTCGAAGTTGAGACTAATTGTATATATGCATTGAAATAATCAGCACTTGTTGTGAATTAGGTAGTCATTTTGCTTTAATTGTTATTTGTTGGATCTGGTTTTTCTTTTTAGGCACAAGCCATTTTGAGGTCGAGACTAATTCTATATATGCATTGAAATAATCAGCAAATGTTGTGAATTAGGTAATCATTTTGCTTTAATTGTTATTTGTTGGATTTGGTTTTTCTTTTTTGTCACAACCCATTTCGAAGTTGAGACTAATTCTAAATATATGCATGAAATAATCAGCAAATGTTGTGAATTAGGTAATCATTTTGATATAATTCTTATTTGTTGGATTGTGGCTTCTTCATTTTATATTATAATTGGCCTATATCACTCTATGTAACTGAAGTTTATTTCTTGCAAATAGTAATCATAGTGGTGGAAAAAATTGTTACAATGCACTTAATTACTCTCAAGGTGAAATTAGCATTGTGTTAGGATTAATGTTGGTATTGTGGGTATATGTTGATAGTGAAACGTGCGATTATTTCAACATTTGATAATCATCAGATTGCGGGTATCATGTTTTCAGTTTTTTGAAAGAGGTGATTAGATTTTCTCTTGATCCATTGTTGTAGCTATTTTCTATCACAATTGCAAAGGATTTTGAAATTGAGGATTTGGGATTAATCAATTATTAATTGGGTGTATTCTTCATCTTTAAGGTAGTGTCATGCTATGATTAATCTGCAAAATGCTTTTTCCCTTACTATTCTTCTTAATTTTTAATTTTTTGGTTTTTACATTGGTTCTTTGAAACATTGTAATTTAATTACAATTTTAGAGGAAATATAGTTTGGTAAAAACTTTGTTCATGTGCCATTCATCTTCTATTTTCCCATGTATGTTCTTACACTAGGAAAATGGCGCTCATGCTTGTATATGCTTATACATGCAGAAATATCTATATTGTTAGTATATAAATTGCTAAAAATGATACTAGTTGATTACGTTGATCATTTAAGATAACAATTATTTATTTATTTATTTTGAAGCATGGCTACAAAAACTTTTACACTAGTCCCTTCCAGAACTGGGAGCATAAAGGAGAGGGTAATGTTTTAGATTGAATCTCCTCCTGACCCTAGATCAGTGGTGCTTACTAGTTATTTGGGCTTTCTACCCTGCCCTGTCACTATCACTTGTTAAATGTCCTTAGTTATAAGAAGAAAAAAAGAAACAAAGAAAGTAAAGAAAGAATATAAGCCTAAGTTAGTGAAGTCATTGGATGCAACATAATATAGCATCTCATTCATGCATGTACCAAGCTTCATAAACTAAATTGCTAACATGAAGCTGCATAACAGTTTTAACCACTTTACTGCTGCAATGGTGCGAGTGATGTATCATTATCTGTTTGTAAAAACTTCTGAAAAGAACCTAAATACCTTTCCCTATGCATTAGTGAAAAACTAAAACGGTGTCCATATATATATGTACATATATGTTCCATTAGAGTTGGATACTCTAGATTCATTATGTCATCTAACACTTTGTCTCTACAAAGAAGTAGAGGTCTGCTGATTGGAAGGTGGCAAAGGCTTATAATGAAAGTGGATACATTCATGAAGGAAGGATTGAAGGTTTTAATGGAGGAGGTTTGCTGGTTCGGTTTTATTCTCTTGTTGGTTTTCTTCCATATCCCCAGTTGAGCCCATCTCATTCATGTAAAGGTACTAATTCTCTTCTTTCTATCTTAAATCATAATTTTGGATTACATTTTCTATTTATTGTTTTATCCTCATATTGCTACTGCCTTGGTGTAAAATGGACTTTGTAAATCATGTATTATGTCACCAGCCATTTGTATTTGTGTCATGACCCAAACCCGCCCCTATGGGTTAAGGACATAACCGGCCAGTAATCAAGGGATTACCTATGGCCTCAAACCAAACAAGACGTAACTCATCAGAGTAAAGGGACCAAACGGAAGCAATTTAAAACTTTGTCCATAGAGCTGTGCTTACACGGCACATTATAACAAACATATGCATACATGTTAATAACCCACATCAGAATATGTAATAGCGTAAAGTTCTGTACATACAGGATCATTCAAGTCTAAGTCAGCCAATCAAAACTATACACAACCGTAATCCGAAGTTCTCGCCATCATAACAAAATATAGCAAAATAGTAGAAGGGCAAAAACAAGTCTCGTGCATGAGACGTATGGGCTGACTCTTCAAAACCTTGACTGTTTCTCACAAACTTCCCTGAGGCTGGGTTTGGACCTCCCTTGGCTCACCTACAGACACATAAATGAGCGTGAGCAAAAGCCCAGTAAATTATATCAAATAAAGAAGATACACGAACAGTGTTTAGAACGGCATGCACCAAACGGTCTTGGGCCCAATTCATATATCTATCTAGTATATACATACATATATAGGTCAAGTAACTACGGTACCAAACACGTCAGACGGCCTCGGACCCAATCTATTCATGTCAAACGGCCTTCGGCCCATTTATCTTTCATTCCTGTCAGACTGGCCTTTGGCCCAACCGTTCTTTCATTCATGTCAGACTGGCCTTTGGCCCAATCATTCTTTCATTCATGTCAACTGGCCTTTGGCCCAATCATTCGTCATAGCAAACATTTGTCCATAATTCAAATTAACAAACTTATCAGACTTATAGGGGAGATAAGTAATTGGACGAATAACTTAATTCAAAACATCCTTATTAAGATATTACTCACAGTGATCGGCTGGTTGATTTGCCCTGGAGTTTGACTTTACACGTTACATAACACATATGGGTCACAAACGATTCAATCCGTTCTTAATTTATACACCCCTCTTAGGCTTCTTTCTTGTCTTTTTTATTCATTCATAATGCTCAATGCATGCCTAAGAGTACTTAGAAGTGAAAGAGAACGGAAAATGAAACACAGAACGCTTTTATAAAATTTCTGAAACAGGAGTCCCCGCTCAAGCGTGAACTCCCTTGCTCGAGCGGACCCGTTAGGTCTGCAAAAGTCCTGGTTGCCTCATTTTTACGCTCGAGCGTGAAGTCGGGCACTCGAGCTGAAAGTCTCCCTACATGGCTCCCTGCTCGAGCGTGAATATCCCCGCTCGAGCGGACACCCATGTCTGCAAAACTTCTGGGAGCTCGTATTTCCCGCTCGAGCGGACATGCCAAATTCTGGAAAATCCAGAATTGTTCTTGTTAAAAATTGATGTATTATTGATTGTTGTATGTTGTAAATTACAAATGGTGAGGGGCTCCTTATATAGGAGATGTAGTGGAGTAGGTAGTAGTAGGTGGTAGTGGTAGGTGTGTAGTAGGTGGTAGTAGGTGGTGGTAGGTGTAGTAGGTGGAGTAGGTAGTAGTAGGTGGTAGTGGTAGGTGTGTAGTAGGTGGTAGTAGGTGGTGGTAGGTGGAGTAGGTGATGGTAGGTTTTAACAACCCCTCGCAAACTCAAGGGGGATAGGAACTAACCAACTTGAGTTTGGAGAGAGTAACAAAACAAGAAAATAATCTGAAAAATAAAAAATGGATAGGAGACACTGTATGGTCGTGTCAGACCGTTGTAGAAGACTGTATGGTTATGGCAGACCGATGTAGAAGACACTGGCTCGTGTTGGACCGATGTAGAAGACAGTTTATGGGGTCATGTCGGACCGTTGTAGCAGACAATGTTGTGACAGTTGTTGTGACAGTTTACGGAGTCTTGCTGGACCCTTGTAGAAACTAACTTGAACCTTTTGAACCAAAGATTACAGAGTCTTGTCGAAGCTTGAACCAGCTTGAACCTTTTGAACCATTGGTTTTAGCTTCTCCAAGAAGCTTGAACCTTTTTAGCTTCTCCAAGAAGCTTGACTCTTTTGTTTTGGCTTCTTAGAGAAGCTTGAACCCTTTGCTTAGCTTCTTGAGGAAGCTTGACCCCTTTGCTCTAGCTTCCTCAAGAAGCTTAGCCCTTTTGCTACAAGCTTCTAAGAGAAGCTTGGCCCCTTTGCTCCAAGCTTCTCCAAAAAGCTTGGACCTTTGTTCCTCTATAAAAGAAGAGCTCCTCTTCTATTGCAAGGGTTCCAAAAATTTTGCTAAGGCAAACAATATACATCTCTCTATATCTCTCTATTTTGAGCTTCAAATTGCTTGGTTCTTGGTCCTTTTGCACACCAACTCTTAGCCTAACACCTCCATCATCAACCTAAGCATCTTGCAGGCCATTTTCAGAGGTTGAAGGCTTGCTGTTTTGGTCCAGAAGCTGCTGGTCCCTTTGGCTACAAGGGTAACACTCTATTTCCCTCTTTTTGGTGTTGTTTTGTTCCATCTCTTAGCCTAGTTTTCAAGCATATTTGGGCTTTGTCATAAACCAAAAAAAGTCTTATTTTGAGGTCCTTAACATGTTTTTTTGAGACCATTTTTCTATTGGGGGTCATCTACCCCCTTGCATGCATCATTTCATCTTGCTTTAAGCCATGCATTAGGGCCTTTGTGTTGAGCTTTGTTGGCCCTTTTGACCACTGAAATCTGGCGGATTTTCAATGGTTATTATGTGTTTTTGACCACCAAAATCAGAGAGGGGTGACCCTCTTACCCCTTGTCTTGTTTACTAGCACTTTTAGCCTAACAAAGGAGCCCTTATTTGCATGTTTCCAAGCCATGTTGCAGGATTTTTTTGGTGTGTTTTAGGACCTTCATAGGCTTTGTCCAGAGCCCATTTTTCCATTTTAGGTGTCCATCTTGCAAGTCTAGAACAACCTTCTTTATAGCCTATCAAAGGAGCCTATCATTCTTGCATGCATGGACCATATTTCAGTGGGATTTTGGGCTTTATTTGGCATGTCATACCTCTGAATTTTTCTGGTTTGGTGGTGTGATTTTTTTTTTTTTTTTTTTTTTTTTTTTTGGGTTTTGAAAATAATAATAATAATAATAATAGATAAAATGAAGTGTTGGAATCCAGTGGAATCAATGAAGGCTAGTATAATATATTTTAGTGGGGAAAAGAAAGATGGGTATGTTGATTAGATAATAAAATAAAAGTGGGTATGTTATGTTTTCAAAAAGAAGAGATCCCTGGTGTTGGTTTTTTTTTTTTTTTTAAATGAAACACAAGAAAGATAAGATAAATAAATAAAGGTATTCTTGTCGGGGGTGAGGGAGTCGGTGAGTGGTCTGGAAAGGTATGTTGGCAAATTGTCAAAAAAGAGGAGAGAAAATAATAATAATAAGACAACTTGTTTGATGAAGGGAATGAGTGGAGTTTGTTGAGGTGGACACCACTTGTTCTTGGGATAGTCTCAGGCACATAGAGAGAGAAACAACTGGGTTTTTGAAAGAAGATGGTGAGTTGAGAAACCCCCAACACAGATGAGAAAGTGGTTACTTTTCTAGAGAAAATCTAGAAATGGGTCACTGATCTTTCAACTGATTCACCCAAAAAAAGATCTTTCAACTGGGTTCTTTATTTGGATCTAGGAAAGACCAGAGCTTCAGTTTCCGATCTGAGAGACTCAAGACACTAAAAACTAGAAGCAAAGAAATAAAGTAGTGTTGAAGATTGATGAGGGGGAGAAAGAGAAGGAGAAGAGGGCGTGGATGGGTGATGGTGTCGTCGTTGATCGATGGCGAGCCTCTGGCGAGCCGCGATGGGCGGCAGCACCCAATCCACCGACGACTACGAGGGCGTGGAGTTCTGGTCTTCACCGGAGCGGTGCGGCTGGCTGACCAAACAAGGCGAGTACATCAAGACCTGGCGTCGCCGGTGGTTCGTCCTCAAGCAAGGCAAGCTCTTCTGGTTCAAGGAATCCACGGTCACCCGCGCCTCCAAGCCATGTGGCGTCATCCCAGTGGCCACGTCTCTCTCTCTCTTCCTTTTGGCAGTTTGCACAAGGATTCTGTTGCTTGATGTCTCCTAGAGAGAGAGTGTGTTTGGTGTAGGTGACCAAGATGGATGATGGTGATGATGCTCTGATCTTGAAGGTGAATGTTGAATTGGGTTTAGTGGCAGCGGAATCAAGGTATGTGTAGAAAATTTTAGCAGACTAGGGTGAGGTCCGGCGGACGGCTAAGGTGCGGTTGCCGCCCGCCGGGGAAGCGAAAAATACGAGGTTTTAAACCCGCTCTGATACCATGTTAAAAATTGATGTATTATTGATTGTTGTATGTTGTAAATTACAAATGGTGAGGGGCTCCTTATATAGGAGATGTAGTGGAGTAGGTAGTAGTAGGTGGTAGTGGTAGGTGTGTAGTAGGTGGTAGTAGGTGGTGGTAGGTGTAGTAGGTGGAGTAGGTGATGGTAATTTTAACAGTTCTTGAGACTCAAACTCGACCTCCAAAGGTTCAAAACTCATAATTTTGGTTCCAAAACATGCAAATACATTATATATCATGAGTACACAAGCAAGATGAGATCAATTGCTCAAAATCATGGTCCAATTCTTCCAAATTAATCAACATTTCTTTGTATAATCAAGGCTCATGCATTCAAACTTTACATGAGCCCCTTACCTACAATAATCAAACATGCATGTCAAGAATATGGTGCAAATGGTGTTCATTCTCATGAAGCTCAATTAAAACCATGCTTGCATGTATGATCCAACCCACAATCTTTCATAATTCACATATTACATGCTAGATTATGTAATTTCATAGGAATTCACTACATGTATGCACACATGGACTTCAATCTCAGCTTAATCCACTCAATTCATGATCTAACTCACCATTTAATCTTCAATTCACAAAATCACAACTCAAACTCATGAATTAAGGGTTGATTACTCACCTAGGAGCTTTAATCTTCCAAACTTATGCTTAATTCTTGAGTTGGTCTTCAAATTATTCAAGCTTCAAGATCAAAACTTCAATTTGAGCTCTCTCTCTCTCTCTCTCTCTCTAAGCCGGCTTCACTCTCTCCCTAAGATATAAAATCTGATTTGAGCCTCAAAACAACAAAATGAGAGTGTAATTGGCCCTTTATAAGCTCCTTCCCAAACACATTTCTTTAATATTAAATAATTGAGCACCATTTCATTAATTTAATCTATTTAATTTGATCCGAATCAATTTTCAATTAAATTTCACCGCAGGCTCTAAAAATTACGCTAATCACAATGGCGTAATCAATTTCGGATTTTGTGGCCGATAAGGCCTTCAATTTTCAGTTTATAACAGTAAGTTGAACAGATATTTCTACGGTGAACAGATAGAAATTCAAAATCACCTATATTCATATGAATGGCACTCAAAATCATATCAAACACATAATCACATTCATAATAAGGATCAATTAGCATAATACGAAGCAGGGTTATCACAATTTGTGTGTGTGTGTGTGTGTAATCCTTATGGTTGTAACCATGTACCCTGCACTATATTCATGTAGCACTGGGTTTACAAGACATGCACCAATAGGTTGTAGACTTATAAGGGTCAAACACCTTTAATCGAGCTGGTATACTTTTCAATTAATGGGAGTAAACAAGGTAATAGGTGCGGGTGCATGTTCAAACGTCAGATCTTCCTAAGCCTAAATTTTAGGATATTGGGATATGCGTAGTATGAATACGGGGCCAAGTTTTAAACAGTTATATATATGGCATATGGTATAATAGTCTTAGATAGGATATTGTAAATTATTTAGAAATGTACTTAAAATTAAATGGGATTTAAAGAAAATATAAAATTTATCTCTCATTCATGTGAGAAGCTAGAAATGTTTCTTTGCTAACAAATCTAAGCATCTTTTTTTTCAAACGTCATATAAAATTTGAGAATCCAAGTACCTAATTTGGATGCATGCATCAGACATGAATCCCATATCCTTACCCATGTCATATCTGGTGGACACGAGTACATTGGGGAAAGTATGCGAGTCCATGTAACGCAATGACTAGATAATAAATAAATTATGATAATTGAATATGCCACTTAACAAAACTTAATTTGACCATTGTTGAGTGACAATCAAGTAGTTCATTACCAGTAAAGCCTGTATTCAAAACTATGTGACACCAATCAAAGAGGGAACTAAGTGACTGGACAGGGGCTGTCCATTTCTCTGAGGGGGAGTAACTATGAAAAAAATACATAGGAAAGGAACGGTGTCACCATAGTGCTGTGAACAAATGACTGAGAGTCAAATGGGGCACCACAGGTTGACCAAGATGATTCTGATGAACCCAGGCAACTTACCACAGAAAGATATGTTTGGGCAGCAAAGAAGAGAAGCAATGGCAGAGGAAAAAAGCAGCAGCAGTAGTGGAGCATGAAGATAAACAAAGAACAGAGAAAAAAAGAGGCAGAAACAAAGAACAAAAAAGAAGATGAAGAAGTAACAAGAGTAGAGAAGAGAAATAATGAGAGGGAAAAGACAGAGAGCAACAAGAGAAGGGGAGCACAACAGCCATGATATCTTGGAAATTTTCAAAATCATCCAACCACCAGAAGATGTTTAGAATCAAGTTTAAGGCACAAACCTAGTTCCCTTCTGTTAACAAGTTTCAATCCTAGTGCATCATGTGTCAAGCCACTTAAGTGGTTATGTGTGTAGCATGTGACCATTAAGTGGATGTGGACAACACCCACATCATAGGCCAGAAAATAAAACAATTAAAATTAATGCCCAAAATAAATAAGTATTAAAGAAAAAAAAAAAAAAACCTATACTCCATTAAAAATAAATAAATATTAAAGAAAATATTGGTTGCTGTGCTGATTTGCCTATACTTTCATAAGTTGTAACCCTGTCAAGTCCTCTTTAGCCGTTCTACGGTACTAATTACTGCCCATTTTATTATATTGGTGCCCATACAGTTAATTCTAGTTTAATGAACTTTCATAATGCCATGGACTTGTAATTGCTAACCTATTGTAATTTCTCTGTGATTCCATTTCATGTAGAACCACAAAAATCCATCCAAGAGATTGCAAAAGCTCTAACTGGTTCACTTATTTCTTTGAAGGTATTGAATTTCATTGTTCATGTATGCTATCAATGTTATTGTGTCATTTTCTATTACATATATCATGTTTCTCAGTTGAGCACTTGAGAAGCACTTTTGAGTGTGTATTCAAGATTTTCACAAAACCAGTAACACACTGGAAGTGTATGTTTTAAATTTCTACCGCACAAGTTGGCCCTGAATGCATGGCTGTGAATCATGTATATCTCATGTTCAGGAAAGATATAACTGATGGCATCAAAACAGTTTATATCATTTAGAGAACCATGGTTAAGGGGAAAAAAAATGATAGATCCAGAAATTGTTATTAAGGACAAGTTTGGGAAGACTAAATAAGTGCACTTTTTGTCTTTTTAGACTAAAAAGTTGAGGTTGAAAATATGAATGTTTGGGTTAACTTTTTGACTTTTTATGGAAAAATGTGTAATAAAAAATTGTAAAAATTAGTTTGTAGGAGAAAATTAGAATTGGGAATTGTGTAGCCGTAATTGTTGACTTTTGGTGAATAGTGATGACTTTTTAACTTTTTGAGTAACTTTTTGACTTTTTGGCTTTTTTTAAACTACCCAAACTTGGCCTAAAGGTTAGGATGGTTACTGAAGCTAAGGGGTATGCAAGACCATATTAATTAGAGTTGGGGAGTCAGCGGGATGAAAGTGTGACTTCTAAAGTTTTGGTCCAAATCCTGTAAGATTGAATAATGTTTCATTATAAGGATGGCCCGTTTGACCAAAAAAAATAAAAACCTACAGTGTATTGCAGAAGGAAAGTTAAAACTTGGAGTAAGACAGAAGTTCAGCTCTGGGATTTCATTCCCAGGAGTTATCTGTTTGTCTTCAATGATCATTTTAAGCAAAAAGGACCACATAGAAGCTGGGAAATTGTGCTTTTAAGTTTCATTGGTCAGATCAATGCAAGGAGAGGAGAGCATGCAACTCTATTATATTCATGGGTTGCTAATATCTGAAAGGTGAGAGAAACAGTAAAGCATGTCATAATATAATAGGGAGAAATGAATTTTTTTTAACATTTGGACTATCTTGTAGAATTTCTTTGGCATTTCTTCTGTTTCTGCTATGTCTTTTCAAAAGAAAAAATGTCTTATGTTCATTTGTATTGATCTTTCTTGCTTTAGTTTTTCTCTAAAGGCTTTAGGTCCCTCATGTAACTGTTTGGTCTTGATTTTATATTTGTATGAGTTGGGCAGCATTTAAGTTGCTTATAAATGTTGAAGTTGCAGAGTACTTATCACAATCGTGAAATGGAAAATCTTTTCATTTTTGGGTTACTTTGTTTACTTTCCTTCCTACACAAGTACTAAATCCACAAATCACCTTGGCATTATGGCATGAAAACGAAACTTTCATCATTCTTAATTATTCTAGGTAATCCAAGCAGACCAAGAGAACAGGAAATTGATATTCTCTGAAAAGGAAGCAATGTGGTCAAAGTTTTCTCAACAAATCAATGTAGGGGATATTTTTGAAGCAAGGGTGGGCTCCGTCGAAGATTATGGTGCTTTTGTTCATTTACTTTTTCCAGATGGTACTTATTGTATTTGAGAAATTATTTGTATATTCTGCATTACGACAATGTTTTTAATAGTGCATGTTAAACTATGGTGCAGGTTGTTATCACCTCACTGGACTTGTACACATCTCAGAGGTGTCATGGGATTTAGTTCAAGACGTAAGAGACATTCTAAGTGAGGGTGAAGACGTGAGGGTCAAAATTATTAAAATAGATAGGTGATTTGGCATCCTTTTGCTACATTTACTTTTTGCTGATCTTTATTCCATGCCATACAGTAACATCCATTGCGTAATTACATGAAGGCCAGTCATTGATAATTAATACATTATTCTGTCTCTATAACTTACATGAACACTATAATTAAGGGAATCAGATGAACCTTCAAGTCCTGCGGTGACGTTCAATAACTTTATTGTGTACATATTGATCTTGTTCAGATTATGACTACTGGGTAGAGCTGAAGTCTAATGGGTCAATTTTGTTTCTATTGTATCTGAGCCTATCATAAGGCCTCTTTTGAGAACAGGTTATTTTAATAACTTTTTAACTTTCTACGAAAAAATGTGTAAAAAAGTAGAAAAAATGTGTAAAAAAGTAGAGAGAATGATGTGATAACTTATAGTAACTTTTTGATTTTTTGGCTAAAATGTGTAGTTGACTAAAGGAGAAAGTTACTACGTGTATTTCCAATTCTGCACTAATAATCAATTTTTTGTTTTTTTTTTAAATAAATATTTTTGCATCTAGTTTGTTTCTAGCAGTCTTTGCCTTTTATTTATTTGTTTATTTATTTTATTTCTCAACTCTATTCAAACCTTGGTTCAGTGGTTAAATTCTTGGCCTACTAACCTTGAGGTTATGAGTTCAAGTCTAAGGACAACCACTTTTTGTATCCAATCTAATCCCTCCCAAACACCCGTTAAGGGTACTAATTGGTGGTGGTTGTTTTTTCTTTTCTTCAACTTTATTTGAACATTTGCCCAAACTTGTAGTTCTATGTTTAGTGTCTACTTGATTTTTTTCTTTGTGTTTTCTTTAGGAAACTGCTATTGAAATTTGAGGTGCTACATGTAAAAGGTCGACGAAGGTGTTAAATTCATTTACACAATATAAAAGGAAAAAAATAACCTGGTTTTTTGGTTTGATGGAGTGTATGAATCTACTTGTATACTTACGTTATTTTTAAAATTTAGTGTTTTTTTTTTTTTTTTCTTTCAGAAGGTCTAAATTCTGTTTGGAATTTGTAACCAATTTTTAATATTTTGTGCATAGCATAATGTCAGCATTGTCACTGACCCATAACCACAGCTAGATGATTTTCACACACACACACACACACACACACATATATATATATTTAAATTTGCAGTCGGCAAAGTAATTTAAATTCACAGATAACAGATAAGAGAAAGAGGCATTGGCAAAAGTAATAAAAAATGATGTGGTGAGGGATGCGCCTGCATCATTTGCCTTTGACAGAGAAGTGGCGAATACATTTGCTCATGTTGAGCACCAAAATCTGTTAACAAATCATTGAATACTTAATGTACTCTGTCCTGGTGAAATCAAGTCAACTGAAGAAGAGGCAACCAGTTCTTGTCCTGTAAGTGTACAAGCAAACGACTTCTTTATAATTCATACTATATTCTATATCATTGCTGTGATGCCATTGAAGTTAGATTTCACACAGAGAAGGCCTTGGGTATTTGTCCAATGATAAGAAAGCTGCTAATGTTATCACCTACAGTGCAGTTGAACATTTCTACATTGAGCATGTTGAGGTAGATTTGTCACTTAGAAGACTATACTCTGGGCATTTTATTAACATACAGATCAACGTTAAGTGCCAAACTTCAAATTAGTAATGATAGACCTCCTTTGTAGCTCAAAATTTGCAATCCTAACTTTGATATGATGTGATTGCATTAGATGTTTGGAATTTTCTAATTATACCAATTTTTTTGTAACATTCTGATTTTATTTCCTTTACATGATAACATCTTTCTCAATATAATAAGTTAGGGCCTTAAATTGAGAACTTGTTGCAGGGAAAAGTCGAGAATTACATTGTCAATCAAACAATTGGAAGAAGATCCACTGCTAGAAACTTTGGACAAAGTAATTCCTCAGGTGTGAAAAGGGTGTGAAGTTTTCTTGTATCCACTTTGCTAATGTTTATAGCGCATCTCTCATTCTTTTCAGAAATAATTCAGTTATTGATGATAACTAAATTTACCAGGATGGGTCGGTTGTTACTGGTTCTTCTAGTACGAGCAGCCCCTATAATATTGAACCTCTTCCAGGGCTTCAAACAATACTGGAAGAGCTACTACGGGAAGAGGGGTATGATTTGCATTCATGCTTGAGTAGTGATTTTTTCTTTTTCTTTTTTATTGTTTTGGAGAAATTTTAGGGTTTTGAACTGAAAATATCGAACTTTTTAATCAATTGAAATTTAATTTTTTTGTTAGTATTCTTTGAAAGTTTATCTTAGAGGTAAATCCTAACTCCTTATTCCACGAACATTTATGTTGTTTCACATAGCTGTTTGATAGGATCATTAAATCCTATTCGGTGTGCATTAATTACTTTAAATGCCTCTTCTCCTAGTGCTACTTCATTTATATTATTCTATGTTATTTTCTTTCAACATTTACAATTTCCTTTAAATTTTTGTCCATGATTTTCTCAACTACATTCCTATGCTCTCTCTCTCTCTCTCTCTCTCTCTAGCTCGAGTAGATTGTCCTACCTATTTCGTGTCTTGTAAATAAACTATAGATCATCAAATAAGTTTGTAAAGAAGCTGGTTTATCAAAGTTAATGTGCTTATTCTTTTCCTGTTAGCAAGTTATACATAATTATGAGAATTGTGTGTTGACCAGCACAATTTGTTCATTTCTTAACGTTCATATGTTCTAGGTTTCTATGTCAATCCAATTCTCTTAGACCATCTTCTTCACCAACACTATTCCATTGAAATGTGAAAATCCTATGTCTACTTCTCACTGCACCTATTCCGTTCATCTTTTTGAAAAATAATTCCTCTAACCCCAGATACATCTGTCAGTGCACCATGCTTAGGAAATTCAGGGATATATGTCCATAAAGTCTGATATAAGTTTCACTTTGACTGTCTTTCACAATTCCTTTTCTTCTAGGAAGCACACACAAACACTTCTATGGAGGTGTGTCATGTCGGACAGCCATGTTGGACACGACTCTTTGTGGACACTCCTAAAAATGAGTCCAACCCTAGAATTCTCCGAACATGACCCTCATCATGAATCTCTTCATAGTAACAATGTTTTGCATTCTTTGGAATGCAACTTGTGCACTCTAAATATATTTTGAACCATGTATAAGATGAATACATCATGTGTATTTCAATATTTTACAATTGTTTTGCATTCTTTAGAATGCAATTGTTACACAATGATATTTTGATGTATAAGTCGTGAAATATATGGGTTTTAAATTATAGTTAGTGCTATCGTACATTTTTTCATATATTTAATAAATATATAAAAATATAAAATTTTAACTTATTGTTTCTTGCATTTTTTGAAATTCATTGTGTCGGCATATATGATATATATGCTCTACTTAGGTGACCCAAGAATAATTTGGGTATGTGCACAAAGAAGAAGAAAAAGAAAGAACACTTCACTTATAGGTGTTCACTGGTCAAGTTAGTTTGGGTTCACTGTCAGCCCACCATCTGAACTGATCTCTTCCGTTGGAGTTATGATTCTAAACTGTAAGACAAAAATAAAGTCAAAATTAATTATTAAATCTCTAAATATAAGTTGATGCCAATAATAAGTATTAAATCCCTTTGTTTGGATTGATGGTTTAAGAGAAGAAGTGAAGAATTTGGAGCAGAAAATTTAGTTAAAATCATGTTTGGATTACTTTTAAAAAAGGGAAAGGGAAGTGTATGGAGGGGAGAGAGGACAAACATTTTAAGCACTTCACTTTCCCTCCGAAATTGAGAGGAAACAGAAGGAAAGTGAAGTGCTTCTCATAATAATATATTAAAGTACCTGATTAAGTATATAGCATCTGCAGTATCACTCATCTACATTTTAGACGTGCTTATAAACCTAAGACCACGGAGGAAATAATAAGTACACTATGGAACTTGTAGTGAATTTGATAGATGTTCTTTATTTTCTTAAAGAAGAGGAGACTGAGATATGCCTTTTCTGAAGTATCCATAACATCTCTTAGGGGAGCTCTATCAGGTTCCAATGCGCATAATCACAGTTCTGTTTTTTTTATTATTTATTTATTTATTTTATGTGTGTCTATAATCAGAACCTGCTATAAGATAAATGCTTTTAGTAGAGCACTATGACTGTTACGTGGAGTTCCCTCATTCTTAACTGCTGTTTGATATTTGGGCATATTATGGTATGACGTTTATGGTTTTCTGCTCCAGAATAAGTGAAATAAGAATCAGTCGGCAAGGATTTGAGAAGCGGGTAGTTTCACAAGATCTGCAGCTTTGGCTTTCAAATGTATGTTGCTTGTGTTCCATAGTATATAGCATCTACTGATTTTGGTGATAGTTTTTTATTCTCATTTTGCATCACCACCACAGGCACCAGCTATTGGTAAGCAGTTCACTCTCCTTGCCCGAGCTGGAAGACAGGTTCTTTTACTCTCTCTCTCTCTCTCTGATCAAAATTTCATTTTGTTTCCATCAAAATGGCCGAAACATTTTTGTTTCCAAGGAAATCGGAACGAAACACTAATGGAATACTGAAATTCAAGTGTTTCCACTGAAACATACCGAAATGCATCAAGAAACTAACGAATTACAAAACATATTGAAAAATGAGTATTTTGACAACTATTAAAAACATTCAACAATAGTCATTTATTTACCTCTTTTGTCAAAAGAAAAGATTTGAGAAACATAAAACAATCTTAAATTTAATAGAAATTTGATAAACTAGAAACAAGAAAGGAGAGATGGAAAATTTGATAAACATTGTCACTGATATTTTTTCTCGATTTTGGTTTTTATTTCCAAACATTTTTCATGCATTTTCAAATTCTTTTGACATAACTTTTATTTTTTCGAAATGTTTTTCATTTCCAAGATAATCGAAACAACATACTGAAATTAAATTCTGATCGCTCTGTACCTCTCTCTAAGATACTTAAAATCATTGTTTTGTGATTCAGGTGCAGGAAATACAACTAACAACATCACTTGATCAGGAAGGAATTAAAAGGGCATTGCAGCGAGTACTGGAACGTGTCCCATGAGGCTCATGAATTCAAAAGTTCCATTCTGCAGAGGACACCATCGATTCATCGTCCCAAGTCTAACGTAAGACATAAGAGTAGAAGAACAAAATTAAAAAATGTGTCTGCAACAGGTTTCATGTTTTCCGGTTGTGCAGCTACTGTACATACAGAAGTCAGTTTGAGCAGAAACTTGGCCGACATTTTCTGTATATTATATAAGTAGTAACTGCATAGTCCTCCAACCGATTTTCTTTTTTGCTTCTGATTTACTGACACTGCATCTGTTTCCATCTCTACTGCTGTTGTGTTTGCTAGCCAATGAATCTCATTACTGCTATTACACTTTGATTGGATGCCGACCCGGTGAGACAATTGTTATTTTTTAATTTTTATTATTTATTGTTATGGAGGTTGCAAAATTGGTCTGCTTGTAATCGTCTGTCTTGTATTGTTTTAGAATTTTACATTTTTGTTTTTCGTGTTTTCAGAAATAAATGTGCATTTTGTTCTCTTTTTTTTTTTTCCTTCTTTTTTTTTCTTTTTTCTTTTCAAAAACAAAAAAAATATTCAATGACTACAAAAATTTAAGAACTAACATGGTTACTTAAAAAAAAGTGAAAGTAGCAGGCACAGAATACCTAGTTAAAATGTACATTGTTTTTAGAAAAAGAAAAATCCTAGAAATAGTATTCTAATTGAGTAATGTAAGAGATCTTAAAAAATTTATTAAAATTTCTATTAAATATCTCACATGGGTGTGGGACTCAGACAATGTGGGTCTTATGGAGTCCTACAGTCATGTGAGACATTTGGTAGATTTTTTATTAGAATTTTTGAGATTTTTACCATTTTTGTTCTAATTAATACATTTCACCAAACAATTTTTATTTTTTTGGTAAACTGCAAAAATAGAAAATAAAGATGATACCAAATAAGCTTTCTTGAAAAGCTTTCATACTGTTTTCATTTTGTGTGAACATATTTTGGGAATTCATAAAACAATTTAAAACCTTTTCTTAAAATGGGGCATCTTTCACAAAAATTGTTTTGAAAAGTTTTTTTTGACTGAATTTTTAGTATTCATTTTCATTGGTGCAGGACCTTTCCCATATCATGTGTTGAATTTTTAGTATTCATTTTCATTGGTGCAGGACCTTTCCCATATCATGTGTTTTATTAGGGTAAATTACATTTTAACCCTCTGTGGTTTGTCCATAAAACACGGAATCCCCTATAATTTTATTTGTAACACTTAAACCCCTAAACTTAATACCAGATTGTAATTTTTGTCGAATCCATTTATTTAAACAGAACGCGGACTTCACAAGCATAAAAGTATAGTGCAAGAGAGCGTGGGTTACACTCTTAGACCAAAACACTTCTTCTCTCTCCTTCATTGTATAAGCATGTAATACCATCATCTTCCATGCAAAACCACCAACATCACTTTTTATTTCTTCTCGTCACCACCAACCAACATCACCACCATCATATTCCATGCATAGCCACCACAATCACCTTTTATTTCTCCTCTCATCTCACCACCATTGCCTTCCATGCAAAATCACAACCAACCAACATCCCCACTATCATGAAATCATACCCACTTTTCTCTCTCTAAAAATTATCCAAACCCACTTTTCTCCTTATGATTCAAATTAGTAACAAACCCAACCCATGGAATCAAACAATTAATATGTGAAAACATTTAAATTTTTGAAATAGCATTGATGGGATTCATACCAACCAAACCCACTTTTATCTTCTCCAAGACACATGCACAAACAAGCCCGAAAAGATCAGATTTTCAAATTCAAACGCACCATTTCAAACCCTTGTATCTCTTTCGTCGTAACTCAGTTTTACCTCATTTTTGCTTCATTGGATTCACCTTACGGCCTAGTTTTCGTATCACTCCTCACACGCATCGTTCCATTCTTTTTGCGTTCTGTCGGAGCTTTGAAAGATGACCTTAAATAAGAATTTTTTCCCATTTCCAACATTTCTTTGGCCCATCTTTCGGACTCCATAATTTTCTCAATTCGTAACAAATTTATCCCGTTCTTTCACCAATCTCTTCACCTTGCTTTATACTTCATCCTACGCCACCTCGTTTTCTCACTTCTTCCTAAAATGGATGGTTACCAAAAATTGTCCGAAAACTAACTTCACACATTCCAAAGAAACATCTCCAAATCTATTTCTTTCTTTTCCATCATCCACCATCTTCTGCTGCTTCATTACACTTTGTAAAGGGTGGTTCTTGGTTTTGGCGAAGCTGGGCGATGGCGGTCATGACAATCCAGCGGTGACATGGAGCTAGCGGTGATGGTGATCGTGGAGCTCAATGAGGGATCTAGGGAGGGGGGGCCGCATCCCAAAAAGTTTGAAAAATATCATATATTATACTAGAAATTTTAAAATAATTTAAAATTATAGGAGTTCGCACCCCCAAAGTTTTTTAGATAATTTCAAAATTATAGAGTGGCCTCCCAATTTTTTAAACTATAGAGTAGCCCCCCCAAAGTCATAATCCTAGATCCGTCCCTTGTGGAGCTTGATGGTAGTGGTGATAGAACTTGGTTGTGAAAATGGGTGAAAGGTGTGGGTTTGGTATTGAAAGGTGGTGGTGATGATGGTTGTCACAATGAGAGAGAAGATATATATATACACACACACACACATATATATATAGAGAGAGAGATACGAAATAATACAAATAAAATGATTGACTGTAAAATATATAGGTCATTTATGATTTTTTATTACTTCTGTTACGTCCGTCCAAAATTACAGTTTGGTATTAAGTCTAGGGGTTTAAGTGTTACAAATAAAACTATAGAGGGGTTTCGTGTTTTTTAGGCAAACCATTGGGGGTTAAAAAATATTGGTACCACTACAACAAAATGCACTTTTGGCGATCAAATTTGGTGACTAAAAAAAATTTAGTCGCCAAAAGTTGTGGAATTGGCGACCAAAAATTATTTTAGTCGACAAAAGTACAATATTTATTTTTTACTAAAAAAAAATTTAGTAGCTAAAAATGCCACAATTGGTGACTAAAAAATATTTTAGTTACTGTATAGTTAGTTTTTGCTACTAAAATTATTTAGTCACCGAATAAAAAATAAAAATTTACTTTTTATCTTTCAAAAATTTATTTCTAGCAACTAAAAAATATTTTTGACACTGTATAGTTAGTTTTGGCTATTAAAATTATTTAGTCGCCGAATGAAAACAAAAATTTACTTTTTTATTTTTGGCGACTAAAATTTGGTCGCCAAAAATTTATTTTCAGCGACTAAAACAATTTTCAATCGCCAAAGAACTAAAATATTTGGAAAGAGAAATTTCAAATTTTGGAGGGATTTATAAAATATTTTCAGCGACTAAAAAATATTTTAGTCGCCAATAACCATATGTATATATTATTCTTTCCCCATTTTTTTGCCCTAAATTGAATTTATTTCTTTGAAAGAGCTCTCTCTTCCCCATCTGTGGGTCATCGATCTCAATCTCTTAAGCCACTCTATATGTCCTTACCACCATTGCTGACACCACCGGCGGTTTTTGCTGACACATCTGACTATAAGCCTTGTGGTGGTGAAGCCAAAGAGCAACTGATCGGTAGTGGCTGGGCTAGGGCTAGGGCTAGGGCTAGGGCTCCACATCGATCGAGCCGCCACCGGTTTAACTAATTTGATGGTGGGTCCACCATCATTCTATGGGAACAAGCCGACCACGCTTGATCTCCAAAAAACAAAAAAGCACATTTATTGAAAACTTTGGGCGACTAAATTTTTTGGCGACTAAAAAAAATTAGTCGCCAATACGTTTCCCGACAATCATCGAGCGACGAACTGGCGACCAAAAAATTTAGTCGGCAAAAATCTTCGGTGACTAAAAAATGACTTTTGGCGACTAAAAATTTAGTCAGCAAAAGTGTAATTTGTTATAGTGTACCATGAAATTCCAATGTCTTTTCTCTTTACTGTAGACAAGGTGTATTTTGGAATGTATTTCAAAACTTGAAAATTTAATAACTTTTGATTTGAAACTTCGTATTTTGTAAAATTTATATTTTTGGAATCGTCTCGTTGAAAACTATCAAACAAGATATATGATGACTATGAAATTTTGAAAAGAAAAAAACATTCACTGAGTTTTCTGACTAAAAGTCAAAGAAATTTCACTGACTTAATTGTCTAATTTCTGAAATTTTTCTACGAGAAAATAAGCAATTTTGAAATTTCTCTTAGCAAGTATGAAATTTCTTTGAGCAATTTTGTTAGTGAAACTTAAAGTTAATTACAGTGACATTTAACTAATTTTAGTGAAATTTCTCTGACTTTGGGTCAATGAAATTTTATTTTTTTTATTTTCTTTTGAATTTCATATTAATCATGAATTTTGTTTGGTAGATCTTGATAAGAGGAATTTAAAAATTTAAATTTTATGAAAAATGGATATATAAATAAAAATTTATTAAATTTAAAAATTTTTAAGTCATTTTAAAGATAGTATAAAAAACTGTTAATACTGGAGGTCCTTTGGTTTGGTCTGAAAATGACATTGGAACTCTTAGAGGACTTGAACAAAACTTTTTTCTTATATCCTTAAACGAGTTCGGATCCTCTACCGGATTTGTCTGTGGGAGTTTCTGTAGTGCCCTACCCCAAAAAAAAAGGGTTGTTTTGGGGAAAAAATTCCAAAAAAAAAAAAAAAAAAAAAAAATTCTAAACAGAGAAGAAGGAACAAAGAAATTGAAAGAGAAGAAGAGAGGGAGAAAAGAAGACACGATGCGACAACATTTCGGCAACCCTCACCAATGCGACCACCTACCACCATTACCTTACGGTTGACGTCCTCTCCTCCGCCTCCACTAATGCTACCGCAGCGAGCCCCTTTCTCTCTCTAAAGCGGCAATGGTGAAATACTAACCCTTGTTTTCCGAGGTTTTGGCGGTGCGGCTGTGATGATAGCAATGATGGTGTAAGAGATTTCTGATAAGGTAGCTTGGCGAGGTGATGGTAGCGGTATAGCGATTCTGATTTGGATCCAATCCATTTGATGTTGTGGATCCAGGTTTCACTGTCTTATATAGTTATCCATGTCTTGTTTCCTCTTATATCTCTTTGAGTTTGGCTATTAGGATGTGTTGGTTGCGTTTGGAACAGGTTGGTAGCTTGTTTTTCAAACTATTGTTGCCCAGAATTTTGTTCCTCCGCTTGAGCGACATTTCTTGCTCTCAAACGGTGTTTGTGAATCTTCAATACTTTTGCAGGTTTGCAAAAATACTGAGAGTTTGTATTATTCACTCGAGTGAAGCTTTCTGTGCTTGAGCAACAGCCCTCTATCTGTAAAACTACTGGGAGTTTGTATTCTACGCTCAAGCGGTAAAACTTATTGTGTCTAGACACTCAAGCGATACTTCTTGCGCTTAACGACCTGTGCGTATATCAGTTCATAAACATCCATTTTTATTCACTTTTTCATTTCTCTATCTCTCTAACATTTCAAAACCCTAATTTCGTTCACTCTCTCTCTAAAACTCTCCTATTTCTCTTGAATACACTTAGATTCATCAATCTTTTCACCCGTGTCCATTTGTTAAAAAGGTAGAGCTCAGCGAGGGCTTCGTTCTAATTGAAGCAAAGTTGATTTTTGGCATCTTTGAGTTTCGTACACTCTCTCTATCTTGTTTTCTAAGCTTGACGTAGGGATATCTCCACACTTTTTATGAGTTTTAACTTAGTTATTTATTATTTCTAAACATTATTGAGATTTTGGAAGATTTGGAACAAATCTAGGATTTTGGGTAAAAAATCAAAAAAGGGGTTTTTCAAATAGATCCTTGAAAATGATTTTGACTTGGAAATTAATGTTGAGTTGGGAATGAATGGTTGATTTTGATATTTGGGATTGATTTTGGAAAGGAAGGGGTTTTGCCCTAAATACCTCAAATGTTGATTTTATATAAATAATGAGATTACTATTGAAATTATGAAATTGGAATCATGTTGATGAGGATGGTGGAGTTGGATATTTATTATCACTCACCTCTTGAAAATTTGGAGAATTTATCTTTACTGATAATTGTTTATTTGTTTAGAAATATTTGTTTTGGGCTATCGGTAGAGGATAACTATGATTGTTGTAGAAATTACATGTGAATTAGGAGAATTGAAACCATTTTCTCATCCATTTGCATTGAGCATTGCGGTATATTTATTTTGTAGAAAATGTATTTTGCTTTGAGAAAAAAGGTGAATCTGGGAAGGAATTGTTGTTATATCAAATAAGTTGGCCTGTGTGTCCAGGGTGAAAGTCCCAAATATTGCGCATATACATGTGTGCCGATCCCACGGACGAAATATCCATAAAATGGCAATAGTAGTGCTTGTACAACCTACGTTTACATGGGTGCCGGTTTACGGTTTCCCGCGGACGAAATTTCCATGAGAGGTTGTATTGGTTTTGAGATTCCCAGAGTGTGATTCGCTACCCTAATTTCTATTGTGGAGGAAATGATTTATGAACTCTGATATTAATTTGGCATTGCATGGTTTTGGAAAGAGATGTAAAATGTTTTGGCACATGCATCCACCTTATAACTTTGTTAAAATTCATACACTGTGTTGGATTATTTCTAATGGGCTTTGGCTCACCCTATGTGGAAAAAATATTTCAGGTACTGATGATATGTCTCCGCTAAGGCAATAGCTTGGGAGGACTTGGAGCGAGAGCTTCTTTTGTATATTTACTGTATTTATTTTTTGTACAAGCTCAAGGCTTTAATTGTATTAGACTTAAGTCCACTTTTGTTGTAACCAAGCACTGTCTTGGAAAGTTGTAAGCCTTGAGGACATTCATTTATCTGTTTTACCTTCGTACTTACTTCTTGTTGTAGCATGTGCTATAGATTCATGCTTAACTTGTGAATTTATATCCACTTATTTCACCCTCTTGTACAGGTAATTGGGATAAATAAAAGATATTTATATTATCATGTGTTGTTATGTAATTAATATTGTAGATGATGTAAAGCAATTATTTCGGCGTGTGACAAGTGAGATGACTACACTCGACCACGCTCTCCAGAGAAAAGCAAGTCACAGATAAAAGAAAAAGCAAGTCGTGCTCTTCTTTTCTCTCTTTCTTTTTCTTCGTTTCGTTCTCTCTTCTTCACTCTCTCTCCACTTGATCTTGGGAATAAATCAATCGAGAAAATCATCAACAAGAAATGGGTTTTTGCTTTGGATCTGTGACCCAATTCACTACTATTGCCATTGTTCCTTTAGCTTTATATTAACAGATTTGAAAAACTTGAAAATCTTTGAGTTTTGTAGTTGTTTCCTGTTCTTTCTATACTTAGGTTTGGATAGTACTTTCTTTGATTGGTGTTGTTTATGTGGTGGTCAATGGGTGTGAAAATGTTTCATAGATTTGGCAAATTTGTTATGGAATTGAAGATTGAGGAAATGAATTTTCGTTGATTATCCATAGATTTTGTTTCTTGTTCTTCTTTTCTCTTAGCTTCTCTGTTTCACATATTTAGATATTTTTTTAGAAGTTTCCTCCCAAAACGATGTTATTTTGGGGCCACTACAAGGACCTAGGTAGACAAATCCGACAGAGGATTCGGATTCATCCTTAAACTGCTAAATGTTTATAATGGGAGAGTTGTAGCTAATCTCCCTGTAAGAATTGCTTTGCTATAAAAGGCCTGTTGTGAAATATTTGGATAACCATCAAAAGAGATGTAATTGGAATTCTAATAAGTTTTGGGCCAAAGTGGAAATACGAGAAAGTTTTACCATGTGGAAAGTGTGGTATGCCATGTGGTAAATCATATGGTGTGATGAATAGTAGTGTATAGTGAAGGTTTTATCACCTACAAATAGGTGAGTTTGCATGGTTATGAAGATATAGAAAAATTATGTATTACTTGTGTGATCCTTTATTTCCTCTTCCATTGTGGCTCTTTCTTCTTTATTTTCTTTAGTTTTATAATACGTTATTAGTATGAGATTTTAGCCAGCTGAGAAGACAAAACTATTAGGTGGTTGTAGTAAGTATAAATAAATTTTAAAGCTAATTTTATATTTCCTTAACATATTTACGTGATACTAAATATATTATTTTTGTTAAATTCAGTAATCATGTCAAATATTTCAAAATTAGAATTCTCAGCTCTTGACATTTTTGGAAAAAATTTATTTATCTTGGATTCTTGATGTTGAGATCCACCTTGAGGCAATGAATCTTGGAGATACCATAAAACATGAAAATGAAGCATCTCTACAAGTTCGCGCAAAGGCAATGATATTCATTTGCCATCATCTCCAAGAAGAATTAATAAATGAGTACATCACGGTAAAAGATCCACTAATTTTGTGTAATAATTTGAAGGAGAGATACAAGCACCAGAAGATCGTAATCCTCTCAAGAGCCCGTTATGATTGGTTGCGCCTAAGATTGCAAGATTGTAAATTAGTTAGTGAGTACAATTCTGCTTTATTTAAAATAATCTCTCGATTAAAATTATGTGGAGAAAAAATTATTGAAGAAGATATGTTTGAAAAAACATCATTCTCCATATTTCACCTGATAATGTGCTCCTGCAATAGCAATATAGAGAGCGTCGTTTTTCAAAGTATTCTGAACTGATTTCATGCCTTCTTGTGGCTGAACAAACAAATCAATTGTTATTAAAAAATCATCTATCCTGTCCAACTGGTTCTGCTCCATTCCTTGAAGTGAATGAGGTTACATTTCATAGTCGTGGACGAAGGAGAGGTCTTGGTTTTGGATATAGCCGAGGTAAAAACAATTATCGAATCTGTGAGGGATATGTTCAAAAAAATAACATGTCATTCCACCAGAAGTGGAATAATTCTAGAACATCACAAAAAAAGGAAAAAGGTTTCTAGAATAGGCCTCCCAAGAATTTTGAAAATGCTTGTTACAAATGTGGCATGACAGGGCATTGGTTGTGTACTTGTCGTGTGCCTAAACATTTGGTGGATCTTTATCAAGTATCGATAAAAGAAAAAAGGAAAAGGAATCGAGATGCATTTTGTTACACAGGAAAGCAACCCAAATGGGGGGTGAGGGTGAATTGGGTAATTAAAATTTTTGAACAAAAATTAAATTTTAAATAACTAAGTGAGTAAATGCAGCAGGTATTTAATATACAGAAAATAGAGGAGAGGGAAAGAAGAGCTCAAACACAAAGAGTTATAGTGGTTCGGCTCACCGGCCTACGTCCACTCCTCAAGATACCTCATTGAGAATTTTTTCACTATGAATCAATACACCACCAAGCTTCACCTAGCTTGTGGATTTTTACAAAGGACTTACTTCAATCTGTTGAGAACCTCTCAACTAAAATGTCTCACTTTACAAGTGTTTCACTCAGAAAATAAAAATAAGAGTAAGAGGTACAACTGTCCTCTTTTACAAATTTTTCTCTCTCAAAAGATGGATATGAAAGTGTAAGCTCACAGGTAATTTAAGACTCACTCAGATATGAAAGTGGAAGTATAATGGAGTATATTAAATACTCTTTAGTGCTCTTGAATGCTCAGGGTTTCTTGTGTTGAAAAAGTGTATAGATCGAACAAGGAGAGTTTCATCTTTATAGCATTAATGGCTTCTAGCGGTTGGAGAGAGGAGATTTGAATCTTCTAGCCATTCGAGCAAATCATGAAGGATATCCTCCAGCTGTGTTTGATCAGAGTATGATGAATGCAGACTATAGACAGGCCTTGGGAAGAGAAGGTTCATTAAATGCACAAGCTTTTATTTAATGCTCAACCTCACAAGTCAACTTCTCGGTAGAAGATATGGTGCTAGAAGATTTGCTCAGGGGTTAGAAAAGATGGCATATTCTACACATAAATTTGAAAAAGTGGTTGAGAAAAGGGTTATGTCAATCCAGATCTGATTTGGTAGCTTGATTTTTGAAACTTGTGGGAGCTAGAAAAAAATATATATATCAACTTATTGGGACTAAACCAAACAAGGCCTACAGTGGGTCTAATCCAAACAAATATCAGACCTCCCCTATCTATATAAAGAGGGGGGCATCCCAGAGAAAGGGGTAGGTGATCTCTCTCCCCTACACAACACACAAACACTCTTCATTTCTATACATTCAGGCCCCGTTTGTTTTGGGAGATAGAATGGAGGGGATTGATAGAGAGGGGATTAATAGTGAGGGGATTATTAGTGAGGGGATTGATAGTGAAGGGATTAATAGTGAGGGGATTGATAGTGAAGGGATTAATAGTGAGGGGATTGATAGTGAGGGGATTAGTAGTGAGGAATTGTTAAATTATTTTTATATAAAATAATAAAACAAATAAAAAAATATAAAAAATTAAAAATTATATTTTAAAAAAAATTTCCCATATATAAAAAATAAAAAAAATAAAAAAATTTCTAATCCCCTCACTATTTTTCTAATACCATCTCTACCTCCTCCTTATCAATCCCCTCTCCAAGGGTATTAGTAATACCAAGGGACTAATAGTCCCAAGGCCTTCTCCCAAAACAAACAAGGCTATTACTAATACCTTGGTATTAGCAATCCCAATACCCTCTCTTTCACCCAAAACAAACGGGGCCTCATTCTTTCAATCAAAGGACTAACTTTACCATCGGAGTATCTCCGGCCGGCAACCCCAGTTGGGTGGCGCTAATCATGCTTATCTTTGCAGATACATAGGGATAAAGTTCATCTTTTCGTTGGATTTCAACAATCCATGTGAGAGGATATTTCATGGTCTCACAATTGGTGCCGTCTGTGGGGATCGTCTGCAAGAATTCAACAAAGGAGATAATAAACACTACACTCAAGAAACTCAGATCATCCTTACCCGTTACTAGAAACAAGATCCACGGTTAATCTTGTCTTTTTCCTCTTTGTTTAAATTTATCTTTGAAGTTCAATCTTGCTGTCTATATGCATATACATATATATATATATATATATATTTATGCTCATAGATTTGGTCCAAACTCTTGTTTAATATCTATCTTGGCATTCTCTCTAGAAGAATAGTTGGCACATATTAGTTGAATTTGCTTTTGCATTTTCATGTTCTTTTTCTAAAAATGAGTTTCACACTTTTCTCGGTAATACGCATGCAACTTCTTCAGTTTTGCCGAGATTTTGGTCGGCATCAAGATGAGCTGTTCGTGACAAATTAATTTCTATGTACACACACATACACACATATATATATATATAGAGAGAGATTGCCTCAAACTAGCACAAATTATGAAGTAAAAATCTTAAAAATTGTTTTATAATAACTCATAGCCCTGTTTATGTCAGTTTCGTCTAGAAAGAGAAAAAGTGATGACCAAATTTTGTTTTTAACATAGGTACACATCTAGGTTAACAATCAACTGCAAGGTAAGTATTAAGAAACAAAGAATAAATAAATAAATGGTAGACCACATATGAATTTGGCTTGGTTGACACTAGAATCACAAGTATTCCAACAAAAGTTGTTCGACAAACCAACAATGAAGCTGTTCGGCAGCTTTTCCACCTTTCTCGGCATCACTACACCTACAATTGCCCATCGTTACAACATAACTCGACATCTCAGCAACCTAGTCTAGCCGCAGCGAACCTTGCAGAAGGCCATTCGGCATGACCACGCATGGACCTTTGTACTACTCGACAACCATTCCGCGTTAACCGGCCATTCCAATGACCTGTCTCCATTTGTTAATTCAGCACTCAAGCCATGTACAATGCCCTTTTGAACAACAATGCCAAGAAGACAACACCGAACACGCGCCGCCAAGCGCACGTAGAACTGGCACTCACGCATCCTAGCCGCTCTGCAATGTCGCCATCTAGCAAGACTTATTTCTCTAGAAATGGAATTATCAGCCGATTGTCACATTCGCACAATGCAGTTTGTTCTCCGACTCTCGACGCCATAACACTATCATCAAGCTAATCGGTAATGATAATCAAGAACATGTGTATATCATGTCGGCTATAACCGCGACGCCGAGAACAAAATTTAAGTCTCTTTGGGGTCATCTGGGAAACATACTCCACAACATTTGTCATCTTCTTAGAACAAAAACTACCATCTTTTTGGCAAAAATCTCATGATATCGTTTCCAAGAGTGCATCCACCTTCCTCGACGCTACCGTCTCGGCATAATACTAATATCTCAGCTTCAAATTTGTCACGATGATTGAAGGTGTCTTGTTACGATGAAATTTTTGCAGTTGTAACAATATAATTTTGAGTATACCAGTGTGAAGTACTCATTGAGACAAGTCCAACACAACAAATCGCGTCAAAATCGGAGCTAAAACGAAGCCAAACGAGCCAATTGAAATTTGCCCAGAAAATCACATATTTTGCCGAAGAAGACGACCCAAGAGTTGGCAAAACGTAAGAAATTATTCGGTGGCTTGCAGCTAAGTTATATCCTATAATAACTGAACAGTTAAGTTCAAATATATAATGTACAAAACATGGACATAAGGTATGTCATGGCAGAGTGGTTCAGTGTTAATCCTTTATCACGAGAGCGCGGGTTCAATTCTTGCTAGCAACACTAATTTTATTTTATTTTTCAAAATATAAGAACAATTATCCAGTGAATCGCAGAGCACCAGTCTCCACCGATCTGAGCCGTTAGAATCATTTTAGCTACAACTACGCCATCAAGAGTCCGAGTACAACGATCCCATAGTCGTTTCCAACTATTTGGAGTATTCTCAACCCATTTGTACAGTCTGATTTTGCAAATTCCATACCCAAAATTTGTAGATTTTATATGCAGTGTCACATATCGCGGCTCAAACAACACTTTTGCCGCCAAGCTTGGCATTTGATCAATGCCGAATTCAACAATTTTGGCGTCTTCCCGCCACTATAACAACTCGCATCATCTGGCAATTTTGGCTTAAGTCTATTCCGAATTCTTTCCGAATAACTACTGTCATTTGAAAGCAATGGGGCGACTATACTTTGTTATCAGCTTACTTCTTGACAATGTTGGCCAACGTCCACTCTGAATTTCTTCCGAATAACTAACGTCATTCGCAAGCAATGGAGCAATGGCGATCCAATGTTATATGTTCACGGCAATGGAAGTAATTTTTCAACTAATTCCATAACAGTTCAATGTGGTGATGGTATAATTTAATTGGCTCAACGATTATTGCCAAACTCACTAAACAAACTTTTTACACTCACTCGGCACTTTACATTCAGTAACTTGGCAGTTCAATCTCCGTTCAGCCACGTCAAAACCTACTGCGCCAAACCTATGCGTCATTCATACACCTGCAACTGGGTCACTACTGTTCTTGGCAACCCATTGTGGTGGTTGAACTTTATGCCGTCCATTCCCAAGTAACCCAACTCAATTTTACCAATTCGCGAACTTGGTTGCGTCCGCACAGATCAACTCTCGAGCACTCAACATATTTCTTGCCTCCTTCAATAATCTAGTCTGCCGAGTATCCATAACAATTCTGGAATCACATTGGAGTCCAATTCTACAAATGTCGCACCTAATATTGGGATCAACGACCTGGAACGTTCAGGCGTTACAAGATTGCTCAATGGTCACATCATATCCGTTTGGCATGCAATTTCAGCAGCAGGATCGTGGGGCTAGGAAATAATCCTTCGTCTTCCCCGACCATTCATTTCGTTACCTTGGCCATTTATTGCCCATTGAGACATCTTATTCAATTTGTCGCTTTCTAATTAGGGCACATCAGCTGATCATGATCTCGACACCTCTGATATGCATGCATACTTGGCCAACTTGGTACAAACATTACAATGAAATTTACTGGACTTACAAACTCCCGCTCCTTTTCACAACGCTCCAAGCAAGCGCTAGTTTTGGGGCAATACATTACACACTTGGCAGTCAACAGTTCGTATATTTTTATGCACCGTCATTTTACCAAAGCCAAATCTGCCCTGCAAGATAGGGCAATGGGGCAAGTCTAATATGCATTCCTTCTGACTAACACCTGTCATTCGAAAGCAATGGGGCAAGTCTACATTGGACTAAATGCAAACCGACCAATGCTAATTGGCCCAAAATTTAGTCGGCAATTAAATAGTTGGCCCAATATCTACTTGGCAATTCCTTACAAACAGAGCAATATTATTTGTGATTAACACGTCTACCTGATTCGGTACAGGCCATCACTGACATAGGATGCATTATTCAAAATCCTTGCTTGCAATATTGGCACTTGATCACCACTTAAAATCAGCAATCTTCGCACTCGGCACGGTGCGCCATCAGCAAAGGACTACACCTATGCCCAAAAGTTAGAATACCGCGGCTTACACCCTCACCCGGGGGTTATAAAACTGCAAGTCTACACCCTCGCCCGGGGGTAATAATGTTGTGATCCATTTTTTGGCTAATATATCTACCTTATTTAATCTACATTATTTGGTTTAGGCAATCATTTTCGTGCTCAGCACATAGAAATATCTCTAGCTCGGTAGGAAAATCCATATTTTGAAGTGCTCTTCGCACTCGGCAATATATTACACCCTCGCTCGGGGGTTATAATACTGCGGCCTACACCTTCGCTCGGGAGTCATAATGCCACAGCCTACAACCCTTGCCCGGGGGTAAGAATACCATGGCCCATCGTTAGGATTTGTTTGGAACTCATGTGATATAATTTCATAACTATGATCACCATCATTTATTTAACCTCTCTCCCTTATATACATATATTTGTACATACATCCAAACATTCATGCATTCATACAGTCATCTATTCATTTATCAAAAGAGCTAACATTTATTTGAACAGGGTAACTCGGCAAGAAAAACTCTTATTCCTTCTACCACGGACAATGAAAGTTTTGGGGCAATTGTGGGAGCCAGAAAAAAATATATATATCAGCTTATTGAGACTAAACCAAACAAGGCATACAGTGGGTCTAACCCAAACAAATATCAGACCCCCCCATCTATATAAAGAGGGGGGCATCCTAGAGAAAGGGGTAGGTGATCTCTCTCTCCCACACAACACACAAACACTCTTCATTTCTATACATTCATTCTTTCAATCAAAGGACTAACTTTAACATCGGAGTGTCTCCGACAAGCAACCTCGGTTGGGTGACGTCGATCATGTTCATCTTTGCAGATACACAGGGACAAAGTTCATCTCTTCGTTGGATCTCTACAATCTATATGAGAGGATATTTCATAGTCTCATAATTGGCGCCGTCTGTGGGAATCGTCTGAGAATTCAATGAAGAGCAGAACAAACACCACTCTTAAAGAGGTCGGACCAGTGTTCTATCTATAGTTAAGTCTTTGTCTTCTCCTTTTTTGATTATGTTTCTGAATATCATATATCGATATATGTATGTATATGTCTCTATCTTTATGTTCACAGATTCTGTCAAAAAAATATATATATGTTAATTTTGTTTAGAACAGTTGGAACAACAAGACAAAGGTAGTAGATCTGCAATTGGGTCTTAACTCTCTCTCTAAAAAATTTTACATTGTTGCATAGTATTATTTATTGGGAACTAACTTTTATCACTTACCTTTTCGTGGAGCACTCCAGTGGATACGACTAATTCGACAACATTATATATATATAAATATCTGACTGGGTATAGTAGTATTCGGCAACATTATTCGGTCACAATATTTTTACAACTTTCAGAGTATATATATACAACTCCTTAAAGATGCCGCCTTTCAGAGTATATTTTTCCTTAAAGAATATATGAACATCAAACGTTTATTCGGCCCAATATATACATCAACAGTTTATTCGGCACCAAGCTCCACAGATCCCAAACAGTTGGAGAAATGCCGATTTCTTGGGCCAAGTAGTTTTCAGTAGAGTAACACTATTCGGCTAACATTTTCAACCAGTATTCAGCTAGCATTGCTTACTCGGCAATACTACTCAGCCACACATACGTCCACTCCACAACATTGGACATTCTTGGAACAACAATAATTATTAATTTATCTACCTTTTCAGCAAAAATCTCATGATTTACTTCTCGGAAGTACAACAATATTGCTTGACGCTACTATCTCGGCATAGAACTGGCGTCTCGGCTTGCCGAAATCTACATCTGAACATACCACAGGATTCGTATCGGCTCAAAGAATCCAAACCTACCAACCCGAGAAGCCAAGAAGTAACCAAAGTCCACCGAAAGTTGCGATACGGATCACATTTTCGACACCTGAAATTTTTGAAGTTTTCAAACTCAAGTTATGACCATACCAGTGTGAAGTACTCATTGAGACGAGTCCAACACAAGAAAGCGTGTCATAATCGGAGCTCAAACGAAGCCGTACGAGCCTGTCGAAGTTTGCCTAGAAATTCACGTTGGAGAAGGCAACCAGAGTTGGCATGGAAAACAAAAGAAATCATTCGGTGCATCGTGGCTAAGTTACATCCCATAATAGCCGAACAATCACATTCAAATATATATCTTGCCAAATAGAGACACAAGGCTTTGTCTTGGCACAATGGTTCAGTGCTCTTTCTTTCTTCCAAAGGCAAGTGTTTAAGTCTTGTTGGCGCCATCTTTCCAACGGAGCAATGCAATTTGTTAGTGCTACAATGGAACAATGCTATTTTTTAATGCTCTACCATTGGTGTACTTTTTTTTCCACTTTTCACTTATTTATGATTAACAAGTTTGCCTCATTGGTACACGCAATGAGTATGAAATGTCTCCGAGCGGGGCTTTCCGGCGCTCGAGCGGATCTTTGGACGCTCGAGCGTGAACCTGTGTCTGACGCTTGAGCGGGGTGTTTTACGCTCGAGCGGACATGTTTTATATTAGTCTGTGAAATCACTTTTTGAATCACTTTTCACTTTTCTTTTCTCTCTCCTACTTTCCCAAAATCAATTTTTGAGAGCTCCTCACTCTAAAACCTAACTTCTCTCTTAGGATTGATCTAGCTAGAGTGTTTTCCTCACCTTGGGCCTTCGTAAGAAGTGTGTTGATCGTCGAGGGCTTCGTTGTGATCCAAGAAATTTGGGATTTGGAGCACTTCCGAGTTTTACTTCTTCTCTATTTGAGTTCTCCATTTGAGGTAGGGATTCTCCTTGTTCTTTTTCAATACTTCGTCTATAGATAGACATGTGGTAATTTTGTATTGCATAAAAATCATATCCATGTTGGATTTGTTGAAATCATGTGAAGGAACCTAGGGTTGGGTGTTGAAAAATGGTTATGTTGTCATTAATGGTTGTTTTGGGCTAATTGGAGTGTAAATTAGCATGTTGTAGTTGATGGAAGAAAAAGCCCTAAATCATATTTTGATTGATAAATTAAAATGGAGAATAGTGAACCCATATTGTAGATCTCTAGTGTTGATGTGGGTTGGGTGAAGGTGTTAATGCCTAAGGGATTAACCATGGCTTTGGAATGGGTTTGAAATGAATATAATGGACTAATATGAGTTATGGCTTTATTATCCACGGATTTGGTTTTGTAACAACAAAAGGGACGGAGTTGGTTTTGTGAAAACAAAAGGGAATGGAACTTGTTTTGTGAAATGGGAAAAGTATTTTTGAAATACGTATGAAAATTGGATTGTTGTTTCATGAGTGTTGAACACACACATGTGTGGGATTGTATCTTAAACTACCCTGTAAATGTTGTTGTCGTGTTTGTGGTCTCATAGTAATTGAATCTTTAATAGATGTACTAAATATTTACATCTAGAGGTTTTGTCCTTGGTCATCGGTGGAGGATGACACGGTTGAGTTGAATGGTCGTGTATGCATCATACCATTATTGATTGAACATCATATGTGATGAAGTGTTGAGATGCATTATATATGTATGCTTGTTCGGGAGGAGAGAGGGGTTGTACTCCAGTGTGTGGGAGAAGATAGGGGATGGACTCCACACACCTATGTGTTCATATACTTTAACACATTGTTTGTATCTGGATGGTTTATGTATATATGTTGTACATGTTGGTTATGCCCTGTTGCATTTCGATTGTTGGTGTTATACCCTGCGCTGATAGTCAGAGGTACCGTTACCTTCCAGCTAGCTCCTGGAGAACTGAACGCGCTGAGAATCTAAGGTACCACACCCTTCCAGCTAGCGCCTGGTAAATTGGTATGTCGTTGTGAGAACTGACTGCGCTGAGAATATAAGGCACCATACCCTTCCAGCTAGCGCCTGGTAAACTGGCATGTTGTTGTGAGAGGTGTATCTTTGGCTTACTACGCACATGGCTAGTAGAGCAAAGTCTTGTTGTTGATATTTCAGTGTGTTTAGGAATATCATGGATTGTGTTGATTACGGTTTTGGAGGGCCGAGTTGCCTCATTGGTTTATCTTATGCATGTAGTTGAGTTGTTATCTCCCTTTTTATAAAGGTATGCATGTATAGTTATGATAGAATTGGGATTGAACGGAAACCCCCTTTGTTCTTTTGGAAAGTGTGAACAGAATTGAACGTTTTAGAAATATGTTTTGAAAAGGTACATCTGTTGTATATCTGGGAAATGGAGGAGAGTCGTGGTCTTAGTGAATTTATTTCCTAAGTGATTGTTAATGTTATGAAAGATTGGGAGCGGGGATTAATGAAAAGAAGAAGAAAATTGAATCGCCTATAGGGTTGATTGAAATGGTTATTTTCGGGAAAAGTTCATACTTATTTATATTTTGTGTAAACTGTCACATTACTATTCTAGTATGAGATTGAGCATTCATGATCATAGCTATCTGTATGTTGTTATTGTTGAGGGCCATGTTGAGATCCCTACTGGACTATATGTTCATCCCACGTTGTTGAATCTTTTTCAGGTATTTAGCAGGATGTGCTACAAGATTTGGATCTTCTTATTTGTTGGCCACGGGGCCTCTTTGTTGTAGGCGGAATGCCATATATGAAAAAGGGTTGTACCCTTCATTTGATTATTTAATGTTGTAAGCCTGAGGGCAACTTATTCAGAATACTCATGTTGTATTTAATTAGCATTCGAAAGAGAGAGTTGTTGTTCACTCCATTTTGTTGAACATTTGAGTTTATTTCCGCATGTTATCTCTGAAATTGAATTAAGTTAATGAACTTGGTAATGACTTCGAGTAATAAAAAGTGGGGCGTGACATTTTCTCTTAGCTTCTCTGTTTCACATATTTAGATATTTTTTTAGAAGTTTCCTCCCAAAACGATGTCATTTTGGGGCCACTACAAGGACCCAGGTAGACAAATTCGGCAGAGGATCCAGATTCTTCCTTAAACTGCTAAATGTTTATAATGGGAGAGTTGTAGCTAATCTCCCTATAAGAATTGCTTTGCTATAAAAGACTTATTGTGAAATATTCGGATAACCATCAAAAGAGATGTAATTGGAATTCTAATAAGTTTTGGGCCAAAGTGGAAATAGGAGAAAGTTTTACCATGTGGAAAGTGTGGTATGCCATGTGGTAAATCATATGGCGTGATGAATAGTAGTGTATAGTGAAGGTTTTATCACCTATAAATAGGTGAGTTTGCATGGTTATGAGGATATAGAAAAATTGTGTATTACTTGTGTGATCCTTTATTTCCTCTTCCATTGTGGCTCTTTCTTCTTTATTTTCTTTAGTTTTATAATACGTTATTAGCACAAGATTCTAGCTAGCAGAGAAGACAAAACTACTGGGTGGTTGTAGTAAGTATAAATAAATTTTAAAGCTAATTTTATATTTCCTTAATATATTTACGTTATACTAAATATATTATTTTTGTTAAATTCAGTAATCATGTCAAATATTTCAAAATTAGAATTCTCAGCTCTTGACATTTTTGGAAAAAAATTATTTATCTTGGATTCTTGATGTTGAGATCCACCTTGAGGCAATGAATCTTGGAGATACCATAAAACATGAAAATGAAGCATCTCTACAAGATCGCGCGAAGGCAGTGATATTCATTCGCCATCATCTCCAAGAAGAATTAATAAATGAGTACATCACGGTAAAAGATCCACTAATTTTGTGTAATAATTTGAAGGAGAGATACAAGTACCAGAAGATCGTAATCCTCTCAAGAGCCCGTTATGATTGGTTGCACCTGAGATTGCAAGATTGTAAATTAGTTAGTGAGTACAATTCTGCTTTATTTAAAATAATCTCTCGATTAAAATTATGTGGAGAAAAATTATTGAAGAAGATATGCTTGAAAAAACATTCTCTATATTTCACGTTGATAATGTGCTCCTGCAATAGCAATATAGAGATCGTCGTTTTTCAAAGTATTCTGAACTGATTTCATGCCTTCTTGTGGCTGAACAAACAAATCAATTGTTATTGAAAAATCATCTATCCCGTCCAACTGGTTCTGCTCCATTCCTTGAAGTGAATGAGGTTGCATTTCATAGTCGTGGACGATGGAGAGGTCTTGGTTTTGGATATAGCCAAGGTAAAAACAATTATCGAATCCGTGGGGGATATGTTCAAAAAAATAACATGTCATTCCACCAGAAGTGGAATAATTCTAGAACATCACAAAAAAAGGGAAAAGGTTTCTAGAATAGGCCTCCCAAGAATTATGAAAATGCTTGTTGCAAATGTGGCACGACAGGGCATTGGTTGTGTACTTGTCGTATGCCTAAACATTTGGTGGATCTTTATCAAGTATCGATAAAAGAAAAAAGGAAAAGGAATCGAGATGCATTTTGTTACACATGAATGCAACCCAAGAGGGGGGGTGAATTAGGTAATTAAAAATTTTGAAGAAAAATTAAATTTTAAATAACTAAGTGAGTAAATGCAGCAGGTATTTAATATACAGAAAATAGAGGAGAGGGAAAGAAGAGCTCAAACACAAAGATTTATAGTGGTTCTGCTCATCGGCCTACGTCCACTCCTCAAGGTAGCTCCTTGAGAATTTCTTCACTATGAATCAATACACCACCAAGCTTCACCTAGCTTGTGGATTTTTGCAAAGGACTTACTTCAATCTATTAAGAACCTCTCAACTACAATGTCTCACTTTACGAGTGTTTCACTCAAAAAATAAGAATAAGAGTAAGAGGTACAACTGTCATCTTTTACAAATTTTTCTCTCTCAAAAGATGGATATGAAAGTAAGCTCACAGGTAATTTAAGACTCACTCAGATATGAAAGTGGAAGTATAATGGAGTATATTAAATGCTCTTTAGTGCTCTTGAATGCTCAGGGTTTCTTGTGTTGAAAAAGTGTATAGATCGAACAAGGAGAGCTTCATCTTTATAGCATTAATGGCTTCTAGCTGTTGGAGAGAGGAGATTTGAATCTTCTAGCCATTCGAGCAAATCATGGAGGATATCCTCCAGCTGTGTTTGATCAGAGTATAGTGAATGTAGACTGTAGACAGGTCTTGGGAAGAGAAGGTTCATTAAATGCACAAACTTTTATTTAATGCTCAACCTCATAAGTCAACTTCTTGGTAGAAGATATGATGCTAGAAGATTTGCTCAGGGGTCAGAAAAGGTGGCATATTCTACACATAAATTTGAAAAAGTGGTTGAGAAAAGGGATATGTCAATCCAGATTTGATTTGGCAGCTGGATTTTTGAAACTTGTGGGAGCTAGAAAAATATATATATATATATCAGCTTATTGGGACTAAACCAAACAAGGCTTACAGTGGGTCTAATCCAAACAAATATCAAACCTTCCCTATCTATATAAAGAGGGGGGCATCCTAGAGAAAGGGGTAGGTGATCTCTCTCCCCTACACAACACACAAACACTCTTCATTTCTAAACATTCATTCTTTCAATCAAAGGACTAACTTTACCATTGGAGTATCTCCGGCCGGCAACCCCGGTTGGGTGGCGCTAATCATGCTCATCTTTGCAGATACACAGGGATAAAGTTCATCTTTTCGTTGGATTTCAACAATCCATGTGAGAGGATATTTCATGGTCTCGCAATTGGCGCCGTCCGTGGGAATCGTTTGCAAGAATTCAACAAAGGAGATAATAAACACTACACTCAAGATACTCAGATCATCTTTACTCGTTACTAGAAACAAGATCCACGGTTAATCCTGTCTTTTTCCTCTTTGTTTAAATTTATCTTTGAAGTTCAATCTTGCTGTCTATATGCATATACATATATATAGAGATATATGTATATATTTATGCTCATAGATTTGGTCCAAACTCTTGTTTAATATCTATCTTGGCTTTCTCTCTAGAAGAATAGTTGACACATATTAGTTGAATTTTCTTTTGCATTTTCATGTTCTTTTTCTAAAAATGAGTTTCACACTTTTCTCGGTAATATGCATGCAACTTCTTCAGTTTTGCCGAGATTTTGGTCGGCATCAAGATGAGCTGTTCATGAAAAATTAATTCTTATGTACATACACACACACACACATATATGTATATATATATATAGAGAGAGAGATTGCCTCAGACTAGCACAAATTATGAAGTAAAAATCTTAAAAATTGTTTTATAATAACTCATAGCCCTGTTTATGTCAGTTTCGTCTAGAGAGAGAAAAAGTGAAGACCAACTTTTGTTTTTAGCATAGGTACACATCTATGTTAACAATCAACTGCAAGGTAAGTGTTAAGAAACAAAGAATAAATAAATAAATGGTAGACCGCATATGAATTTGGCTTGGTTGACACTAGAATCACAAGTATTCCAACAAAGGTTGTTCGACAAACCAACAATGGAGCTGTTCGGCAGCTCTTCCACCTTTCTCGGCATCACTACACCTACAATTGCCCATCATTACAACATAACTCGGCATCTCAGCAACCTAGTCTAGCCGCAGCGAACCTTGCAGAAGGCCATTCGGCATGACCACACATGGACCTTTGTACTACTCGACAACCATTCCGCGTTAACCGGCGGTTCCAATGACCTGTCTCCATTTTTTAATTCAGCACTCAAGCCATGTACAACGCCCTTTTGAACAACAATGCCAAGAAGACAACACCGAACACGCGCCGCCAAGCGTACATAGAACTGGCACTCACACATCCTAGCCGCTTGGCAATGTCGCCATCAAGTAAGACTTATTTCTCTACAAATGGAATTATCAGCCAATTATCACATTCGCATAATGCAGTTTGTTTTCCGACTCTCGACGCCATAATGCTGTCATCAAGCTAATCGGTAATGATAATCAAGAACGCGTGTATATCATGTCGGCTATAACCGCGATGCCGAGAACAAAATTTAAGTCTCTTTGGGGTCATCTGGGAAACATACTCCACAACATTTGTCATCTTCTCGGAACAAAAACTACCATCTTTTCGGAAAAAATCTCATGATATCATTCCCAGGAGTGCATCTACCTTCCTCGGCGCTACCGTCTCGACATAATACTAACATTTCGGCTTCAAATTTGTCACGGTGATTGAAGGTGTCTTGTTACGATGAAATTTTTGTAGTTGTAACAATCTAATTTTGAGTATACCAGTGTGAAGTACTCATTGAGACAAATCTAACACAACAAATCGCGTTGAAATCGGAGCTAAAACGAAGCCGTACGAGCCAATTGAAATTTGCCCAGAAAATCACATATTTTGCCGAAGAAGACGACCTAAGAGTTGGCAAAACGTAAGAAATTATTCGGTGCCTTGCAGCTAAGTTACATCCTATAATAACCGAACAATTAAGTTCAAATATATAATGTACAACATATGGACACAAGGTATGTCATGGCAGAGTGGTTCAGTGTTAATTCTTTATCATGAGAGCGCGGGTTCAATTCTTGCCAGCAACACTAACTTTCTTTTATTTTTTTCAATATAAGAACAATTATCCAGTGAATCGCAGAGCACCAGTCTCTACCGATCTGAGCCGTCAGAATCATTTTAGCTACAACTACGCCATCAAGAGTCCGAGTACAGTGATCCCATAGTGGTTTCGAACTATTTGGATCATTCTGAACACATCCGTATGGTCTGATTTTGCAAATTCCATGCCCAAAATTTGTAGATTTTATATGCAGTGTCACATATCGCAGCTCAAACAACACTTTTACCGCCAAGTTTGGCATTTGATTAATGCCGAATTCAACAATTTTGGCGTCTTCCCGCCACTATAACAACCCACTTCATCCGGCAATTTTGGCTCAAGTCTATTCCGAATTCCTTCCGAATAACCACTGTCATTTGAAAGCAATGGGGCAACTATACTTTGTTATCGGCTTACTTCTCGACAATGTTGGCCAACGTCCACTCTGAATTTCTTTCGAATAACTAACGTCATTTGCAAGCAATGGAGCAATGGCGATCCAATGTTACATGTTCACGACAATGGAAGCAATTTTCCAACTAATTCCATGACAGTTCAATGTGGTGATGGTACAATTTAATTGGCTCAACGATTATTGCCAAACTCACTAAACAAACTTTTTACACTCACTCGGCACTTTACATTCGGTAACTTGGCAGCTCAATTTCCATTCAGCCATGTCAAAACCTATTGCGCCAAACCTATGCGTCATTCATACACCTGCAACTGGGTCACTACTGTTCTCGGCAACCCATTGTCTTGGTTGAACTTTATGCCGTCCATTCCCAAGCAACCCAACTCAATTTTACTAATTCGCGAACTTGGTCGCGTCCGCACAGATCAACTCTCGAGTACTCAACATATTTCCCGCCTCCCTCAATAATCTAGTCGGCCGAGTATCCATAACAATTCTGGAATCACATTGGAGTCCAATTCTACAAATGTCGCACCTAATATTGGGATCAACGACCTGGAACGTTCAGGCGTTACAAGATTGCTCAATGGTCACATCATATCCGTTTGGCATGCAATTTCAGCAGCAGGATCGTGGGGCTAGGAAATAATCCTTCGTCTTCCCCGACCATTCATTTCGTTACCTTGGCCATTTATTGCCCATTGAGACATCTTATTCAATTTGTCGCTTTCTAATTAGGGCACATCAGCTGATCATGATCTCGACACCTCTGATATGCATGCATACTTGGCCAACTTGGTACAAACATTACAATGAAATTTACTGGACTTACAAACTCCCGCTCCTTTTCACAACGCTCCAAGCAAGCGCTAGTTTTGGGGCAATACATTACACACTTGGCAGTCAACAGTTCGTATATTTTTATGCACCGTCATTTTACCAAAGCCAAATCTGCCCTGCAAGATAGGGCAATGGGGCAAGTCTAATATGCATTCCTTCTGACTAACACCTGTCATTCGAAAGCAATGGGGCAAGTCTACATTGGACTAAATGCAAACCGGCCCATGCTAATTGGCCCAAAATTTACCCGGCAATTAAATAGTTGGCCCAATATCTACTTGGCAATTCCTTATAAGCGGAGCAATATTATTTGTGATTAACACGTTTACCTCATTCGGTACAGGCCATCACTGACATAGGATGCATTATTCAAAATCCTTGCTTGCAATATTGGCACTTGATCACCACTTAAAATCAGCAATCTTCGCACTCGGCACGGTGCGCCATCAGCAAAGGACTACACCTATGCCCAAAGGTTAGAATACCGCGGCTTACACCCTCACCTGGGGGTTATAATACTGCAGGTCAACACCCTCGCCCGGGGGTAATAATGTTGTGATCCATTTTTTGGCTAATATATCTACCTTATTTAATCTACATTATTTGGTTTAGGCAATCATTTTCGTGCTCAGCACATAGAAATATCTCTAGCTCGGTAGGAAAATCCATATTTTGAAGTGCTCTTCGCACTCGGCAATATATTACACCCTCGCTCGGGGGTTATAATACTGCGGCCTACACCTTCGCTCGGGAGTCATAATGCCACAGCCTACAACCCTTGCCCGGGGGTAAGAATACCATGGCCCATCGTTAGGATTTGTTTGGAACTCATGTGATATAATTTCATAACTATGATCACCATCATTTATTTAACCTCTCTCCCTTATATACATATATTTGTACATACATCCAAACATTCATGCATTCATACAGTCATCTATTCATTTATCAAAAGAGCTAACATTTATTTGAACAGGGTAACTCGGCAAGAAAAACTCTTATTCCTTCTACCACGGACAATGAAAGTTTTGGGGCAATTGTGGGAGCCAGAAAAAAATATATATATCAGCTTATTGAGACTAAACCAAACAAGGCATACAGTGGGTCTAACCCAAACAAATATCAGACCCCCCCATCTATATAAAGAGGGGGGCATCCTAGAGAAAGGGGTAGGTGATCTCTCTCTCCCACACAACACACAAACACTCTTCATTTCTATACATTCATTCTTTCAATCAAAGGACTAACTTTACCATCGAAGTATCTCCGGCCGGCAACCCCGGTTGGGTAGCGCTGATCATGCTCATCTTTGCAAATACACAAGGATAAAGTTCATCTCTTCGTTGGATTTCGACAATCCATATAAGAGGATATTTCATGGTCTCACAAAACCTAGATTTTATGGGTGTCGACCTCTGCAGATTGGCTGTCGACCCCTGCAGATTGGGTGTCAACCCTTTGCTCTTTTCTCTTCTTTGAGTTGAGTTCTAGGTGTTCTTGGTGTCGACCCTTATCATTCTTTGTATCGACCCTTGCTGCTGGATTGCATTCTGAAATTTAGTGTCGACCCTTACTGCTGGATTGCATATTAGTGTCGTCCCTTGCAGCTGGAACACTTAGGCATTGTGATCTTCATTCTAGTGTCGACCCTTGGACCTATTTTAAGCATGGATAGAGTTTGGCAACCAAGTGTTAATCTCATGTTTTAAAGGGCAAAAAATCATTGAAAAACAACACTTTAGAATCATATAATTTCTAGAGCCATTGAAGCACAATTTGTATACTATTATTTTCAAAACTTTGAATAACAAAAATAATTCAAAATATTTGTCAATAATCAAAATCAATAAGAATTTAAATTTAAATAACCTTGGGGCTAACATAATTGTGGCCCTTTCAAACGTACAAAATTGAGTTGCTAATTGGTATATTTCAATACCAAATTTGGCATAGCAAAAAGAAGATGTCAATTTTTATTTTTTATTTTCATTATTTTAATGGTAAGGACCTATAAAAGGTTTTTAAAAAATTAAAAAAAAAATTGAAGTACAAATAATAACCGTTATTACATTCCTAAAAAAAAATTATATCAAATAACATGAATATTTTCGTCTCGATTTTACTTATTGACATACGAAAGTTTATAATTTTGTTTAAATTGTAAGAGATTCTTCCAATAGCATAGCAAATGACGTTAGAATTTCTCTAATGATGTCTCAAATGGTTGGCCTAAAGTCAATTTTAATTATACCCTCATAAAATGTAAAATAAAATAAAATAAAAATAAAAAATTCAATTATGTGTCAAATTTTCAAACTAAAATTTGTTAAAGTCAAATTTTGTGTCAAATTTGTCACTTCAGTAGTGACAATCATGATCATTGAATTTATTTTTTTCGAGAAATAGATCTAAGGTGTCAAAATAACACATAACTATTGGTGTGATTTTAGTTTTTTTGTTTTTTTTGCTTCTTCTTCTTTTTTAACTTTGAGCACCATTACACCACCCCCAAACAACCCAAGTAGGCCAACCACCACTATCTCCACTACCATTACCATTGGCACTAATATAACTATTAATGTATTAGTTTTAAGGTTGCAATTAATCAAAAAAAAAAATTTTTTTACGAAAAATATTTTCAAAAACTATTTTATGCATCTATCGAAACAAATCGAATGTCAATCTTTTTTCCCCATTTAAGTCTAAAGAATAATCTTGAGTAATATGTGACAAATTGGAATGAAGGTGAAGTGTCATTGAATTAGATGAAATGGAATGAAATTATTATTTTTTAACCTCTACAAAAAAATCAAAATTACAAAATTATAATTTAAAAAAATTCAAGGGTAAATTACAAATACACCTTTTACGATATTTACTTAAAATATGGATTATCTCCTATAATTTTGAAAATTACAATATTTTCTTGGTATAATTTTTTATTTGACATAATAAAAAAATCCTAACGACTCTCCTGTACAATAATAAAACTACTTGAATTGTTAATTAAAATATATTTATGATATTATTAAAAATTGTTAATTAACTTAACGATTTATTAACAAAATGGATAATTTGTTGTGTAATTAAAAACTTGAAAGGGCGAGATGTAATTTTGACAATTGCTAAAAATAATATATATTTTAAACAAATTTCAAGAAATATATTTTTAATTTACTTAAAATTCAAAATTTTTATGTAAATAGCCCTGCCTTGCACGGGCATACTTTACTAGTGTGTGTATATATATATAAGTTTAGCAGTTAAAGTGTTTGTATCAACTTACTTGTAATTTTATTACTGACATTCTCAATCTGACTAAAAGTAGCTCATTCACGTCGGGATTGGGAATTCATAAAAGTTACTTTATTGTCATCTCGCCCCAATAATTGAACCCTTAGTAATTAAGAGTTGGTTTTAGTATGACTTATTTTTTTGACTTTTTTTATTTATTACAAAAAAAATATAAAAAAATAAATAGATAATATCATTCAAGTCCATATTGTGTAGATGAATATAAAAAGTAAAACTATTTTGCAAAATTCTATAAAAAAATTTTGAAAAAGTCAAAATAAGTAACATAAATCAACTAAAATAAAAAAAAAATCCTAACGACTCTTCTATATAATAATAAAAATACTTGAATTGTTAATTAAAATATATTTATGATATTATTAAAAACTGTTAATTAACTTAACGATTTATTAACAAAATAGATGATTTATTAACAAAATAGATAATTTGTTATGCAAATTTAAAACTTGAAACAATGAGATGTAATTTCTGCAATTATAAAAAAAATTTATATTTTAAATAAATCTCAAGAAATATAGTTTTAATTTACTTAAAATTTTAATATTCTATGTAAATAGCACGTGCCTTGCACGGGCATACATTACTAGTGTCTATATATAGTTTAGCAGTCAAAGTGTTCGGACCAACTTACTTGTAATTTGTTTAATCACCTTCTCAATCTGACTAAAAGTAGACCATTCATGTCAGGATTAAGAATTCATAAAAATTACTTTATTGTCACCTCTTCCCAATAATAGAACCCTTAGCAATTAAGAGTTGGTTTGGGTATGATTACTTTTTGACTTTTTTTTACTCATTACGAAAAAATATATAAAAAAATAAAAAAGTAATGTGATTTAAATAAATCAATAAATTATTTATTTTTTGTGTTGCCAAAATAGCTCTAAATAATGGCTTGGTTTGGGAAGTGTGTTAGCTATTTGATTTTTTTGACTTTTTTGATTATTTTAACTTGAGGCTAAAAAACTTGGTTTAAGAAAGACTTCTGGTTTTTTTTGACTTTTTTAATTTTTTTGTGAGAGAAAGAATGTAATGATTATTGGTGAAATGTGATGTTTTGTCTTATTAAACTAAAAAACCTATTTTATTTTTTGTGACTATTTTACCAAAAAAAAAAAAAACCACAAAAGTATAGTAATTGATAATGTGACATAATTTAAGAGATATTTGGTATTTATAACTTATATAATGAGTGAAGTCAATAATAATGTCATAACTAGTATTGATACATTAGTTAGTATAGTAATTGGTACATATAGCATCACCGCTACACGATTATGTGGAGGAACATTGAAGCTAGTCTCTTTCAAAAGCCCCCAACAAGATAAAACTTATTCTTCCTTCTTATGTTCTATATCTCTCATTAAAATGAGAAATTTTTTGCATGTGGATAGGGTATATGCCATATGATACCTTTTACTATTGTGATTGGCTTTATAGGGGTGGGCAACGGTTTATCCGATCCGCAAAAACCGCCCAACCCGTCTAATCCGCATACAAATGGGTGGTTTCGCAAACACAATGCGGGCGGGTGCGGTTTGAAATATGACATGTTTGCGGATTGCAGGTTTAACCTGCACCCGCAAGAACCCGCGCCGCATTTTTTTTTTTTTTTCTTAACCGTTGATTTCATTTCTATATCCTACCTAGATATTTTTGCCCAAAACAAAACACCCTTTATTCTTTGAACTTAAGGGTGGTTTGAGATGATCTAAATAAGTACACTTTTTGACTTTTTATGAAATATGGGTTGGATTTGAAGTGATGTGGTAGAGAGGTGATGTGACTTAAATAGGATGATGTGACTTAAATAAGATAGTGACTTTTTAACTTTTTAGAGAGATGCCAAACCAAGCCTTACTCTAGCATTACATTTGCTAATAGTATTATATCAATTGAAACTGAATAAATATTGATCATATTATTATTGTTACATAATTGAACTTGTCCGAGATGAAGTGTGATTTGGAATTTTTAAATTCCTTAATGAATGTGGAGTTCTAGTTTAAAATTTTAAAATATGTGCTTGTGTTAGTTTATGATTTGATTTGAGATTTTGAATGATTTGTTTGTGTTATGAATTAATTTTGTTGTGTTTTTAATTTTATAAGTTTTAATTAATTAATTATTAATGTTGGAGCATTTTAGAAAATGGGGAGAAAATGGCCCAAAATAAATATTTATAAAATAGGAAAAAATAAGGCTCAAAAATAAATTTTTGAAAAAAAAAATCCAATCCGCAAACCGCCGCACATCTGCGAACTCTATCTGCACAAAACGCAAACCACACTGCGGGCGGTTGCGGGTTGTCTTTTTCTCAAACCGCATAGGTGCAGCCGGGTCCAAACGGATCCGCAAACTGTCCAAATCTGAACCACGAACACTTCTAGCTTTGATAGTGGGATTCACTACATTTATGTTGATTATTTAGAAAATAATAATAGACATTAAAAACAGAATTTGATCTTTTTAATTGTAATGTTGCAATCCATAAGTTCTTTAATTAATAAATGATTATGAAGCCTTTCAGATTCTCTCCATAGGTAAACTAAAGTAAGGTTTCTTCTTGAATAAAAAAGAAAAAAGAAAAAGAAAAAAAGAGTATGGTTTCTTCTCTCACATATCCTCATCGCTACCGTTCTTTTTCAGTTCCATGAAGCTTATGGAAAAAGAAATGAAAAATATTAAAAAATGATGAGAAAGATAGTGACCATCTCTATCCCTTCCTTTCTTCCTGTGGCAGTGCCCAATTGTGATGGCTAACACGGTTTCACAAGGCCCCATAATCACTCTGTAAGGTTGTTGATGGGGTCCAGGTCCACATTAAAATCACACCACGCCGATTGTTCAAAGTCGTCGGCGTGCTATATTGACCACTACTTAGATTAACTCCTGTTTCAATCAGAGACCCCCCTTTGTTTCTTTCTCATCTCTCAAAAGCTCATCTTTTTTTGTCATCTTCTAGGGTTACTGGTGTATTCTTTCATATATTTAGGCTCCCAAATATCAAAGATATGTCTAGTTCAAGTGCTGATTATGCAATTTCAAGCGTTGTGATTGAATCTGAGTACTCATGCCGTTGCTTTTCACTAGCTGAGATACAATCCATGACCAACAATTTTAATGAAGAATTAGTTATTAGGATTGGCGGATTTGGTAAGGTATATAAGGGGTTCATCGACAACGGTGCTACACCTGTTGCCATAAAGAGGTTGAAAGCAGATTCCAATCAAGGCGCAGAGGAGTTCTGGAATGAGGTCAAGATGTTGTCTAAGCTCCGACACATTCATCTTGTTGCTCTGATCGGCCTATGCAGCGACTGCCAAGAAATGATCCTTGTTTACGAATACATGGCTCGTGGGACCCTAGCCGATCATCTCTATAAAACAAGTAGAAACCAAACTGAAATTACTACTTTCATCTCACATGGGAGCAAAGGCTCAACATTTGCATCGGTGCAGCACGAGGGTTAGACTACCTTCATACTGGTACCGATCAAAATTTCATACACCGAGATGTGAAGACCACAAATATTCTGTCAAATGGGAAATGGGTAGCCAAGATTTCAGATTTTGGGCTATCTAAGATCACTGCGAGCCATTCAGCAACCCACGTTAGTACGAGAGTTAAAGGTACATTTGGATATTTCGATCCGGATTATTTCTATACCCAGAAACTAACCAATAAATCTGATGTGTATGCCGTTGGTGTGGTGTTGTTGGAAGTGCTCTGTGGGAGGCCGCCAGTGGATAAAAGACTCGAGGAGGAGGAAATTAGTTTAATCCTTTGGGCTCAACGACACATTAAAAAGGGAAAGGTTGATCGAATCATTGATCCCTCATTGATTGGGCAAATAACACCACAAAGTTTAGAGGCTTTTCCCAAACTAAGCCGCTTTTGCATCTTATTTCTCAAACTAGGCTTACTTTTGACGGATTTCCCAAACTAAGCTAAAGCGCTATTACAAATCGCGCTTTTACGGGGTGTTAACTGGGCTGTTTCAAGAGGAACTTTTTTCGGTGTACGGGGTGTTAACATTGGAGCTTCTGCGGTGGGTGTGAGGAGTTTGGTTCGGAGTAGCAGTTATGTCACTTGGGTGTTTCGGTTGGGTGAGGGTCCTTGGGTGTATTAGGTTGAGTTGGGTGTTGGTTACTTGTATCGTAAGAGTTGTTTCTGAATCGTAAGAGTTTTGTCGCTAGACAGTGCAGAAGCAGTAGTAGTGGTTCAAGGTTTGTGTAAGGTTAAGTACTTGTTATCCTTTGTTTTTTTTTTTATCTTTTAAAAAATGTGAGAGGCGGAGGGGTTGGTTGTTTGGGTGCGAGTAGCAGTAGTAGGGGTAGTTTGTACTTTTCGAATCTCTCTCGGTGCACTTCATCTTCCTGTACTCTTAATTTCATGCCGTTAATGAAATTTTTCTTTGCTGATCAAAAAAAAAAAAAACAAATCGCGCTTTTACTCTTTGGAGGCCAAAATTTGATGAATAGTGAAATCGCTATTTGAAATTGCGATTTTAATTAAGAAAACGATGTTTCAAATCGCGCTTTTAACATAAAAAATTTTTCTGAAGAAAACGCTATTTAAAATACCGCTTTCACTGTGCATATAATTTAATTTTTTTTTTTTTAGAAAGCGCGATTTCAAATCACGTTTCTACTGTTGACACCAAAACCAACCCACACTTTGACACACACACCCACAACACTCAAGCATTGAAATAATATAATTTTAATTCTCCATCCCGAAGAATACTTTCTAAGTGGACTTCAATTGATAATTTCTTCAGCTCAGGGAAATAATATAATTTTTATAATTTTCGTAAATATAAATCATTTTTAGGTTATGGATAGTTTGATTTATAATACGTATGTAAGGGTAAAAATTTTTATAATCAAAATTAATTTATGCAATTTTTATAATAAAAAATAATTTATAAATTATCAAAAATAATTTATAATACGTATGTATTATAAATTATCAAAAATTGCAATTATAAATTATTTTTGATAATTTATAAATTATTTTTTATTATAAAAATTGCATAAATTAATTTTGATTATAAAAATTTTTACCCTTACATACGTATTATAAATCAAACTATCCATAACCTAAAAATGATTTATATTTACGAAAATTATAAAAATTATATAATTAATTATTATAAATTATTATTATATATAAAAATTATATTATTTCAATCATTGATTGTTTTGGCCAATACTTGACCTTTCACTGCCTTTTCATACGTATGTAAGGGTAAAAAATTTTAGGTTATGGATGGTTTGATTTATCATTTAAGTCATTTATAAAAAAATTTACCTTTAAACCATACGTATGTAAATGTGAAGATGGGTTTACTGTAAATGTAAATGTGAAGATACGTATTAAATTATTTACATACGTATTAATTATAAATTTTTATAAATTATTTTTGAATAATACATACGTATTATAAAATGTGAAGATGGGTTTACTGTGAAAAATTTTAAATAAAAAATGTAAAGATTTAAATAATACATACGTATTATAAATTATTTTTGATTATAAAAATTGCAAAAATTATTTTTGATTATAAAAATTTTTATCCTTACATACGTATTATAAATCAAACCATCCATAACATAAAAACGATTTATATTTATGAAAATTATAAAAATTATATAATTGATTATTATAAATTATTATTGTTATATATATATAAATTATATTATTTCAATGTTTGAGTGGTGTGGGTATGTGTGGGCCAGAGTGTGGGTTGGTTTTGTTGTCAACAGTAGAAACGCGATTTGAAATCGCGTTTTCTAAATAAATAAAATAAAAATTAAATTATATGTACAGTGAAAGCGCTATTTTAAATAGGGTTTTCTTCAAAAAAAAAAATTTATATTAAAAGCGCGATTTGAAACAGCGTTTTCTTAATTAAAATCGCAATTTCAAATAGCGATTTCACTATTCATCAAATTTTAACCTCCAAACAGTAAAAACGCGATTTGTAATAGTGCTTTAGCTTAGTTTGGAAAATCCGTCAAAACTAGGCCTAGTTTGGGAAATAGGAGGCAAAAGAGGCTTAGTTTGGGAAAAGGCCCTGTTCCCAGAGATGCATTGATTCCAACTCCTCAAACCTTTTGATCACAACAATACCAGTTTCCCCATCCAAATACCCTTTGTACACCTTGCAAAGCCCACCTTCTCTGAACAAACGATCCTCACTGAAATCATTTGTGGCTGCTCGAATATCAGCTAGTGAGAAGCGGCGGAGTCGTCCGGTGACACTATCTAGAAGTGGTTCCCAAAATGAATCATTTGATGGTCCACTCTTAAAACCATTCTCCTTTCTCTCCCTCCACCAACGATTCATACCTTTAGGCACAGTTGCAATACCCTGAAGAACCTTTCCGATTATTCCGGGGCTTTTCCCAAAATAAGCCTCTTTTGCATTTTATTTCCCAAACTAGGCCAACTTCTGACGAAATTCTCAAACTAAGCTGAAGCGCCATTCCGATTCGCGCTTTTACTGTGAGGAGGTCGAAATTTGATGAACAGTGTAATCGCTATTCCAATTCGCGAGTTTGATTAAGAAAACGTTGTTTAAAATAGCGCTTCTAAATAAAACGCTATTCTGAATATAGCTTCATTTCGGAATGCACGTTTGTGAAGAAAACGCTATTCCAAATAGCGCCTTCACTGTATATGTGACGAAAACGCTATTCGGAATAGCGCCTTTAGTGCGCAGTACAGTTCTGAAGAAAACGCTATTTCCAATAGCGGTTACACTGTACACCGCACCCAACTTTCATTTCTTTCCTCATTAGCAGATTATTTTTTTATTTTTTTATTTTTTTTGTCTGTTGTCATTGTTTTGGTGATAATATGATTCATAAAATTGAAATTGGCTTTACTAAAGCTATTGTCATGTTAAAATATGTTTTTTTTTTCTTTTGTTTTTGAACACAGGTTTACAATGTGTAATTCATAAATTTTACATAATATGAGAAAAATCTCTTTTCATATATTAATTTTACATACTATTTTTCATATATATAATTTTAAAATCATATTCATTTAGATATTATTAAGCCAATCATGTTCATTTATTTGGCTTTACTGAAGCCATTCTCATGTTAAATTTTTTATTTTTTCTTTTGTCTTTGTTTTGATTTAGAAAATGTAATTAATAATTTTTTTTCGTCTTACTGAAGTTGTTTTCATGTAATTTTTTTTTTTGTTTATTGTTTTGTGTTTGTTTTGAGTTAGAAGGTGATAATGTAATTAATAATTTTTTTTTGGCTTTACTAAAGTCGTTTTCATGTAAATTTTTTTTTCTTTTGTCTTTGTTTTGGGTTAGAAGGTGTTATTTAGAAAATTATTTTGGCTTTACGAAAGCCGTTTTCATTTAAGCATACACATATATTTATTCTTTTGTCTTTGTTTTGGGTTAGAAGGTGAGAATGTAATTTAGAAAACCAGTTTAGTAAACCAGTTTAGTAAAGCCGTTTTGTACCCGTTTTCATTTAGAAAATTTATTTTTTTTGTTTCGTCTTTGTTATGGGTTAGAATGTGATATGCATGCTGTACAGTTCGAAGCACACCCACACATTGTGCAACTCGACGAGCAACGACGAAGGGTGAGATGCGAAGACCACCGCGGAGTAGGCCAAGAAGACAAAGGCCACAGCGAGAGCTCCTAAAATAAATTTTCTCAACATTTTTGTAATAATACTTAATACATAATATACGAAGTCAGTACTTTACAAAATACTCTTACGGGTATGAAAACAACATAACTGAAGTTGCAAATGTAATAGTTTTCAGTTACGTAGGTAGTACAGACATAATTCTCCCACAAAAATATATTCTGGACACCATGAACTGAACACACATTACATACATCCTGGACACTCTTAACTGAACACACAATACATAAACATAACAGTTAGATAGAGAAACACCTAATTCATGACCTAATATTGCATATTAATAGCCGTAACATTTGACAGACACAATACATAAACATAAACTTAAACATAAACATAACATAACATAACAGTTATACTTACTCTAACACAGACATTACATATTAATGCAAGTTGTTATATTGCCGAAGTGTAGACATTAACACCTAATTCGCGCTTAAATCGGCAGGTGGCTCAGAGTCTGAACAATCCGAAAGCTCAGCGTCAGAGACAAGTTCAGGATCCTCTATGATACCCTTGATAGCCGCAACATTTGCTTCTGTTTTGTTCTTCTGGGCATCCTTCTTAACTATGAGTAGCTGCATATCGCGGGCCAACCTACGGCCTATTTGAGAAATCTCACGTTGTAGTCTTTGACATAGTCGATCAACATTATAAGGATCTTGCTTTTGGATCTCAACAGAACGTGCTTTTGGCACATTCAGTCATCTTTCCCGACATAATCTTTCCATTTGCACTCGCTCTATAAATAGTGCGGGCCACTTCAGAAGTCTAGCGTTTGCATAACCATATCCTGTTTGATTATCTGATGGTTGCTCCACCAAACCACATGGATCTCGATAGTACTTGGGCATGACAAAATGTCGCTTCCCAAACCTATCATGATAAGCACAAGAGGCATCTAACAAAGGAAATGGTGTTTCATCTTCAGCATCGCCACGTCCCCTTCCCAGTCATCCTATTTTCATTGTTGTTATACAACCATCCATCATGTTTTTTTTCACCAACATAATAGCATTTTCTGTTTCTTTTCACAGTCGTTTTAATGTGACTTAGATGACTTCTGAAATGTGTGGAAAAAACAAAGCATGTAAGTTGCGCTACAGAAAGTCACATGCATCACGTAATCTGAGGAAGCATCGCAAAGTCAGAAAGTCAGATGCATTACTGCATCACTGCATAAAGTGACATGCATCACTGCGTCACTGCACAAAGTCACATGCATCACTGCACAAAGCCACATACCTACCTACTATGCCCATTGGAATTATGCAATTCATACAAATTTTGAGGGGGTGTCAGAACAAAATAACAATAAATTAATAACCATTACAATACACCTAAAAAGTAAAAAAATTTGTTAAAAAATAACAAATTAATAAATACATAAAAGTAAAAAATATTGTAGAAAAAGTGGTTTGCACAATGGGTAGAAAAATATATTGTACCTATGATGTAGTCACGGACGTGGTTGTCAGATAAAAATGCTCGGATTGTAGGCCAGAGAATCACAATGCAATCCCTTCATATTCGAGCAGTGAGTTGTCAAATAAAACTAAATGCAGTGAGTTGTCACATCGCCACATGAAACTATTTTGTCATGCTTACTTTTGTAATACAGTAAGTAGTCACTTGGAATTGACGTTTTCAGTACATATAGGTGTTTTAAAAAAATTATAAATTAAATCAAAAATAAAAACAACGGCTTTAAAGTAATATTGTTCATAAACAACTATGAAACAGAGTGCAAGTAAATACACAACCGTCCAACTCAGTTAGACCTATAAAACTATCGTTATTTTTTGCACCAAACTAATAAAATGGTCACCTCATATGTAAACACGATTGGAACTTTGCAGCCTATATTTTATCTTATTTACAGTTAATGAACTTCACAGTCATCCCATTTTCATTGTTGTTATACAACCATCCATCATGTTTTTTTTCACCAACATAATAGCATTTTCTGCTTCTTTTCACAGTCGTTTTAATGTGACTTAGATGACTTCTAAAATGTGACGAAAAAACAAAGCATGTAAGTTGCGCTGCAGAAAGTCACATGCATCACGTAATCTGAGGAAGCATCGCAAAGTCAGAAAGTCACATGCATTACTGCATCACTGCATAAAGTGACATGCATCACTGCATCACTGCATCACTCGCAAATGAGCGTGCTGAAGATGGGTTAATGGATGATGCACACCAGTACTACGCGTGGAGCATGGATGTTATGTATGAATCTGATATTGAGATGTCAGATGATGATGATAATGAATGAAATTGTTTGGATGAATGACCAAACCATTTATGTTGTAATGAATTTGTAATGCTTATCCACGACTTATCAATGAAGGGAGATTTTTCAATTGTTTTTAGGCTTGAACAATTGTAATTTATGATTTTCTAAAAATAAACAAAAATCAGTTTTTAATTTTTTTGTAAACATAAACCAAAAACGTAAACGTTACCAAACGCTACCTTATTTATTTTTATTTTAGGGTTTAGGATTTATAATTTAATTCTTCAAATTTATTTAAACATCAATTTTATAAATGGTTGTCTCAATTTGTAAAATTGAGGAAAAATCGTAAATTACTATAAACAATGCACAGACTACGGATAATGATAGAGAGGTAGAGATGTGAAAGAGATTTGTGTGATTCATCAATATAAGTAAGAAAAAAAAATTGCGAAATTATAATTGCGAGTAAATAAGGAAGACACATTACATCAGCTGTACAAGTTTGATTTACAAAACTATAACAATTACCAAAAAAAAAGAAAAACTATACAGTCCATATCACAACCGCTAATGCCCTAACCTGCCCCCAGTCCCACAACCCCGACCGTGGACCTCCCTCCTCGGTCTCCTGCGGTAGACTCTCTGAATATTTGGCACTCCCTCCCCTGTATGTGGCCCTCCAGTGACTGCCTGTGGCGCTTGTGCGTGTGACCCCCCCTCTTCTGCATCTGCTGCCCCTGATCTTGTCTGTGTCTGCAAATCGGACACTGCTGTGAGCTGTGAAACTCCCTTATCTGGTGCAACTGTGTCACGATCTGCAGCTTGACCTCGACCTCTGCCTCTGCCCGCACCCCGACCTCGGCCGCGACGTCCCCCACGACCATAACCTCGGCCTCTCCCTCGCGCTCTGGGGGAGGGCTCAATATCGGCCTCATCATCAACGTGGGAGATGTCAGTGAGAACTGTATCATATGTACTAATGGGCACAGTCGAAATAGTCCCCAGAAAAGCAGGTGGTAACTAGGTGGGTGGGGTAACAACATCATGCATGAACCGGGGCGCGGTCGAAGTACTCCCCAAAAAAGCAGGTCGTAACTGGGTGGGTGGGGCAACAACATCATGCATGAACCGGGGCGGTGTCCAATCAGGGTCAGGGTCAGGGTCAGTATGCTGGGTAAGATGTACGTGTGGGGAATCTGGAGAAATGTATGGGGTATAATGCGGTGGGTCACTGAAGTCCAATGACCTGCTGTGGCTGGCGCTGAAGTGGGAGGCACTGACGTGGACGAGACTGATGTGTCTGGAGCAGCTGCTGCACTGTGTACACCGTAGTCCCCAAAATGCAGACGATCTACCCGATGGGCATGCTGGATCCCCTCGTACAATGACTCTCGGATCTCTGCAAGGGCCTGCAGACCAAGCTGTCCATCATGTCTGAAAATGGCGTCCTCAGCCAAGTGATATGACCTCCCAACTTGAACCACCTGAACAAAAAATCAGATATATTAGGCTATAGTTGACTGAAAACAATCAATTATGATATTAACAATTATCTGACACATACTATGATACTCACCAATGCCTCGAGAGAAGGCCCAACTCCCTGATATCTGGCCTCAGATAGGTGGCTCGGATTACTGACAAATAGGTGTGTATGTCGCCGATACCACAACATGTAAGGGTCGGGAGAGGGGAGGACCCCATCGCTCCACTCAGCCTGTACAATAGTGTCGCGACGGGCATCCCACAACTGTATGTATCGCATATGATGCACACTCCAGTCAGTGCTGGCTCGGCCACGTCTGTCAGTCGCATGCAACCGCCACTCGGTGTCACACCGATCCGGTACGGACTGGACCCGACCAAACTGTCGGAGGACACGATCAGGGAGATGCCACTCAACCACGTCAAAACAAATGAGTGGCACTCTCGCCATCCATATCTCCTCACCTAGTCGGCAATAGTCTGGGAGCGTATCGAGGACCTCAGCATAAGGCTGCCAGATAAACTACAATAACGACAAGTCTATTAAAAATCGCTCATGAACATATACACTCCATATGACAATTAAAATTTAGGTATTTAAATTTGATACCTCGCCGTCTATCATCCGGTCAAGCTGGTCTCTATACACGACGACTACGTGGGTCGATACGACCTCGTGGCCCATGTCAACCTTCCACCGGCTACCTCGAGGTCCGGCCGGCAACTGCATGTCTCCCTCGCCGATGGGAACCTCACCAGGAGCAACTAGTTGCCGCCTAGACGGCGCAATGCGAATCAATCTTTCCCACGCCTAAATCTGCAATAGTTCGAACGCAATTACAATACTAATATATGCCATACAATATGAATTGACATGTAATAAAATTCTTACTAACCTGTAGAGTCAATAAAAAAATGTTTTATTTAATAAAATAAAGTCAAAATTAAATATTTGAGAGAACATAATATGAATTTGAATGAGGAAAAATTCCAATTCATGAGTAACATAATATGAATTATCGGTTTATGAGTAACATAACTAATAGTTTGTTTGATATTTTTTTAATGAGGAAAAATTATTAGGTACTCTTGGAAAGTCATGCGTTTATGTTTTTCAGTAATCATCCATTGCCTTTAAGTAAAAATTGATTTATTGACCTCTTAATTTATAAATAATATGACTAAAAACTTGTTTGATATTATTTTTTAATGATTTCTTTGACTTTTTTATAAGTTAAAAAAGTTAATATGAAATTGGGTTGCTTTTTATTTTTTATTTTTAACGGGTGATAAACATAATTTTTTTATCAATTTTAATTTTTTAAAAATCTATTTTCACAAAATAATGTTTTTTGGGTGAATACAAAATAAGGTAATATTCCTTACAGTGTACCATAATATCTATACAAGTGATTGGACTTACAGATTTTCGTAAGTCAGTATTATTTGGGTGAGTGGCAAATCGAAAATGAAATTTACCTACTTAGTTCTAGATTATGCCAACCAATTGATGTACAAACTGAATAAAAAATTCAATATACAACCATAAAGTGAACAATTCATGCTATGTATATTAGTAATTATGTGTAACAAATAAAGAATACTCTAACTGTATATATGATTAAAGCAAATTGACTTTAACACATCAACTTCATATATAACATATACAAAATGAAAAACATTATACAAATTCATAAATTTTATAAATTATTCTTAATAATTGATATATCATGTACTAATAAAATTTTTAAAATTAAAGCATGAATTATGTCAATGATGTAATAGGTGTTATACTAGTAGTTAATTTTTTTTTATAATACAAATTTATTAATATATATAACATTATCAATTTAAAATAGGGATAATTGGTGAACAGTCCACACTTGGTGAACAGTCCACACTCATGGGGCCATATGTTATTTGGTTCATGAAAAATTCCAAATTCCAATTCAAACAAACTCTTAGTTATGTTACTCATAAATATCTGAATTCATGAATTTCATAAAATGATTTTCAATTTTCAATTCTCAATTATATGAATTTCATAATATGACATTAACAATTATCAATTATATGAATTTCAATTTTTTTAATTTTATTCTTAGTTAAAAAAAATTACTTTTAAAACCCTAATTTCAAAACCTAATTTCCTTTTAATTCCTCTTAACAAGCAACAAATAAAATTTCCAATTCAACAAATATAGGTTGATTTATACACAATTCAAAATTCCAAAAAAAATATAGACATTTTGATTCACAAGCATAATTTCAAAATTCCAATTTCTGCTTTCAAATATCAAAATATAGACATTTCATAATTCCAATTCAACAAATATAGGTCAAGAAGATGATTTTGTGTATAGATCAAATATAGACATTTAGCTCAAAATGTCTATATTCCAATTCAACAAGTATGACATCTAGCTCAAATATAGGTGACCAAATATTCGTGAAGAAGATGTCTATATTTTCTTCAGAAGATGATTTCGAAATATAGACATTTCAAATTATTCACAAACATAATTTCTGATTTCTGATTCAGAAGCAAAATTCCAAACCCTAATATTTTCACAACACTAATAAAAAACCCTAACACATTACAACCAACACATTTAATAATTGACATTTAAAACCCTAACATTCACATTTTCACAAACACACATTCACGAACACAATAAATAAATACATAAAATTCAGAAAAAAAGACAGAGCCATACCACAGAGACAAAGACAGAGAGTGAGAGCAGCGGGAGAGCGAGAGCGACAGTGAGAGTTGAGCAGAGGGAGATCGAGAGAGAGAGAGAGTGAGAGAGATTGAGAGCAGAGGGAGATCGAGAGCTAAGTGTGAGAGCAGAATACCAAGTGTAAAAAATGTGGCTTGGGTGTGTTTTATGCTGTCTGAAAGCGTTATTAGAAATGGCGAGTTTGTAAGTGCACAGTGAAGGCGCTATTCGGAATAGCGTTTTCTTCACAAACCTTCATTCCGAAATGAAGCGCTATTTGCAACAGCGTTTTCTTAATCAAACTCGCGAATTGGAATAGCGATTACACTGTTCATCAAATTTTGACGTCCTCACAGTAAAAGCGCGAATCGGAATGGCGCTTCAGCTTAGTTTGGAAATTTCGTCAGAAGTTGGCCTAGTTTGGGAAATAAAATGCAAAAGAGGCTTATTTTGGGAAAAGGCCCCTGGGAACAAGCTAGGGTTGAGATTGAGGTACACTCCCTACTCGACAGTCACCCCCACATAGTCTCTCTAATTGGATTCTACAATGAGAAACCAGAGTTAATCGGCGTGTATGATTACATGACAAATGGATCCTTGGAAGATCATTTATTCAACATAAACAGCGATCCACCTTTGTGGAAAGAGCGACTCAAGATTTGCATTGGTGTAGCAAGAGGACTACAACATCTCCATTCGAGTGTGAAGCATAGAGTTATCCACTGCAACGTAAAGCCAGCCAATATTCTGTTGGACGAGAATTGGGTTGCAAAAGTTACTGGTTTTGAATTCTCTAAACTAATACCCAATGACATTGCAAATGAATCAATTACAGTTTCATGGGTTTGTGGCACTTATTTATATATGGCACCAGAGTACGCCATACACGGAAAATTGACAACAAAATCTGACGTATATTCATTTGGTATGGTGTTGTTGGAATTATTGTGTGCCAAGAAGGTACGTACTTTTAGCCCGTATGAAGGCGGCGAGTACCCCCTTGACCGTTGGTTCAAAGGTAGCTACAAAAGAGGAACCATTGATCAAGTCATTGATCCATATCTGATTGGGAAAATAGCACCAGAATGCTTCAAGGAGTTTGTCAAGATTGCATTGAGTTGTATTCTTTTTCAGGTAATCCAACGACCCTCGATGGATGATGTGGTCACGAGTCTCCAGTTAGCATTGCAATTGCAGGAGACTTGGGAGACTCGTATCAAGATTGGTGTTGAGTTATCTATGACCGAACCTAGTTCTTACAACAACGTCTTCTCTATTGATGAACGGAGAAACTTCTTCTCTAGTGATCATGTTCTAACTTTAAATTCTGATGTAGGATGGAGTGGATCAATATTTGACTCGGATTGTAACGCCCTCAAAATAATAACATTAAACCCAACAAATAAGACATGCATTGATATTCAAAAGTTCCACATTCTTTCATTTATCAGAGTTTCATACAAAAGTATTACATATGTATTACATGTTAACAACAAAAGCAAATGCCTTAAGGGCTTACAGCTTTCCAAGTTAACACTTGGTTACAACAAAAGAGTACTAACTCATACACATTAAGCCCTTGGCTTGAATTTACATGTAATACATCAAAAAGTAAAACGACAACAGTGTGTCCGCCTCTAGCCTTCCAAGCTATGACCTTGGACGTGGCATGCTACCTG
>NW_021030417.1:789529-821053 GCF_004153795.1 Camellia sinensis
AAAACAAGTATAACATAGCTTTATCAATAGTACCACTCACATAGTTTTCCACGGATGTAGGCTCAAAGCAAATATCAAGGACCTACAATCACATGGCAAATCACATTCTCAAAATAAGCTTTATGTGCATGTAGATGATCTCAGCATTCTCACTAGATCCAAGTCAAAAACAAAGCAAAACATGCTGGGAGTTTAAACACTGCTCCAGTCTCATGGAAGCTCGACCCACCAGACACGAACTCAACTCTCGCTCGAGCGACAAACTCCTCGCTCGAGCGAAGGGCCAAAAATCTGGGCAGCAACACTAGGCTCCCAAACACAACCAACCTGAAACAAACCTGCCCAACACATCCTATAACTTAATATACCAGTTAAGAGGATGCAAACAAGATAATAAACAACTACCAACATCCACGGACACATGTCCGGATCACTGTATAACAAGGGTAAACCCGGGATCGCTATACGGATTTTGATGAGTTAATCCATTAGCAAAGAGTCCATGCATCTCTGTAAGAGAGCTTGAATTTGGTTCTTTTCACTTCTGTATATGTATGTCTTTGTTTCTTATGTGTGTTTAGGATCTTTTTTATACTTGTTAAGTTTATTTATACTAGTGGTTATGTTGGACAACTTTTTCATACTTGAATGTTTTGATGAGCTAAAAATGTCAGCATCAGCAGCACTGATAAATTGATAATCATTAAAGAGAAGAAACAACCATAATTTTATGGACATCATATTTTATTAAAAAAAAAAAAAAAAATTAACAATGCACCAATAGAATCTACCTACAAAATTCTTGAAACTGTACACACTCCTAAAAGATACATACGGTATGCATTAAAAAATTTTGTCACAAAGATTCATAACTTCTTTGAATTTGGATCATAACCAAAGCCAAAGTGATTCGCTACAAAAGCACCACAAAAACTTCATAACCAAGGCCGTTTCAACTCATAATAAAACACCACAAAGCCTCATAATCGAAATCACTTCAATTCCCAACCAAATCCCACAAAGCCTCGTATCCAAACACACATTGAAAGCTACATTTGTAATCAAGAATTAATCGTACTTACAAAACTCTTAATCAACTCAATATAAATAAATAAAGTATAATTTTTTTCCCCGATTTTCATTATTCTTCATAAATTTTTCTACAAATTCAAAAGTCAAACACAACTTAAAAATATCTCACAACAAAAACAATTTACCTTTTTTTAATTAAAAAAAGACATTATTATAGTAACTAAAGAGTGTGTTTGTTTGGACGGATTGGATAAGGGGAGATTGTAAGCCACCGAACTGTTAGTCCTAGGATACATTGTCCCCAAATTATTTGGTTGGACTGAATTTGTATCCTATGTGTGTTTAGTCATGGGATTAGATGTATGGATTAGACTATTTTATTAAATCCTATGTTTGTTTAGGATATTATGGAAAATAATAAATATTCAAAAGACTATTTTGTCCTTTTAAATTATTTACTAAATAATAGGAATATTAAATATGAATTATAAATTTTATTTTATTTTTACTAGAATTTTTAAAAAATTAAATAAATAGAATATTAATAAAAATTACATAAGTTTATTTTAATTTGCAGTTGAGATTTTTAAATTTTATTTTACTTTACTAAGTATAATTAATACGATATTATTAAAATAAATAATTTAATAAAGTATAAATAATTTATTAAGTATAATAGTATAAATAATTTAATAAATAAATTAAGTATAAATAATTTAATAAATAAATTTTGAAAAAGATATTAAATAGTGGACGGTCAAAAATGTAATTTCATTATCTAATCCATGAGATGAGTTATCCTATGGATTATATCCCACCCCCATGGGATAGAATAATCTCATAGATTTAAGATTCATAGTTCGGTACAAAAATTTTCAATCAAACAACGAATTATTAGTCCGAATGAACTATTAATCCTATCCCATACTTAAATCCTTCCAAACCAACACCACCAGAGTAAGGCCACAAGGTCGATAGAAGTGTGGTCCATCTGCATCTAGGGTGGCTTCCACCATCATCCTTTTAAAAAGTTTGGATTCTCCATTTCCATTGTAAGTGCTTCATAGTGAGAAGGAACAAAGTAAAGCCATGGAAACAAGCCCTACCATTATATCTCTCCATCTCTACTTTCTTCTACTCCTTTGCCTTCTTTGTCTTGGTGTTTCTCTCTCTATGACCAGTGATGCAATTGTACAATGCAACGGATCGCTAACAGAATGTAATATCAACTTGGAGATGGTGATGGAGTCAGAGGCAAGCCGAAGGTTTCTGGAGACAAAGAAGTACATATCACCAGGAGCTTTAAAGAGAAATCAACTAGTATGCAATGGTGGTGCAAGTGGTGAAGCTTACAGTAAGACTAGTGGCTGTCTTCCACCACAATCTAACCCTTATAGTAGAGGTTGCCCCAAATATTATCGTTGTAGGGGTGATTCATGATCCACCAAGGTTGGTCTTGTGCATAAGTGCACAAAATCACTAATAAAAGCCCCAATTTTTTACTCTTAAATGGAATAAAATCATCCTTTTAATCCTCATTCAAATGAGGGTCTCTATTCAAGTCCAACATCCAAAGAGCCATTTTTTGCATTTAGCAAGAAAAGATTGGAATCTAAAATTCAAGACTGAACATATTAGACATGGTATTCATTGAAAGTGATATATAGATGAGTTTTTTTTTTTTGAACAAATATATAGATGAGTTTCATAGAAATTTTTCACTGGATCTAGTTCATTTTTATTATGACTTTGGATTTTGTTTTTGGCTTTTTTTTTCTCGTTATAAACTAGATTTTGCTAAATTATGAAACAAGACCAGATTTTATCTTTTTAAGTATATAATGATTTCTTCAGATCTTAATGTACGAAAGCAAATTTTAGTATATAATTTAAGTAATTATATATACAAGTAAATTTTCTGTGACGTGGGTACTTGTTATTCACTCACAATTTTTTCAATTTTTTTTTTTTTTACGAATATGTATGAAGAATCCATCATAAAAGCTTGCTTAGGAACGAAAAAGCTCATGATGGCAATACCCATGTTGCATCCCACTTTTGGATCAAGCTGACATTGACATTAGTTGATCTCATTTTTTCATATCAAGTAAATGGACAAAAGGTTCATACCATGTAACTCAACTTTTGGAAAACATTTGATGAATAATAAGTATTTTAAAAGTTGTGAGACCTTCATACAAAATCAAACAAAAATCTAAATCAAATTAAGTTTTATGTTCCAATTAAGTAGGATCAACTATATAAATCTTCTTTCACCATTTGATCTATCTCATATTAGGATTTGTATCTAATAGGGATTTTTGTGTTGATTGTTAGGTTACTTAACAATTTAGTTGTATTCTCAGGTTGCTTGGTAGGTTAAATCAGTAAAAAGGAATATTTTAAATTTAGCATTCTTTTATATCATTTTACTTAATTAGAGGGCCAAAAAAATATGAATAATTAGTGTAACATCATATCAAGTAAATGGACAAAAGGTTCATACCATGTAACTCAACTTTTGGAAAACATTTGATGAATAATAAGTATTTTAAAAGTTGTGAGACCTTCATACAAAATCAAACAAAAATCTAAATCAAATTAAGTTTTATGTTCCAATCAAGTAGGATCAACTATATAAATCTTCTTTCACCATTTGATCTATCTCATATTAGGATTTGTATCTAATAGGGATTTTTGTGTTGATTGTTAGGTTACTTGACAATTTAGTTGTATTCTCAGGTTGCTTGGTAGGTTAAATCAGTAAAAAGGAAGATTTTAAATTTAGCGTTCTTTTATATCATTTTACTTAATTAGAGGGCCAAAAAAATATGAACAATTAGTGTAACATTTAACCATAAGAACTTATCAAAGGATAGTTCCTAACATAAGTTTGTTAACCCAGATTAAAAACTATTTGGGAGATTTAAAAGTCTTTTAAAATTATCATCTATTGTCAGATGGCTTCACCCTTATATTTAAGATGCGCAATGGTGTCAATGGTGTGTTTAGCTGTTAGGTAATTTTTTTTTTTATTTTTTTCTTTCAATCTTTAAAACATAGTCTTTCATTCTATGCATCCAATCTCTATAAACTTGATATTTATGAAATTTATTTATCGAGATCAAACAAATAAGATTCATATTGAATAAGAAACTATGTAAAAATAAAAATAAAAAACTGAGAAATTACTCAAAATTATGAAATTTCTCAATTCAAATTAAAACAGTGAAACTTTTCAATTGCAAAACATGAAAAATTTCTCAAAACTACTAAACTTCCTCCAATTCACAATTTTTCACAGTTGACAAGAAAAAAATGGGTTGAACACCACTTGATAAGTCCCCGGTATGTCATCCAATGCGTTGCTAACTTCTTCCCATGAGTAAAGACTGTTAGATTCGAGCTTGTTTAGTGTGGCGGCTATGTCATCCAATGCTTTGCTAACTTCATCCTATGAGTAAAGACTGTTAGATTCGAGCTTGTTTAGCTTATCAAGAACCTGTGGCGGCACGTGTATGGGCTTTTCTTGGTTTTGCTCATGTAGACTCTTGCGTTAGTGACAAAAACAACTGGTTGGCAATATATGATATGCATTGACTACCTCAATTTGTTTAGGACATAATGGCAAAGGTATTCAATATGCTAGTTTACCTGAAAAACACAGCTCTCGCGACACTACAACAAAAAGCACAAGTGGCGACTAAAAAAAAATTTTCGTCGCTGAAAGTAGCACTTTCAGCGACTAAAATAGTTTGGTAGCCAAATGTATAGTTATTGGCGACTAAAAATCAGTTTAGTCGCCGATTATATGGGTTTTAGCGACTAAAAAAATTTTAGTACCCAAAAGTCAAGGTTTTTGGCGACTAAAAACATTTAGTAGCCAAAAGTATATGTTTTGGCGACTAAAAAATAGTTTGGTCGCCGATTATACGTGTTTTACTGACAAAAAAAAATTTCGTAGCCAAAAGTGAAGCTTTTTGGCTACTAAAAAATATTTAGTAGCTAAAAGTCAACAATTGGTGACTAAAATTCAGTTTAGTCGCCAAAAGTGGAGGTTTTAGGCGGGAATTAATTCTTTTAGCGACAAAAAAGTAATTAGTAGCCAAAAAGTATAGAATTGGCGACTAAAAAACAGCTTTAGTCGCCAAAAGTGGTCTCCTATTTTTTTTTAGTAAATAATTTATTTTTTACATAAATTATATTAAATAAAAATAATTATTTTTATATATATAGTTTTGTATTAATACCGGTCAATATACTATATAAATAATATATGTTGCATTAATATTTATGTGATGTTGTAGTGGCGTAGTGGGGAGAGAGTGTTGGTAAAGGTTGAGAATGTTGGGAAGTTGGTGGTCATAAGTTCGAAACTTGGTAGCAGCGAAGGCAAAAAATTTTTTTCCTGAAAATGCTTTCAGCGACGAAAGGTTTAGGTCGCCGAAAGCTGGGCTATTGGCGACGAAAGGTTTAGTCGGGAAATGTATAAATAAAAAAAAAATTAACTATTGGCGACTAACAGTTTAGTCGCCAAAGGTATAATTTCCAAAAATAGAATTGACTATTGGCGACAAATTATTTAGTCGCTGAAGACCTGTCTATTGGCGACTAACAATTTTTTAGTCGCCAAAGGTATGCGCGACCAGGTATTGGCGACAAAACCGGCGACTAAAATATTTAGTCGGGAAAAGTGAAAATTCGACATTTGGCGACTAAAAAAGGACTTTTTGGCGACCCGTTCATTTATGCAATATTTACTAGTTTACTTGTTAGCTACCGCTGTTTCACACCCTTGCTTTCAAACAATCTAAGGAAAGAATGTAATGAGTGTGAACAAAGTTTACTCGCTCCTTGGAGGAAATAAAAATTGCCTCTACCACCAACAGAGGAAGTGAATAGTTGGCTTGAAGAGGGAAGAGATGCGCCTACTTGCTTTGCTAGAAAGTTAAGTGACTAGTTTATTGTTGAGAGGTTAAAAAAAGAGGACAGATAGGCTAAAGAGGGCTTAAGTGCTAGCTAGTGTTAAAGAGCTTGTTGGATGACGGCAGAGCGAGCAGACTAGACTAACTCCCACTTCTGTATTCCAGTTTACAGAAGGCAAATGGCTGGCTTGTTTGTCTAGTCCCACCTCTTCATCCTAAGCTCTTAATTGATATGTAGGATATAATATTTTGTCTTATTAACTATTTTAGATTTTTTCCCCCCCTATATTGGCTATTTTAGCCAAAAAAAAATTGTTCCCAAATAGGGCTTTAATGTTATATAAGTACATTATATAAAAACTACGTTTAAAATCCCAAAAAAACACATTAAAAAATATCAATATTCACAGTTCCATTTTTCTCCTTTAACCTCTCACAAGATGAGTTTGAATACCATTACTAGAAAAAAATAGTACCTATAGAGCATGTTTGATTGACAGGATTAGAGCATGAGATTGAGATTATTAATCCGTGAGTCTAATAATCCTGTGTTTGTTTTGAAATTTTGTTTCAGGATTATTAATCCAACAAATTTGTAGGATTATTAGTAATAGGGTAGGGGTGGGATTATATATCCTAAGTTGGGAAATAAAATAAAAGGGCTCTTTTACCAACTAATCCAATGCAAATCAACCAATGAACAAAGGGATAATTTATCCTACTAATCCAATTGGATAGTGAATACCACACTAATTTGATGGGATTATTAATTCCTTCACTATTAGTCATGTGAATCAAACATGGCCATAAGATAAAGTGAGATACGGGGCCATTCCATGTACCATATTGCTTTGTCATATAAAATGGAAACATTAGCGGCCAAAGGGTGGCGAGAGCAAGACAAGAAATCAATCACTTTACCACAAATTCCTTTATTTTAATAGATATCCTCGTCCATTTTTTTTTGTCAAACCTAGAATCAAATCTATGCCTTTATGTTGGGTGTCTTTTATTTCTTCTAGTTATCAAACGAAGACGTGTCTTGATGTCTGCATCTACAACTTCTAACTCAAGAACACATTTTCCAGAGGGGGGCCCTCTTCCTCAAGAGTCATTTTTGTTAGCAATGGACTGCCTTCTTGAGATTGTTAGCAGTCTCGTCATTCCTTTTCTTTACCAGCACGATGTCGTCAAATAAAAGGAAATGTCTTATCTTGGCATTACCCATTCTCAAACTTCTACTTGTGAGGACCTGAGCCATGGAATTGGATAGCAAAACTTTTCTTAGACATTGTTTTTCTTCTTCCTAAGCCTATGCCGCAAGGTGAGACAAAGGAGAAAAAACACCTATGCCGCAAGGTGAGACAAAGGAGAAAAAAAAGGTAAGGCCTTCTTATTTTGAGGAGAGTACTAACTAATAAAGACCTTGCTAGTGAAGGTCTCAGAGCAAGGAGAATAGATCAACAAAAGAGAAGAGGAGGTCCATGATCAAAGATGCGAGAAGGTGAATCAGTAATCACTCATGCCACAACTAATGCTAATGAATCCTCTTACAATAACAAGGCAAGTTAAAAAGGAAGAGATATCGATCAGTCAGAGTACTTCCCTGATAGAGCAAGTAGATCACTACCTAAACTAAACATTAGAGGTGTTTTTGCTCCCTTCAGTTCCGTTTCAAAGTAAAGGACAAGCACCCCTACCAACTAACTCCCAACTCACGGAGATGACTATCATCATCCAAAAGCTCAAACATGCCAACAACATTCCATTCATTTATGCAATATTTACTAGTTTACTTGTTAGCTACCGCTGTTTCACACCCTTGCTTTCAAACAATCTAAGGAAAGAATGTAATGAGTGTGAACAAAGTTTACTCGCTCCTTGGAGGAAATAAAAATTGCCTCTACCACCAAGAGAGGAAGTGAATAGTTGGCTTGAAGAGGGAGGAGATGCGCCTACTTGCTTTGCTAGAAAGTTAAGTGACTAGTTTACTGTTGAGAGGTAAAAAAAAGAAGACAGATAGGCCAAAGAGGGCTTAAGTGCTAGCTAGTGTTAAAGAGCTTGTTGGATGACGGCAGAGTGAGCAGACTAGACTAACTCCCACTTCTGTATTCCAGTTTACAGAAGGCAAATGGCTGGCTTGTTTGTCTAGTCCCACCTCTTCATCCTAAGCTCTTTTCATCCATACACAAGCATCCTCTTCTCTCTAACGAATAAGTCAACTACCCTATCTTATTAGCAAAGCTAGAGTTAATTAGTAGACTGCTTTCTTAGTTAGATAATTGCATTGATAAAAATAAAATAAACCTTTTTTCCTAGAAGTCAAGGTTGCTACTCTTCAAATTAGAGAACTTCCACAATTTGGGGACTGGCTTCCAGAGACCGTTTTGGTCCACACTAGAGAATTCAGCCTCTTGGGCCAGGCTTTATTGGGCAGAGAATCACCTTTCTTTACTCGACAAGCAGGAAACAAGATACTTACACACTTAATTAGAGAGGTGAACCAGCATCAATTCTCAACCAGAAACAAACCCTTAGTTTTCATATGATTAGATTAGGCCATAGCTAGATGAACCAATTGATCCAAAACATAGTCTGACTTGCATGTGTATGGTAGGTGTGATAGGGGCTTACTTTTGATAAACGAGTTAAAGATAGTGATGACTTGTCATCGCATACTTGAAAATCCTCACAATTACTGGAAAGCGAGATGCTCTAGACTAAATTCATGAAAGAGCGAACCCCTCTTTGAAAGGTCCTTTAAACTAAATATGAAACCATAGCTCTCTTGTACCATCAATACAAAAAAGAACCAACTTTACTGTTGAGTGCCTACAACGGGAGTATTAGACTTCAAAGCTTGAAAGAGCTTGACAGATGTATTCTTTTTTCCCAAGAGCTAAACCACCCAAGCAAGAAAGGGAATATTCTCTAAACCAATTTCCCTATAAGTATAACTTCCCAAGAAATTGACATCTGTCTTTTCTGAAAAACAAAGTGGATTTCTTCTCTAAGCAAAACTACCCTCCCTAAGCTTTAAAAAATGGGTCTAAACTGACAAACCTACCTCTTTCTACAAGCGTTGGAACTTGAGTATTGAAACTGAACTGCTAGGTTTCTTCAGTTCCTTCTTTAGTTTGGTTGCAGGTTTAGCTCCATTGAAATCTTAACGTCATTCCTTCCTTCACTTACAAACCTAGAGGTCAAAATCATGATCCCATCGCTTCAACTATCAGTCCATTAATTAAGAAGGGGGCCCAGAACAAAAACTTCACCATCTTCACCAGAACCCCCTACGTTGACACTTTTTTTAGACTTCAAAGCTTGAAAGAGCTTGACAGATGTATTCTTTTTTCCCAAGAGCTAAACCACCCAAGCAAGAAAGGGAATATTCTCTAAACCAATTTCCCTATAAGTATAACTTCCCAAGAAATTGACATCTGTCTTTTCCAAAAAACAAAGTGGATTTCTTCTCTAAGCAAAACTACCCTCCCTAAGCTTTAAAAAATGGGGCTAAACTGACAAACCTACCTCTTTCTACAAGCGCTGGAACTTGAGTATTGAAACTGAACTGGTAGCTTTCTTCGGTTCCTTCTTTAGTTTGGTTGCAGGTTCAGCTCCATTGAAATCTTAATGTCATTCCTTCCTTCACTTACAAACCTAGAGGTCAAAATCATGATCCCATCCCTTCAACTATTAGTCCATTAACTAAGAAGGGGGCCCAGAACAAAAACTTCACCATCTTCACCAGAACCCCCTACGTTGACACTTTTTTAAAGGTAAGTTGAATATTTGTTTTTCTTTGGCACCATCCCTGCTTCATACCAGGAGGTGTTTAGAAGTGTATAATCATTCTTGCACGATGCAGCAAAAAAAAAAAAAAAAGAAAAAAGAAAAAAAAATCATATTTTTTAGGAAGAAACGAACTCTTTACTATTTTATATTTTTTTAGGGCAGTCGTCCTTCACTTTTTGGGGGCCTAGGAGCATATGAAGCCTTACTTCTTGGCCGGTAACAATGAATAGTTTTCCTGCAAGCCTGTAATATGGCTATGCAGCAAACATGCACCAGCTTGAAAGTGAGGAGTTTGGTACATTTGAAAACATATAGGCTGAATGCTAATTTTGTTGCTGAAACCAAAGCCCAAGCAGGCAGCTGCCTAACCATAGCTTTTTTTTTTTTTTTTTTTTTTTTTTTTTTTTTTCTGACAAATAAAAAATATTGCATTATTAAAAACTAAGAAGTTACATGTTGGCGGTACTCAACACCCCTAACATCTTCAAATAATTGGAATGAGATACAACCCGAAATAGTAGAAAAAACAGTGAAGGACCATTTTGGTTAAAACCTTCTACTGATAATATGCCCGCACATTTGTTTCCCTCACAATTGTTGTCCATAGACTATGACAATTTTTTAAGAGAATCATGCCAACCACAGAAGTATTCCAAATCCAGGTTGTTTAAAAAAAATTAAATTAACATACAAAAAGTCTAATTCCAAAACCCTCACTCATCACAAAATTAGGTTCACCTAGATGAATCATGTTCCTCAAATCCAAACTATGAATCAGGTTGAACGTGCTAAGGAAGAGCAAGAGTAAACCACAATATTTTATCTGCTCAGGACACATACATCAATTTGGTGCTGTAACATTGCCAATCTTGACCCTCATATATGAACCTAGGTCACAATTTGACTCGACAAACCCTTCATCTAGTAAATCAAAATCTACTTAAAATGAAGTTTCTAGACCTCTCAAACATTGAAGGAACCACTGCAACTTGAGCAACCAGGCTAGTTACCATAACACCTACAGAAAGAGGACTGTTTTACCAATACCAATACCATACAAGCTTACTAACAAATGTATTCAGGAGGCACTTACCAGCTTGAAGAGTAAAACACAAAAACAAAGACAAAAAAAAAAAGAAAGAAATAATTTGGAGGGAAATAAAATAAAAAGAACAAGAACTGACGAGCCTTAAAATACGTGCATGATGTCTTTGTATGCTTGAATAGACAAGTTGATATGATTCTTGCTATTGTCTCACCAGAAGATTGCAATATGAACTCTGATACCATGTTGAATTATTGGCCATCAACTCATCTAAAAGCTTAGAGAGAGGGCTAACTTATTTTATCCTCAATGGTCCAACTATTCAAAAAGTTTTCCAAACAGACTCACATTCAAAATTTTGGTAGCCAAGAACATTAAACATCAAAGGATGGGATCCGTACTTTAACTAAACATTATTGGATCAAGTCAACAAACATTCAAAGCTGAACATGCTTGTATCCTATAATTCTTCATCATCAAAGATAACTATATTCCTTGGTAACTCTACATGTTTAGTAATGATAAACTTACTCTTAATTCTCCTAGTTGGCTGCAATATCTTTAAGCATTTCCTTCTATTCACCAGTCTACATGACAGACCATACCATTAAAGCAATGTATACCACGCTAAAGAATAACAATTTTGGTATGAGAATACCTGGTGCATGTTGAGAATGATGTCTGATCCTCCAACAAACTCCCCTTTGATGAATATTTGTGGAAACGTGGGCCAGTTGCTGCAATGAAAGACCATGGGACAAATTGAAACAACTACAAACTAGACATTTTTTTATCAACATTTTGGACCAAAATGGTTGTTGTGGAGACCAACAGCGACTCCGTTTGCAAATGTTGTTTCTCAGTAATTTGCATCAATTAATCAAGAGTCATGACAACTGAGCATAATAGCTTATTCTCACAAATGATCCCAACAACATGTGCAACGGACACACAGGCAACCTTGTGGATATATATATATATATATATGATGCAACCACATCCCGAAAAATTCAATCAAGATTTGGCCATATATATAAAACAACAAATGAAGTACCATTAAAAAAATGAGGGCAAATTACAAGGACCTCCCCTAACTATTGCCCAAATAACAACAAGCCCAATAGTATGGAGCAATGAGACCGGCATCCCCTAATGCGCCTCAAAAGTTAACTTCGTTAATAGAAAATGTGAAGTGATAAAAATGCCCTCTCTCTAGGTGTGTAATTTTGGCCCGGCCTAGGTTGCCCCACTGTCAGGCCTGTCAAGCTCCCACCAAAAATTGGGCCAAGCCACTTATGCAAAATCTTGGCCTAGTGAATAATCGGGGTTGGGGCGGGCTTGGCTTTTTTTAGTTTTTTTTTAATAAAAAATAGCTTAAAATTTAAGTTAGGCGTCGGGCGGGCCAGGCCTCAGATTGGGCCAATGGGCCTAGGACTAGGCTAGGCCAAAAAACCCATAGCCCATGTCCTAGCCCGGGGGGATATGGACAGGCCTGGTCAGGCCTCGGGCCAACAGGCCCTTTTTACACCCTACCTCTCTCTATCTTTCTCACCTTCCTCCAACACACTTCTCTACCCCAGGCTAAAGCATAGCCTTCTTATCCACCCTACCTTATCCTCCAATTCCCCCCTATAACAATCCAACACCGACCACTGCCACCACACACAAAGAACAACAAAACCAAAAATAATACAATACACAACATAATCAAGCCAAAAAAAAAAAAAAAATCTCAACCCTTAATTCATCAAACAAATTTTATCTTTTCATGTTTTTTTAAAATATTTGCCCACCTCCAAGGAAAAAAAAATCCATAAGTCAAGTAATCAAGGGAAAAAAAAAACATAAATCAAGCCTGTTCAGTTGATAAAGGAAAAGGGGGCTTTGAAGTTGGAAGGTGTTGGATAATGGCACTAGGGTTGGGGTTGCAGCTAGGATTGCGTTGGAGGCGGTGTTAGAGGGCCATGGAAGGCAATGCGGTTTGACGTGGAGGCCACTGGTGATCATCATCAACATGAACCTAGAGCCAAGCTATAGCGATCCCAGGTTTACCCTTGTTATACCGTGATCCGGACATGTGTTCGTGGATATTGGTAGTTGTTTATTATCTTGTTTACATCCTTTTTACTTAGTATTTGAGTTATGGGATGTGTTGGGCGGGTTTGTTACAGGTTGGTCGAGTTTAGAAACCAAAACTAGTTGCCCAGATTTTGGCCTTAAACATTATTGGATCAAGTCAACAAACATTCAAAGCTGAACATGCTTGTATCCTATAATTCTTCATCATCAAAGATAACTATATTCCTTGGTAACTCTACATGTTTAGTAATGATAAACTTACTCTTAATTCTCCTGGTTGGCTGCAATATCTTTAAGCATTTCCTTCAACTCGCCAGTCTACATGACAGACCAAACCATTAAAGCAATGTATACCAGGCTAAAGAATAACAATTTTGGTATGAGAATACCTGGTGCATGTTGAGAATGATGTCTGATCCTCCAACAAACTCCCCCTTGATGAATATCTGTGGAAACGTGGGCCAGTTGCTGCAACGAAAGACCATGGGACAAATTGAAACAATTAGAAACTAGACATTTTTTTAATCAACATTTTGGACCAATATGGTTGCTAAGTAAAGACCAACAGCAACTCCGTTTGCAAATATTGTTTCTCAGTAATTTGCATCAATTAATCAAGAGTCATGACAACTGAGCATAATAGCTTATTCTCACAAATGATCCCAACAACATGTGCAACGGACACACAGGCAACCTTGTGGATATATATATATATATATATATGATGCAACCACATCCCGAAAAATTCAATCAAGATTTGGCCATATATATAAAACAACAAATGAAGTACCATTAAAAAAAGAAGGGCAAATTACAAGGACCTCCCCTAACTATTGCCCAAATAACAATAGGCCCAATAGTATGGAGCAATGAGACCGGCATCCCCTAATGCGCCTCAAAAGTTAACTCCGTTAATAGAAAATGTGAAGTGATAAAAATGCCCTCTCTCTAGGTGTGTAATTTTGGCCCGGCCTAGGTTGCCCCGCTGTCAGGCCTGTCAAGCTCCCACCAAAAATTGGGCCAAGCCACTTGTGCAAAATCTTGGCCTAGTGGATAATCGGGCTTGGGGCGGGCTTGGCTTTTTTTAGTTTTTTTTTAATAAAAATAGCTTAAAATTTAAGTTAGGCGTCGGGCGGGCCGGGCCTCAGATTGGGCCAATGGGCCTAGGACTAGGCTAGGCCAAAAAACCCATAGCCCATGTCCTAGCCCGAGGAGATATGGACAGGCTTGGTCAGGCCTCGGGCCGACAGCCCTTTTTACACCCTACCTCTCTCTATCTTTCTCACCTTCCTCCACCACACTCCTCTACCCTAGGCTAAAGCATAGCCCTCCTCTCCACCCTACCTTATCCTCCAATTCCCTCCTATAACAATCCAACATCGACCACTGCCACCACACACAAAGAACAACAAAACCAAAAATAATACAATACACAACATAATCAAGCCAAAAAAAAAAAAAAAACCTCTACCCTTAATTCATCAAACACCCTCTCCGTTGGCCCTAAATTAAGCCCCTCCCAAAAAAATAAAATCCATAAGTCAAGCAATCAAGGGAAAAAAAAAACATAAATCAAACGTGTTCAGTTGATAACGGAAAAGGGGGCTTTGAAGTTGGAAGGTGTTGGATAATGGCACTAGGGTTGGGGTTGCAACTAGGATTGCGTTGGAGGCGGTGTTAGAGGGCCATGGAAGGCAATGGGGTTTGACGTGGAGGCCACTGGTGATCATCATCAGCATGAACCTAGAGCCAAGCTATATATCTCTCATTTGTTCTTGGGCGAGAAGGTTTGGTGGCAAGAAAATTGAGGTGAGAGGTTGGTGGTAACACGATGGAATTAAGGGAAGGAAAGGCGTGGTGTTTGGGAAGCTGAGGCAGCGGCATGAGGGAAGGGATTGTTGGGGGCAATGGGGTGGGGTGGGAGGTGGCCGTGGCATAGTAAGTGGCAGGGAAGTCCAAGAGAGGGGAAGGGGGAACACAAAAAGAAGGGGAATGGATGGGGAAGAAGAGTAAGAGTGACTAAAGGTAAACTGGTAAAGGTTAAAGAGTTGACCCATTTCTTGAAGGGTAAAAATAGAAAATTTAATCCAAAAATTATCTACACCATAATATTCCATCCATCTCTCTTTCTTGGCACCTAACGGCGAGGCACTCAATGATATGCCTACTCAAATGTTAGGGGAGTCAATGTCATTGTCCTATGCTAATGGGATCAACTATCTATTAAGTAATGACACTTCAAAATAAGTGTTGTAGTCGTGTACATTTTTTTAAGGATACACAACAGGGGTGCATGTAAACATGGCGAGAGACACATTAGACATGGTGGGACACGATTCGGGACATGACAAGTCTTATTTTAATTTTTCAAAGGTAATTTCTAGGGTCATATTAGAATATTTGGAAACAAAATGATTGGTTTTTAAAAAAATATAAAAATCATGTGAAATCATGGGCAATGTAACACACATCTGAAACACATTTGTGAAGTGGAGAAACAACCTTCTAACAATCCTTGGAGCCTAATGCAACACAGATTTAGGGGTTGTTTGGGAAGTGTTAAATTAGTATACTTTTTGACTTTTTAACAAAAAAATGTGAAATGTGGGTTGGGGTTAAAGTGATATGGTAGAGAGGTAATGTGACCCAAATAAGAGGTAATGTGATCCAAATAAGATAATTGCTTAGCACATGCCAAACAAAGCCTTAGTCTCTGGTTAATTAAAATTTAGTTTTTTTAATGTTAAATTAGTGTTGGTTTTTATTAATTTTAGTTATTTATGAATGTAATATTTACATACATAGCAAATAAAATATTTTTTTTTACATATACCCCCACTATATCCATGTCCTGAATTTTTTGAAATTATCATGTCCCATGGCCTGTGCCCGTTTCCAAGGCAGTTGTAATTTGGGCGATTATTAGGGAAGGTTCGTGTAATTTTTCGAAGAGATAAACATATACCTTCATCAATAAGGCAACAAGGAAAATTACTATAAAAGTAAACTGTTGAAAAGGAAATAAATTTGATAAATGAAAAGCTGCCTGAACAAGTGTTCACCAACTTTTGAAAATATTCTGGCATGGCCATGTATCCTTTAGCCACTGTTGGATGGAGCATTCAATTAGATAAATTGAAACCTCACTTAAAATAACCGCTATTCAAATACATCATTAGGAAATTCATTTTAAGTTCCACTCCATGTTAATTTTAGAATAAATATACTTTATTTTTATGATATCATGTTCTTAAAACAAGTTCTCTGCCTACTTTTTTTTTTTTTTTTTTACATGGATCCCCTGAGGTATCTACAGGGGAGGTCCTTATAATTGTCAGATCCCTCAGGAGAGGTCAATGTAATTTTCCCCAAAGATAAGGAAACAACAAGAAACATTAAGTCTCACATTAAAAAATTATTCACTAACATCAGCTACTTTTATTGCAAGGGGGCAATTGAAAAGATAAAATCTATACACTAGCTCAGTTCTTGAAACATCAAGAAAACAAAATGCAAAAACAGAACACGCAGTCATACACCTTGAAAAACTTATACAATTTTACAACCATTGCCCCTGATGCAAATTGATATCTCCAACAAACAATAATGTCAATTATTACAGTAATTTGAGTTCATCCTGTATTATTAAGAATTGGCAATAGGAGGGTGCTATATATCTGAGAAGCGGGCTCTTGCTGCTCTCTAGATGTATAACAATGCTAAATTGATGTTCTAGAGAATGATATCAAGTACTACGTTACCTGAATGATTTGACAGCATTCTTAAGTTCAGGATCTTCCAATATGTTTCTGGCACTCAAAGGAACATCTAAAAAAAGCACATCAACAGTAAGAATGCCACAAACAACTTAAAGTAGTCAAGTTGGCAAGGTGCAAGGCCCAGCTCAAAGTTCAAGAAGTACGACACTAAATAAAATTCCAGCTACAAAATTAGCTCCAGTCAGCTCCTCTTTTAGAGCTTCCATTGTCTCGTCTTCTTGTACTTTCCTAAGACAACTTAACCCAACTACATGGTCATCTCTCACAACTATTCTTTTTAAAAAAAAAACAAAAACAAAAACAAAAATGCTCTTTAATTTGTCATTTTGACATAGCTGACTAACACCCAAATGCAAGTTTTGGGTGGAGGTATATCAAGAAGCACGGACACTTGGTGTACACTGACATGACAATGACACTAGTCAGACACATCCAAGCATGTCCAACTATTTTTAATTTTTTTCAAAACTTGGACACAATTCAGACACTTGTAAAACACATGTCTATTGCTTAAACATATATAAAACAAATTAAAAGTTTAAATAAAATAACTTGGAATCCAACAATAAATAAAAAAATAAAAATAAATAAAACAAACAAAGAAAGTAAATTCATACCTATTCTCATCTTTTTTAGACTTTAAGAACTATTCACCATGCTTGGTTGCGTTTTTTTGAAATTTTTTTTTGAAAAAGTGATTTGAAAACTATTTTTTAAAAAACAAATCCTTGTTTGGTTTTCCAAAAAATACATCATTACAATTTCAAATTTCCCTCCAAGTTAATGATTGAAACAATTAAAAAAACACAAAAAAAATTACATCAAAACATTCTCTCAAGTACATTATATATATATATATATATACATGCTTGGTTTTATGAAAACATAATGTGGCATGAACCCATTTATGGGTATATATCTTACCATTAACTGTATCACTTTTTTATAAAATTTCCACTCATTACAACCATAGAAAACGTATTTTTTTTTTTTCTAAATTGGCATTAAAAAATTTATTTCGTATAATCAAATTTTCATAAATGTTATGCACAAAATGAAATCATAAATTTGTATTCACAGAATCGTACGCTTGGCAAATTTATGTAAAAAATTTCAAAATAATCAAAATTTATTTACAAATTTGCAAAAATGGTAAATTTATACAAATTTTCAAAAAACGTAAATTTATACAAATTTCCAAAAAACACAGTGAATTTATGTACAAATTTCCGAAAACTGCAATTTCAAAAAAACGCCCAATTATTTCAAATTGGCATTAAAAAAAATGTGAATCGATGTGTAAATTTATTTATGAAATCATAAATTTTTTTTACATTTTTACGATTTAAAACATCATATATTTATGTTTATATTTATATTCAAAATCGTTGAATTTCCATGAAATTTAAATAAATAGTCAAACTGAAAAATATTTCTGGGCTGTCTGTGTAAATAATAAAAAAAGAAAAATGTACCTATATGTACCATAGTCTTTCCATGGATGATAGACAGAGAGACAAACAGATTAGGGAAAAAAATAAACAAGCAAATATAAGACATTTGGGTGGAACAATACACACCTTTTGTTACCAAAGCCAATATCCATATACAATTTTATACTAAACATTCATAACAGAAAATGCATAAAGGAATATGTGTGAATTTTTTTCCTGCTAAAATTACGAAAATGTCAAACAAATTTTAAATCTAAACATTCATAACTGAAATTTATATAAGAGAAGTTGACAACTTACTAAGGCAATGCAAGCATCCATACAATATTCGGTGCACTAATGTAACAAGCCCGCGGGGGACCTCGCTACAGCTCGGACTCAACTTTGTAGTCACGATTCTAAGTCTGAACCAAAGAGTCCAAATCTGGCAAATCGTTTTAAGAAAACAGATTTTTGAAAGAAGTGCCAAACATGGACTGCTTTGCCCATCTGCTTCATTGGAAATTCCTACTGCAGGAGTTGCGGGTGCTGCTTGCCCCGCACGTGCATTACCGCGCCTGTTAAACCATGGATCATTTGCAGAGTGCATGCGAATCTAGTTGTGACAAGCACAACATGCTGTAACTATTGTGCCTTGTCGCACTTGCATGTAGTTCGGCATAGATCTCAATATAGAAAAACGATTCTTCAACACCCCAAAGCTTCGTTCTATCACATTTCTTAGTGATGAATGCCGATAATTAAACAACTCCTTATACCCATTTGGACGACGTCGACGTCCACGAAATTGGTCCAAATGATAGCGTTCTGAACGATATGGCGCGAGGAATCCTGTCATATTTGTGAAACCCGCATCGACCAAGTAATATTTACCTACATGAGTATGTTACATTAACACAAGTTTATTAGAAACTATTTTCAAGTAAACTTTTAAAAGCGTCGTCATTACAAACCAAAACCCTTACCTGTAGGAGGAAGCGGGAAGGATACATCAGGGCGTGTAAGCGCATCGGATAACACTCATGAATCAGTTGCACTACCTTCCCAACCGGGATAAACAAAAGTAAATTTGAGGTCAAATGAGCGTGCTGCAAGAACGTTTTGTGTTAGTGCAACCTTCTTACCACGATATGCAGTTCTCTTTGAAGCAGGTGCATGCGCTGCAATGTGCGTACCATCGATTGCCCTAATACAGTCATACATTACGCAAATATGATAATTATTACATTTGTCTGCACCCAAATTTCATTGCATACTCGTCAGAAAATTGCAAACAAACAAGGGATCCCAAGCAAACCTTAAACCATGGGTAACGCTTCGGGTTGTTTCAAATTTCAGGAGGAATAACATTTGGGTCAGGAGGTCGAATGATAAGGACAGCAAGACGACACAATGCTCTCATCATAATTTTGAAATTTCTGTGAATGGTTTCCGTTGAGTGTTGAAAACGATCAGCCGCAAGTCTATGTCTTTCACTATGTCCACATACATATAAAAATATAGCAAGTGATTGCTCTATAGATAACCTGTTCTTGTCCACCTTTATGAACTCTCTACGTTTCAATTCATCACTAGGGGACCTGAACGTTGGTGCATCCATCCGCAAGACCTCCTGAATTGTGCGTGGATGACCATTCAATAAATGTTGAGTGTACATTTCTCCAGTGTACGGACATGTCCGTTGGGGCTGCTTCCCCGGAATTCCATTGGTTGATTCCCACATCTGGCATACCATGGCAAAGTCCATGTCATCATCGTCTGATGCAATAAATGACGACCTCAACTGCGCTGCAATACTGTCTTCACTGTCCTCAATATCAGCGCTATCCGGACTGTCCTCGCTGTCTGTGTTGTCCTCGGTCTCCAAGCTTTTCCCACTTGAATCCATCTCCGCCATGATGTGGTCGTAGTTGGGAAATTCATTTGACTGAATGTTTATTGCGGCGTCCATATCAAACAGATTTGTTGAGTTACTGGGGTCCATTTTTGTAAACACGAAGAAAGTAAGATGAACATGAAAATGTAATTCAATCGATACATAAATCCATAATATTATCCATCCATAACATTATAGTACTAAATTTCTTTTGTAGTGATACAAGTCCATAACATTTTCATAGCCCTCATCCCCTAGACATGTGTTACCAAAAAACCAGAAACAACAACTAACAAACTTTTACATGCTAAATAATAATGGCCCAAATGGAATTGTTGGAAACTATGAGCCAATTCAACACAAAAGTGGAGAGGTAAGAGGCAGTTTCGTAATTCAAACATCTTTATTCAAATTCTTTCTAATTTTCCACATTGTTTCACTAGGATTTTTAAGTGCAAGAAAAGAAATTTGAGTAGTAAAAGAAAATAAACATTACAATAGTTGGTGTATGATAAGAAGTCCACCAAAACCACTAAAGTGAAGCAAAAGATTGCAAACATTTTCCTAAACCCTTCAATCCGTACTAATCAAAAGGAATCTCCGTAAAATAAAAAGAGACAGAAGCAGAAAATCACAAACACTTGTGAAAGTAATCAGCTCTCCTTTGAAAGTAATAATCACAAACACTTTACTTAAAAGGACACGCAAGCATTACAAATCACTTTAACAAAAATTTAAAATGCGAACATCATAATTGTCAATGAACTTGGATTTTCCCACTTGAACATCAGAATAAATAGACAACACCCTGTATCCATAGAATCCCACCTCATTATGCATGACAGGTATCAAAGTCCATAACTTCCTTACATAACCATAGTTGACAGATGAAATACATGGATTAAAAAAAAAAAAGTAGGCGCCGATTTTTAGTGTTTTAGCTACATACGTTGACATACAACAACTTGGATGCTGAACAAAACAAAATTGCATCTGTACAAAGTCCATAATTCCTAAGCAAGCTTATGAACCCAATGCATCTGCATGTTGGGTAGCATCTACATGAACATTTTCCTCGTTGCTTTATCTCGGAAACTCTCACACGCCTTAACGTATTGGTCGGGAGTGATTTCGTCCATTGTTGCCAAACACTGGATACATGCTGCAATGGAGTTTTGTTTTTTCTCGGCCTGGCTCGCTTCAGCCATTTTGTTCTGGCGAGCAAAAAATTCTTTTTTTGCAAGGTTTGTGGCAGTCCATGTATCAAGTGCCAAATCAAAGTGTGCACCCTTTCGCCCACCATCGTTGCCGCTACTCCCACCTACCTTCGGGTCATCATCTCGGTCAATGTCGTCATCAATAGGGATATAATCGGTATTTGAGTTGATTCCAACACCAAAGGATGCACTTTGGATATCCCTTTCTTCATCAGAGGTTGGGGGTCCTTGGGTTGAAGCACGGGCAAGTGTGCCAGTGGCTTGGGAGTTAGCAAAGAGGACGTCTAACAAGTCAATGTGGTCTAGACCCTTTTTCTTGAACACTTTTGCTCTGGGATGTGCCTACAAAAATAATAAACCAAAGATATGGTAAATAAGAATTTTTTCAGTTAATGTACTGCAGTATGAAGGTTGTACTCAATCCTACGGTGCTGGTTGTTACCTTAACATAGTGATCCCAGCCATCATTCGGGGCCATGACCGTTTTTCTCTGCTCATCCCAACCGAACCCCGTATGGTTTTTCAATTTCACGAATGTATTGTAAGCTTGCCTGATGCGGTGGTACTTTTGTTTCAAACGGTTAACTGTGTACCTAACTTTGAACTGACTGTACTGCTCGTCGTCAATTCGAGTCCAATGCCTTGTGGTGAAAGTGTTTTTTTTGGTTACCGAAAGGTCTTGCTTCACCTCCTCGACCATCAATTGGATGAAGGCCAACTCAATCCTACTTGGCCACAACCTCAGTTCTTGCACATCCTCCACGAACCCCTCACTGTCCATCTATGAAATACACGTATTACACATGTGATAATTTGTCATGTGTCATGGGTAAATGTTAAGTGATGAGGTCTTACATAATTCTTGAAAATAGCAACTTACAAGTTCGAATAGAAATGGCAAGCGAGTGGTTAACGCAAGGAAGAAAAATGAACATTTGTGTACAGTTACGAGTGTATAGTACTGCACGGATGACAGTTGGTTTCTTTTGTACTACAGTACTGGCATGTTGCACATGGCAACGAATTTCATAGCATAAGTTGCAACAAGTCAAACAAATTGACTAGAAATGTGTTACATGTATACAGGTGTTTCGTATGTGTAAACAAGCACGTTTGGTATAATGTAATATGCTGTGTACAAAAAAAAAAAAAAAATTCGCAAGGAATAGATTTACGGTGTTTTAATGCATTCTTGTTTCGGTAAACATTGCATGTAACACATTTACGAAATGTAGCAAAGTAACATTTACCTCCATGTCGTTTTCAGCAAAAGAAGATGCAATAGAGTCTGGTGTGTGTGCTGCCTTTTGCTTCGTCTTCAAAGCGTGTTCAGTAAATGGGGGTGTACCTAAATGAACTGCACCGTGCACTTTAACAATATTCAACGTGCCTTGTTCAAGAAAAATACATTTAATACAATTACAAGGGTTGAAAGACCTTACTCCTTTCCTCACGAATCTTGGTACAGCGGAGATCGAATCGATCACAAGAAACTGATGGTGTCACTACATCAACAACGATGACAACAATAAAAGTACATAAATAAGTAAAACTTCCTGTTGGAGGAGACAAAGATGACATGACTACATCAACAACAATGACATCAACTGCACATATCCTTCTTCTCTAGTTTTTCACATTTCATTTTGTTTATACTAAGCTCCTTTCCTCACGAATCTTGGTACAGCGGAGATCGAATCGACCACAAGAAACTGATGGTGTCACTACATCAACAACGATGACAACAATAAAAGTACATAAATAAGTAAAACTTCCTGTTGGAGGAGACAAAGATGACATGACTACATCAACTGCACATATCCTTCTTCTCTAGCTTTTCACATTTCATTTTGTTTATACTAAGGCAAACTATCGATAAGATTTTACATTTTAAAAACATAAAAATAATGAGTTAGTCAAATTACATATCCTTTTCTCCTTCTCAATTCACATTTTATTTTTAATTAAAATCTAATACAGATTATGGTTAGAAAAAAATGAACAAACCCACCATACTTGTTAATAAATCTTTAAAAACACTTTCTAATTAAATTTCAAATCTTTTGTGCATAATACCGGTTTTGATGCTAGTGTAGTACACTATAATTTAACGCCTTATAACTTAGGAATCATTCTATACAATTCTTTGAAGTTCTTTGAAGTGCTTACATTTCATTGATAAGATTTATGCAAGCTATTCAATTGATCAGGCATATAGGTAGGTGATGAGTTTTGCTTCTTCACTTTGTTTATTTTGACCCAAAAAATCCAAAATAATATGCATATATGCATATTGGAAGCACCATTTGGACCAGTTTATAATAATAAATCATGGAGTTAAAATTATTTAAGCACTGGTAAATAATATGTTTTGGACCATTTGGACCCTTTCATAATAATAAATCATGGTGTCAAAATTATGGTTTAGCTAACCATTGCTAATTTGATTTTTGCTAAGTAAAATGGGAATTGTTTAACCTTGCTGAAGCCCCCATTTTGTACACCAAACCAGAAGAGTGAACCCAACAAAAAATTTGCTTCATTTTCATATAAGAGAAGGACTTCAATACCGATTTTGGAACCACAGTTGGGAGAGGGGAAACTATGACGAACTTAACAAAATATGATAAAGCTAATTTCCCAAACGAAAAGCATAAAATCTGTGCTTAGTATGTCCGAAATGTGGAAAATATAGTCTGAAATCAAAACCAGTTACCCGAAGGTAGAGAAATTTCTTTCGGTTTCAAATGATTAAATTATTTTCCAAAAGCAAAGCAGCGAACTAAACATTCATAATCTGAAAGGGGTTTTCAGATTCAACTAGGGATTTGGTGTATAAAACAAACCACACCAGTTTTAGGTTTACATATAAAACTTCAGTCTCGAGATTGAAGTACCATTTTTGTCTAATTGCTACCGTAAAGAATAGATTTGTTGAACAAAATTTCATTTCCTACAAATTTATGAAGAAGAACACTTGCAAAATGGAAGGGGGAAATAGAGATCAAAATGAAAACATGATGAACCAAAAATAGTGCGACTAACCTCTTTGTCGTCGGTTCTTCGTCACCCTGAGCTCAAAGCGACCACACCTGAACAGTGTCTTTGTCGTTGGCCGTCGTTGTTGCTTTGGTGTTGCCGACCTTCGCATATCAACGAAAGTGAAGATGTGGTAAAATGTTTGGTAAAGGTAATAAAGAGCAAGGCAGAGGCTATGAAGAGGAGTAGAAGTAGATTCTACTAAAGCCTACCTATTCCCATCACGTGAAGAATCAGATGATTATTTTTTTTGAAAACAGAACTCATTTTTCAGAATAACCAAACAAGTTGTATAAAATTTTCAAAAAACCATATTCAAAAAACCACAACCAAACACAGTGATTATCTCTGGATTGATTATTCACATATATGACATATACTAATGGTTTATGCTTATATATGTCATACAATAAATATATAAAACTATATATTTTGCATGTGTCCCCCACGTGATGTGTCCTTTATTTTTTTGAAAAACTCTATGTTAGTGTGTCGATGTCGTGTCCGTCTCGTGCCACATGCCAGTTTCTGTACTTCTTCGAAGGCATGTGTTCAAGTTTCAACTTTATCTAATATTCATATCCAAGGATACCAGGACAAGGCTAGAGATCATATTTATAAAATATTTCTTTTATTTGTTATGATAAAATGAAGTTTACAAACTAACATACAACATTTTATGCATATAACGGGAGTATTGTGCATAGTAAACCTGACTATGTATCCATACTTGATGGATGCATCTCTAAAGAAGCATGTTGGTCACATATCATATATGGTATACCCTTACTAGTGTTCAGTGTCTAACATAGATACTTCAAAAATTTAGAAGAGGCCACCTACCATACCAAATAGTCACATATAGACCACATAAAAAAGCATAAATTATTCAAGCTCACATAAATATATGGTTGCTCAAGCCTCAACTAAACCAGGGAATGTATGCATATTGTTGTAAAACGAAGCAACAGAACACGTACTATATTCTTTCAACACTCTCATTGCTAATGAGCTGAATCCACACCGCGGAAGATCAGGCACTCCTTTCATGTAAATCATCACAGGGTTGTCATTGACATCCTGCCATAGAAGCCAAAAGCTATCAATAATAAAGACTAAAAAAAAGACTCAAACTTTAATCTGGATAATTAGAGAGAGAAAAAAAAGGACTCAATATCTAATGTGAAAGGTACAGACGACTACTGTCAACCTGCTCAACAATGTCCTTCAAAGAAAGGTCAGAATTCTGAAGCTTATTAGCGGGCATGAAGTCCTCATGTGTGTCAGGATCATTTGGCACTGTAGTTGAGTATTGCATCCAATGGTGGTTAAAGGATCCAGCTGCCTACCAACAATTAAAGCAAAAATAGTAGCAATATCATTTCTATGATCAATCATTAAGAATGATTTGTTCTAAACATGAGACCAGACCACACACTTTTTTTTTTTTTGATCGGCTAAACAAAATCTATATTGATGAAACAAACAAAGTATGAAATATTACATCAATAGAGAGGAGCTTAGAGCTAAGAAGAAGCTCCAAGCGCCCAGTTGGTGAGGCACCAACAAAAGAAAGCAGAAGAATAAATGAAAGCATCAAACAAAGTAACTGGAAGTAGATAGACTAATAGAACAACAACACTGCAGAAATAGTAAACCTCCACCATTGCAACAGATCAGTAGCCTTCCCAAACCTCCAAAAACAGAACAACAATACTGTAGAGGCACCCACAGACTAAAACAAAACAGCAGACAGGGCTTGTTCTTTGGCCCAACAGAACTGCCAGTAGAACCAGCACCCAACATCACAAAACAGAACTGTTCGGAGGCACCCACAGACCAAAACATAGCAGCAGGCAGGGCATGTGTTTTGACCAAAATAAAGCTGCCAGTACATAGATAGATCAAACCAACTCCCAACACAGAACTGCCAGTACACGGATAGAACAAACCAGCAGACACTGCAGAAATAGTAGACTTGTGGTACACTATACCCGGTTGAACAACACACACCAACATCAGGCAAAGGCAGATGGAACACAACAGAATCCAGCAGACATTAACAGAACACCATTGCAACAGACAACATCAACCCAGATAGCTCTAAACAGAATCCGGAGCACTAAACTCCACCCCTGATCTGTCTCCAATTGTAGATAAGATCATCAACTGAGTATGGGAATTCCTTAATGGAAGCTTTGAGCCAAATGACAGATCTGAATTTTATAAGGTCTAGCAGTCCTGAAGAGGAGGGTTGTGCATTAGAAAATACACAATCATTTATGAGTTTCCAAATAGACCATAGTACAATTAAGGGGGTTGCTCTCCAGATTAGTCTGTCAAACTTATAGAATTTCCAACTCATCCACCAATGAAGCAGACCATCTACAGACTTAGGAATACACCAATGTAGGCCCCATTCCTCAATAACTACTAACCAGATTGACCAAGAGAAAGAGCAATGCAGCAGTACATGGGGAGCAGTTTCTACCTCAGAGTTGCAAAAGTGGCAGAGGGGTGGAGCATTACTGTCAAGAGAACCAATCTTGAGCAAAAAGTCAAAACATTTGATTCTAGATTTCCAGGCTAGCCAGGTAAAAAAAGATACTCTGGGGGGCAATGATGAGTTCTAAACAAATTTGGTAACCTTGAGGTAAGGGCCAAAGAGGGATGAGTGGTGAGAATAAAGAGCAGAAACAGAGAAGTTATGACCAGAATCAGTGCACCAGAGTAAGCAGTCTTCACAATCCAAACACAGAGATGGAGCAGAGGATAAGAGAGCATTCAATCTCAACTCTTCAGCCAATTCCCATGAATAAAGCTCTCTTCTATGGGGGAGATTCCAAACAAATGGACCTGACCTCTTTGTGAAATAATGATTAAGGGAACCTTCCTTATCAGTTGACAAATTAAAAAGGAGAGGAAAAGAAGATTTCAAACAAAGGCCACCACAACATCTATCAAATCAAAATCTGATTCTAATACCATTCCCAACCTTGAAGCCACATTTGCCCACAAAGAAATTGAAGATAGGCCTATTGAGAGCCCCAAGAGAGAGAATGTCCCTCCAGACTCTAGAATGCTTGTATGAGGGACTCAAAGGAGGAAGCCAACAAGAGTTGTTAATTTTATATTTGCTGCACACAATTGACCTCCAGAGAGCATTAGTTTGGTTTCCAAATTTCCACCACCATTTGAGAAGGAGACAAACATTAACATCTCTGACCCTTCTAATGCCTAGTCCCCCTTGATCAATTCTCTTTGTAACCTCCTCCCATTTCACTAAATGAACTTTCCTTTTAAGATCACTACTACCCCATAAGAAAGCAGCCTCTATCCTTTCTATTTCCTTAGCCACTCCTTCAGGCATTTTAAACATGGAAAGAAAGTAAATAGGTAAACTAGATAGAGTAGACTTGATTAAAGTTAATCTACCAGCAAAGGACAACAGTTTTCTTTTCCAAACTGACAGTCTAGCCTTGATTTTTTCAATTACAGGCTTCCAAGTAGATTTCCTTCTCGGATTTGCTCCTAGAGGCAGCCCCAGAAATTTTAATGGAAGACTCTGCACTTTGCAATTGAGACGGGAAGCAAAAGTGTTTAAACAGCCTTCATCTATGCCAACACCACACACAACACTCTTATGGTAGTTAATTTTGAGACCGGATAGTACTTCAAAGCATCTGAGAACCCTTTTAATGGATACCAATTGATCACTATCGGCTTCACAAAAAAGGATTGAATCATCGGCAAATTGCAAATGTGAGATTAGAACATGGTTAGATCCAACAACTACCCCTTTGAGAATACCAAGATTGAGGGCTCTGACTAGAAGAATGTTAAGACCTTCCGCCACAATGTTGAATAGAAAAGGAGAGAGCGGGTCACCCTGTCTAAGGCCCCTATGGGGTGAAAATTCCTCAGTTGGTGAGCCATTCACTAGAATGGAGATTCTAGCTGTAGAGACACATGTCTTTATCCAAGTGATCCATTTATCCCCTAAACCAAAACTGGCCATCAAAGAAAATAAGAATTCCCAGTTGATAGAGTCAAAAGCTTTCTCGAAATCCAATTTGAGAATCAACCCTTTTTTTTTTTCCTTCTTCCAACCATCCACTACTTCATTAGCTATAAACACCCCATCCAGAATATTTCTCCCTCCTAAGAATGCTGTCTGTGTTTCACCAATGATTGAGGGGAGCACTGACTTTAATCTGAATGCTAGGACCTTGGCCAAGATTTTGTAAATAGATCCCACCAGACTAATAGGTCTGTAATCAGATAGACCAATAGGGTTGTCCACCTTGGGAATAAGGGTGATAAATGAGCTATTGATGCCATATGCAAGCCTGCTATTAGCATGAAACTCTTTGAAAAATTGCATTATGTCCAGCTTCATAACCTTCTAGAATTTTTGATAACACAGTAGGTTGAACCCATCAGGGCCTGGAGCTTTGTTATTGTTGCAGTCTTTGATTGCTGCAAGTACCTCAGCTGCACTGAACTCAGCTACCAGATGTTGGGAGACATATTCCGGGTCAATGGTGTTAAATACTCCTGACAAGGAAGGCCTCTTAACCCATGATTCAGAGAATTGGGCCTTAAAGTGAAGGAGAACTTGTTGCCTAACTCCAGTAGGATCCTCAATGGACACTCCATTTACTAAAATAGAGTTGATGAGATTTCTATTCTGCCGAGAACTTGCTACCACATGAAAAAAACCTACTGTTTTTGTCCCCATTGATAGCCCAATTCAATTTGGATTTTTGATGCCAAATCCATTCTACCATTCTGTATAGCTTCCACAACTCACCTTTAACCTCCCTTCTTCTGGCCTTTTCTGAAGCAATCAGTGCTCTTTCCTCTACAGTGATATCTAGAGCATGTATCTCTTCTTCTGAAGATTTTATTTTAGAAGCCATATTGCCAAACACCTGAATGTTCCAAGATTTTAAGACTAGCTTCAGATGCTTTAATTTTTAGGAGAGTATATACCCAGACCAGCCAGCAAAAGAGGTATCTGACCATGATGAGACAAATAACTGAGCAAAGCTGGGATGTAGAGTCCACGCATTTAGGAACCTGAAAGGGTTCAGCCCCCAATCTCTGGTATCCTCCATCATTAATAAAGGGCAATGGTCTGAGATTAGCCTGGGCAAACCCCACAATTTCATTGAGAAATTAATCATCCATTCAGGACTTAGTAAAATTCTATCAATTCTGCGCCATTTCTCTGATTCCTGGGCATTGCACCATGTGTATTTCCTCCCATGAAGTGGTAAATCATGAAGCTCACTATTGCCGATAAAGTCATTAAGATGTTTCATTCCCCTGTATCTCCTAGAGCAACCAACTCTTTCACTAATATGGCTAATTTCATTAAAATCACCACCCATGCACCAAGGAAGAGGGAAGAAGGATTTAAGCTTTAAGACATTAGCCCAAAAAGAAGATCTGGCACCAACATCATTGGGTGCATAAATATTGAGCAGGACACAGTCAAAGGTGTTGTATAAGGAACCTGAGAGTAAGATGTACCTCCTATTACAGCAGCAGCCAGAAAGTGTGAAGACAGCAGGATCCCAGATACATAGCAGGCCTCCGGATGTTCCTTCAGGATCAACAGACATAAACTCCATATTTTTACTTCCCCATAGCCTTCTAGCATCACCATCTGATATAACTGCCCTTTTGGTTTCTTGAAAAAAAACAATATCAACATTTCTGTCTTTTAGGAGCCTCTTGATTCTGCCTTGTTTTTCCACCTTACCCATACCCCTGATATTCCACGATATTAATTTCATGATGACCCATTAATTCACTCAAAAGGCCCTACTTCTTCCCTTTACTGCTGGGCCTTCCCCTCATTGGCAATTTTCTCCTTGTCTTTAAATTCTAATTCAGCAATTTTGTTGAGCACAATGCCTTCCTTCCCATGGTAGTCTATTCCAAGAGACTTCCCCAATTGAATTGTAGCTACAGCTTCAGAAAGAATCTGGTTTCTCAGAGAAGAATCACCTGCAAAGGAATTAGATTGGGCTAGAGCTGTAGCAGTAGGCCTGTAAACAACAGATTTAGCATAGTGCTTCTTGGCTGCATTATTTGTGTACGCATGAATCCTAGCAAAGCTAGTGAACCCCTCCATCTGTGACTTCATCTTCCCTTTTTTCCTCAGGTTACGCTGGTGATCTGTGATGGAGGCTGAAATTGAGTCTCGGGCTGACTGTGTATGAGCAGAATTACTGCTCATTAACGGGTTTAAGTTGGACAAAGGGCCAGGAAGCAACCCATTATTTGATGCAGGTACATTGGGCCTACTAGAAGAACCATTGGAATGAATGGGCCTGCTAGGAAATCCAGAAGTGACGGGCTGTTTTTCAAAGTGGGCCAAGTCCACTTCTAAATTGATGCCAGGTCCACCACCAGAACTATCGTCATTCATACAACGTATATATCCAGGTGTAAAAACTTGTTCAATACACTTTTGCCTCTCATCATTGTTATTTGAAAAATGGTCAGCCTTTTCCATCAAATCTATCATAGGCCTCTCAGCACACACTCCTCCTCTGTGTACGCCTCCATCACAGGGTGTCTCCTCAACCATTGTGTCCATCGAACAAGCAAGTTCAGCACCAAACATGGCCTTAGCTGCTGCCACCTCATCATCTTCTTCCTTTCTTTACCATCTAACGCTGGAAAATTCACTTCCTTAACACTGCTACAGGTTGCAAGAGTATTAGACTCGTACACACAAAAATCTGGTTGGAGGTCTTCGCACACAAAAATCTTATGATCTTCACCATTGCAGTCCAAAGTTAAAGATTTAGCAATAAATTCCATATTTGAAGTGGCTATTCTGATCCTGGCATGGGAGAAGGATTTTGGTTCACACAAATCTCCCTCAATGCTGAGTACCGAGCCCCATAAACGACCAATCTTGGTGAGAGTGTTTTTGTTCCAAACATGTAAGGGTACCCCACTGCATTTGAGCCATACATAGCGTTCTTGGACTAAATGTTTTCCAGATTTGAGCTCTGCCACAAACTGACTCAGATCCTTAAACCAAGCCTTGAGATTGTCAATGTTTGATGTCAAGTCCTCCTGATTGTTAAAAGTTAATATTACATCCCTTCCACCCCCTTTGCGAACCAAAATATGCTCCAGACCTTTCTCATTCAATGCTTCACGGACGCTGTGAATGGAGTGTTCTGTATTAAAGCGGATAATGGCACTTTCATAGAGCCAACCGTTGCCCTCTTCAGTGACTTTGATGGAGGTGTTCG
>NW_021030422.1:0-16777 GCF_004153795.1 Camellia sinensis
CGTATCCGCACGAAGTCCATGAACCAAATGGTTTGAGATTCTGGAGTCATCTGACCAGGAACATGGCTAGGCACACCAAGCCCAGCCTACTCCTTATGCAGACATAACTTCCAACACTTATGACTAGCCTATTCTTCTGATGAGATCTGATCTTCTTCGACCTGACTTTGGTGCCTCTGTGTTCGAATGCTGCATTCAAAATCTACCACACAGCCCACATTTCGTTAGTTGACCGTCGAACCTTCGTATTTTCATATCAAGGTTGGAGCGAAGGGTTGAGTCTCGAGGCTGAGACGATCCTAGGCTGCACGAATCTCAAGAATTCTATTCCACACAGTCTTCACTAAGACCGTGCAAAACCAATTTTGTTTTTTGAAAGTTTTTAAGAAAGCGACAAAACGCTCGTGCAGAAGGATAGTGTGATAACCAGTCTGGATCAACGCCAGGTTCTTCCAGTATTCACGCTAACAAGCATGATTTCATCATTAAGGCTTAGCACGCCTCTCTTTCTCTCAAATGATCAAACACATCTCCTAATAATCACCTAGTCTCTGCTAAAATCCAAGGGAATTCCTTCCTCTTCGTTTCACCGCAATGTTTTAAAAAACGTTTTGAAAAACTTAGGCAATGCATGAATTGGGGGCAGAAGAGTAGGCGAAAAGTATTGCCGTTTCATTCAACTTTTGCACAATTGGCACCACGCCGCAGCAAAACACAATGAGCGTGAAACCAACACACTACGTTTTAATATTTCAAATCTATCTGCCCACACTGCTCCCGCAGGCAACGAAACGACTCAAAAGAAAAAGCGCACAAAAACAAAACAAAATGTTGATATCCGAGTAACCACCCCCGGAATCAGCCGACTCTAACAAAAACAGCGACTACTCGATGACAACAAAGACAGACATCGTTAATCAAGAAAAGACCGACTCAAAGAAACAAAGAGACAGACTCAAAACAAAACACAAGACTGACCCAATACCGAAGGTCAGAATGTACAAATAAACTGGTATTTGCAAATTGCTCAAACAGTGCATGCCATACTCCCCACGCTTTTGTGATAGTTAACTGTGGTGCCACCCGCAGGATTGCCTTCAACCTCGTCCTATTATCAGAATCACACTAAGTATTCCCCCCACACAATTCACTGATCAAGTCGCCGATAGACTTTGCTAAGCTCGCGCCCCCCGAGACCGGATGACCCCAATGTGTCAGAGAGTGAGCATACCTGTACTTCATGGCGAAGACGGAAGCAGTCTCGTAGTATGGCCAGTTTGTTATGGTACGCGCAGTACTGTGGTACATCATATGTTAGCCCGGAAGACTGTTCGGGAGAGGCCCGAGCGTCACGGGTTGAGATGGCCTTGTCCAACACGGATTGGATAAGCTTTTTGACAAAAGGCATATAGGAGGGCATAGAAGACCTCCGACCTCGGCGTTAGTACTTCAAGGGCTTGCCTGGATTGTTACTGGGCGCCACCACAATAGGGATTGGCAGGTCTTTACAGTTAGCCTGCGTTGGCCGATCTCTCCGAGTGCAGATTAGAGTAACAGGATCGTCTCTGATACAAAAGACCCTTCTCCCTGGCTTGCCCCTGATTCAAACTGCCCCCCAACTGAGTGCGAAAATGTCGTCCATAGTTTTTGCAATGACCGCGAATACACTCTCTATGCTTCAGTCCCTTTCGCTGTCAACAGCCTAACACCAACAGAAAAGATATTCATGAGATCCATGTCCACCTCTACCCTCGTTCTTTCCACTCGCCTCCACTTTTCCAGGATTGGATTCCGTCGAGAGAGAGTGAGCTCGTTCCGAAATTTAGAAGCCTTTCACGTATGAACTCCCTGGCATGTTGATGTGGTTTGATGACGGAAGCCGATGTCCCGGGACAGGCCAAACCGTTATCACAGTTCTCTGCAAGATCTTCCGATCATTACATCTCAAGCTCAGAAGTCGTGGGCTCACGGGTTAATAAAATTCTTCCGAACCTGTTAGCGCCATCAACGGGTTTGCTGCATGTATGTGACTGTGACTGGTCGGATCAGAGGAACCAAAAATGAACCCATCTGCGCCCTCTGTCTTACCTCAGCGTAAGAACGCTGATTTGCCTTTGAACTGAATTTCCGACCTTGACAAAGTCTATCAAACAACGATCCAATTGTACCCGGGTGAATATCGGACGCTCCTTCTGAAGCTGATAGTTCCAGGATTACCTAGCAAAAAGAAAACGGGCAGCAGCTCAGCCTGATTTCACCTGAACAACTATGAAGCATAGCTTGAATGAGTGTTGCTCTCTATTGAATTCTGCCCAAAATTCTGCCGGTGTGAATTGATACCCTCAGACCAGAAAACTGCCCAGATTCTGATTGATTGCCCGCAGCCTATGTGGCCCAAACACTACACTGCATACATGCATTCCGAACCATGTAGAGACGCACCTAAAGACCATCACACCAGCAATGAGTGAGAGCCAAACACCCCGTATCGTTAGGGTTAGGGTTATCCCTGTTCCTATTTTGTCAGGACTATTTTTCATACGCACGCAGCGTATTCAAAACAACCTATAAACGTATAGTAAACCTGTGCCTAGTTTGAATGGTTCACTATGGATCCGAATATTGCGACTAGGTCAATGGTCAAATGAGGGTGCCCCGTTCTTAAACTGTGTTTGTTGTTCCCATACTGGTAGAGCCCACAAATCTCGCGTCAGCTATGGTCATGCAACCTGACAAGAACAAGCCTCCTGCAAACCGTCAAGGAAAGGGGACTGGAAACACGATGTCCCAGGTCAACCGAATGCAAAATGCAATGCACAGACATACACACAAGCGTAGTCAAAAAAACAGGATATCAAGAGTTCGAGTCAAGTTCATCTTACAATCCCCAGCCAGATCGCCAGGCAAACGGTTTAAAAGCCCGCGACGGCCGGGACCTACGTCTACAGATATACACAACAAAATCAAACTCGGACTTCGACTTATTTTATTATTTAGCAGTTCACGGTTCTTAAATCTGGAACCAAAGGTCCCAATCTCCGGACTAACACGCCCCCCCCCCCCCCCCACCACACCCAACTCCACCGCTCTTACAGAAAACCACCCCACCCGATCTCTTTGAACAAGAAGTGCCAACACATGGACTGCTTTGCCCAGATACAGTCGCTCTACAATCATTTTATTTTGCACACACCGACCCTATATAACCTGACAGTCAGCGACTACACTCCACCCCTCAGAGTGTCCAGACCTGTGCCCCCTCCCATACATCACCAAAGTTGCCTCGGCTCGGGAACTTTGGTACGATTGGGAAGGTCACTTTCGCTGTGAGTCACCCCGCCTCGCCGCGATCATACCGACCGCCCCATGCGCTCGACTAAACCATCTAAGTAGTATCTATCAAATTCTGAACATGTGTTGTCCTTACTACTATCCACGGTTATTAGCTAGGATACTATGGTGATGCCACCTAGCATATAAGATAGACTGGTTCGTTCCGAATTGGAACAAAACATTTTCTGCTTGTTTATGAAAGGATGGTTTGCTACTCGCAAGTAGCTTAAAATACAGATTTTTGCCACCCTCGGTGGCTTAGAAAAGATGGTTTTGCCACTATCAAGTGGCTTAAACAAACAATTTGATGATTGTCCCAATCAAGTAACCCAACCTCCACCCACAGGCATTCAGGCAGCATATTCACATAAGCACATAGCCTCATGGAAGCATGCTATTGTATGGCAGTCACTCACTACGCATGCAAAGATGCTAAAGCATAAGCTTTACCGATGTATACCCCAAGCCAAATAATAGAGAATTCATTAGAAAATCATGCATGGATCCTAACTGTACAGAATGCCTAATGCAAACACATTGCAAAATGCAACTATAATCAGGCTCGGCTATTCTAAGATGTATCATTCGAAATGTATACAACTACCATATTACTTCAATTTGGAGTTTGAAAGTACGATGCCCCAGTTAGTATTGGTTGCGCCGAGCCCGGCTGCATGACCCTACAGGATGATATGAATGCAAAACGATTGCTGTCATACTTGGTATGCTAATTTAAAAAATGCCCTCAACTCTTCTAACCATCAAAAAGCGATAAATAGAAAGATCTCTTCAGGAGGAAAAGCACGTGGGATTGGAAGACATACATCACACTCACCCACACTTTTATACAGTTGTGCCTCACTCGGAGGTCCGAATAAATACAGTCCAAATATTACAGTCCCGAATAAAAGAATATTACAGTGCGAAAAATTACCAAAGTTCTAATTCATTAAGAATTAACTTAAGAAAACAAGGCAAAACTGCGCATGGCAAGCCAGGACTGCCTTGCCTTTGATGGATATTTGCATAGTTGCCGGATTGTTTGCACGGAAATCCATCGGAATGCCCCAAATTAGCCTCTGTTACACCTGCTTTCTTGAAATGCGTAGCCAAGCACTCGAAAAGTTGCTAATGTCTGCTCTGCTTTGCTGACCAACAGAGAGCAGGAAAAGGCATAGCAGAGTACTTTTATTAAAAATGCCCACTGTTTCGATCCTCGGTGCCACCAATCACGCATACTGAGGCATCATAGGCCTGCACCGAGTTAGTAGACGACGAAGCAGCGTCACTGCATATAAATTGCACAATCTCAATCCCCCCCGCTGCGCAACCAAATCTATTAGTCCTAGGTATGAATGCACATGAACAAGCTACTTTACAGCTAAAACCTAACTCCATCAATGGATTAATCCGACTAGATGTCGGTGACTGGGAATTGAGTACACCTACAACACATTTTCCAGTCACTCGCGAGTACGAAAGTAACCTCTTTCCCGCGGCCCCGGCGTGCTAAACTCCTAGTTCCGGACTAACCAATCAATATGACATATAGCATTGGAAATGCAACTAAGATGCAATCCTAACATATCACAAGCTATGGGGGAGGGACAGGCTCGAAAAATAGATGCCTCAAAATGCCTACCACGCAGGTCCCCCAAAACTGAGGCAATAGTTATATGGTGTCTCGGGATAATACGTGCACGCGGGCACGCAACACCGAGGCGATTGATAGAGTCTCGAAATACCGTACACGCGGACACGCAAACCGAGGACTCAAGGCACCAGACATCCAATCAGAAATTAGCTTGACTCATTGTAAATCAATTCCACTGTTATGAGGTCTTCGAAATACGTTGTCACAGCGGCTGCTCTACCGCCACTGAGGCCGATGATACAATACAGTACACCATCTGTGTCTCGAACATTCCTTGTGCACGCCCATTGGGCACCCGCAACCTAGAGGGCGGATACATTTCATAACAGTGCGCTCGAAAATTGAGCTGATGCCACCGCGGCACCGGCAAAAAACCAGACTTTTGCTTTTTCAAGACTGAATATTATTGTTGAATGCCTGATCATCACATCAACAACACTCCACCATCTATGTGTCTCGAACTATGCGTGCATGCGGGCACGCAAACCGAGGCGATGCAGATGAAAACAATGCGTAATGACAATGAGATTACCTTAAGTACAGTGCACACGGCACGGCACTGACACGAGCGCGAATCGGCGCGCAGCCATGCAATGTTAATGACATGAAACATAATATGGCTTATACCACATGTGATGAGCCTCAGCCCACCACCCACATAGGATGCCGGTGGATAATAAAAGGGTGCCTCGAAAATGCGTGCACACGGGCACGCAAAACCCAGCAATGATGGAATGCCTGTGAAATCACTGGAAATTGACAAGTGGGCTTATACCAACATGAGTGAGCCTCATCCACACTCACATCGGATCCGGCGGATAAAAAAGAGGTGCCTCAAATGCGGTGCACACATGGCACGCGAAAACCGACATATGACAGAATATGATGGAAATGACATGGAAATGATAAGTGGCTTAACCAACATGCAGTGAGCCTCAGCCACACTCATATCGATGCCTTGGGGTAAAAAAAGTAGTGCCTTGAAATGCTGTCACCACGGCACGCCAAACCGAGGCGGATGCAAAAGCGATGCGAATGTACATGGAAAATGAAACCATGGACTTTATACTTACATGGAGGCCTCATCCACCCTCACCATTAAGATCGCCGATGGCAGAAAATGAAGTGCCTCGAAATGCGTGCCAACCGCACGCAAAGACGGCCCGAAACGCCAAATTATAGCTTGATCTCAAGGAATAGAAAATGCAACATGACTTTATACTAAATGAGAGGCCTCGCCAGCCACATCAATAAGTATGCCGCATGGCAGAAAGAAAGTGCTCGAAATGCGGTTGCACGGCATCTGCACACGGCGATGCTAAATGTGAATGAAATGTGCGAAAAGATATGCAGCATATAACTGGATTTACACTAAATTATTGGGGAAAAAGTCCAAAATGAAACGAATGAAATGAAATGCAAGAAACGTTCGAAATGCAACATGTGGCGATCCGAATATGCGCTATAGCCATGGCCAACATGCACAATGATGGACTGCCAATGCAAACAGACAGAAGCATAGACAAGTCCAAAGTGCATTTTCTGACAGTTATAAACATGGCCAACAGAAGTATAAGTAAGGAAGACTAGCATCAAGGAAATAGGGGCACAAGAGGGGTAATGAAGCAATGTGGTATAGAAAGCCAATGAAAAATTTCCTTCGCAACACTGAAGATGACCAAAAATATTGAACATTTACAGTAATATGGCAGCCATAATCAGTATCAACTGGCTAACAATGTGATGCCAAGAACAGGGCTCAAAAGGTGCTATAACATGAAGTGATATATAATAATCACCAAATAAAAAATGTGAATGACATGGTATAGGTAAGTAAGACCAACTTTCAGTTCGGACCAAGGTCCAAAAACAGAAGCAAAGAGGTACCATTTATTCAAAATGGGCCATTAAGGGATTGCACAAGTACAAGTGTAACACGAACAATGAAGCCTTAGATTCTAATGTTGAGAGGGGCTCAAAATAATCTAATATCAGTTACAACATGCTCGAAAATAAACATTGCTCGATGGTCAAAAAGATGAGCAAAATATGATGACATACAACATGACAATGAAGCAAGTATATGGGGAAAACGAGTGATACCTTACTCGATGGACAAAATTACGTCGCTTCCGCCTGACATTACGAAGGCTATTGAGCCTTAATGAGAAGTGAGATGAGCTAAAAATATGGCTTTTCAGTGGCCAAGCTTGAAACAAAAAGAATGGCGCTTAGAAATAGATCAAAAAGGCTTCAAGGTAAAGTGTTCTTTTACCCTGAAGAATTCAAAATTTTGTTGCTTTTGTGGATTGCAGCTTCTTTAGCCTTCAAGAATCCTCCTTGTTGTTGAAATGAAGATGGTGTGTGAGAGCTTGGTGGTGTAGAAGAATGATGGTTGGCGTTAGGGAGTTTTGAAGAATTGAGAAGGAAGAAGAGGAGTTGGCTATGGACTGTTGAGAGGAAAATTTCTAACCCTTACAAAGAAGCACCAGCTGTTATAAGGTTCAAAATGGGTGATAAGGTGGTGGGAGAAGAGAGGGCAAAAATCTCCCCACAAAATACCCCCGGATACAGGAAAATATCTGGGGACATTGCCCCACAGCTGTAAAGTGCACAGGCAAAACACGGCCGGCCCATTACTTTTGCTGGAGGTGCCGCGGCAACACCCCTAGCGCCGGCTAGGGTCAAAAGTCAAGTGATTTCTGCCGGCCAGCATGAGAGGTACCCCTATTGTTGTACAACACAACCATGTGGTTAAATTCCAAGAAGTGGTCGAAGGTTCACACTTTGGCTCGGAAAGAGGGGTTCAAAAGGTCAAGTGAATTACTGGCCACGTGAACTTTTAGGGCCTCCAGATGTGTACATCACAGATATGTGGTTGAAAGTTCAAGAAAAAAGGCCTAGGGGTTCAACATTTAGCCCGAAGAAAGGGTCCAAAGGTCAGTGACCTTAATGCGCGCCACCAACTCTTTAGGGCCTCTCAGGTGTGTACATCCAGATATGTGGCTGAAAGTTTGGCAAACACTAACCCAGGGTGTTCAACATGCCCGAAGTCAAGAAACGGCGTCGGAGGCTCCGGAGGAGAGATAATTGGTTGCTGCAAAATTACTAGCCTCCCACCTTCAGTGACCTTCTGGTATAAAACAGAGTACCTGCCAAAAAATGAACGAATATACTCAGGCAAAAACGAATGTCATCGTCGCCAAAACACTACGCAGTTCAGGTCCCGAAAATGGCTTTAAGCACGAAAATGCGCGTTCGCCACGAAGTGTTCCAACCCCAGTGTCCTCAAAGGAGAAATAAGATGGATGCAAAAAATCTAGAGACAAACCGATAGCTTAGGCGGTCTTCCGAACGAGCACACGGCCTTACAGCTCCGAAAATCGGGAATCGGGCTCCGAAATGGCAAAATGCCTACGGCCACCAAAATGTACCACGGCCACTGAGAATGTCACGGACCTCTCCCTCCCTCAGGAAAAAGAAACAGAGGAAAACCGACGTTAGGTTCGCAAACCGATGGGAAGCACCGAAGAAGGTCGAAGTCGGAGGCGGGCTCGCAAGCCGCCACTCTGAAACTTCTGAACGAGCACACATTAATGGCAATATCAGCCAACGTGCTCAACTCGCGTGACGTCTGAAGTCTCTAAGGTCGCGTCAAAAATGGGGTGTCTACAGTCGACGTCACCATGCCACGTGTTGGTATTCAGAAAATATATCCCCACATTTTGTGATCAATTCTATAATTCATTTTATGATTATAAAATTATATACAGACATACATGACAAGATTGCTAAATGAAGAATTTTGGCTATACCTAAAACCATCTCTTTCACATGGGTGGATAGAGAAAAAGATACCTAAAACCTAAGCTTGTGATTTTGGTGGTCTTTTTTATAGGTAGGAAATAAATATAGTGTGTTGGTGTAATAATTAAAAATAAATATGCACCAACATAGTAAAATTTCTCTATTCAAAATAAATTGAACTAGCAAAAGAAATTTTGAGAAATTATTACGATTAATGGAGAAATCTACGTTTTCAACAGAGAAATTGATTGTTTAAGCTCATTTAAAAGGAGTGTTTGGTGGAGTTTTTTTTAGTCAATTTATGGCTTCTGGCTTTTAAAAATTATTTTGGACTGTTTGGTTAAACTTATTTCAAATAGCTTCTGAATCTAATAACTTATTTTAAGTCAAAAAAACTGATTCTGAGAAGCTGTTCACCCCTTGCTTCTGATTATCAGCTTCTGGTGTGGATATGTTAATTCACAATTATATTTTTAGATTTTTATTTTTATTTTTTTAAAAATAGAAAAAGACATTGTTATTTTTTATGAGAAATGTAGACAGGTAATGAATAAGAAAAAATAAAAGTTAATTGAAAAAGTTATTTCACAGCTTATTTAACAAACACTACTCAACAACTTAAATCTATAATCCAACAGTTATACCAAATAGATTAACAGTTTCTTATTAAAGTCATAATCTATAATCTGTTAAGTTATAATTTATAATCCGTTTTAATAGTTACACCAAACCGTACCAAAACAAATTGATTTAACTTCTTTTTTTACTTGTTCCTTGTTCCTTGTTCAATAACAAAGAAATTTGAATGGTTGTGCATACCTCAAATTAAAATTGAAATGATAGAAACAAAAAATAAAATAAATGGAACGTACTAATTATATTTTTCTTATACTTATAGGAGTGGTGATCAAGTGTTGAACTTTGATTCTCCAACTGAAAGGTGACCATGACATGATTTATTCATGAGTTTGCAATAAGAAACATGTGTCATTGAAAATAGCCATTTTTCTAGCACATGCAAAATGGAACCTTCTATTCTTTTTCACCACCTACTACCAATTATTTGAATTTTGAAGGTGTGTTCGGATCAAAAAATTAAAGAGAAATTTGAAGAGATAATAGAGAAAAGAAAGAAAAAAAAAAAAAGAAGGAAAAGTTAAATGAAATAGAAACTAGAAACTAATTTTTGTCACTTTTTCTCCAAGCAAAACCAACAAAATCTTTGATTGATTTTAAACGATAATGAAATTAACCAATCGCAAGTGATCCTTTATTCTTAAAGTTTACAGTTTTACATTCTCTATGGATTTCAATCCATGGCGGAGCCAAGAAATTAAATCAGATGGAGCATTTATTAATTATAATATTGAAAATTTTTACAAAAATATTTCACATAAATTTTTACGATTGACTTCAAGAAAGATATATATATATATATATTATTTGTAACTAGTATATCATGGACAATATATAAAATAAAATAAAATAAAAAGTCATGGATATAAGTATTAAAATAAATTATATAATGATAAACTATTTTTTTATACAAAATTTCAGTAAAAATTCAATATAATAGTAATGTTACGTCATCATTGACATATGATATCACCAACCAATAATAAAGAAACACATAGAAAATAAACCCCACATGCCAAATGTAACTAACAATTCAATAAATTTTATATTTTCATTGAGATTAATTATAATTGCATGTTTATAATGATGGACATCACCATTGTATTGAAATTTTCATAGATAATAATATGACTTATCGTAATATCTTTATTTTCAATAAAAAAACAACCATTATTATTTTTATAATTTTAAAAATGTCATTGATATTTCACTCTAAATAATATTTTATAACTTTTTTTATTTAAGATGTTTTCTTTATATTTAAAAAAAAAATTCCAAAACCAGGGGGCACGTGACCCCCTGGACCAGGTGTGACTCCGCCACTAATTTCAATCACACAATCATGTCTTGAATTTTTATTTTTTATTTTTTTGAAATTCTCATCCTATCATATGGCAGGAAGCCCAATTGTATCGGACATTAGGAATCTTACATTTTGAAGGGGGTAGGTGCTATTTGGTCCAGTTTATTAAAATGAAAAATTGATAATCAGATAGTAGAGATCAAAAGCACATCTTTCACAGTTTCTAAATAATCAAATTTTCTTAGTTTATTTAAGTTATTTTTACCTAAAAAACTATAAACAGAAACTATACCAAATAATCTAACACAAATTCTTAAATTAAAATAAGTTATAATAGTTCCTTGTAATCCACATCAAACACCCCGCAATAGCCAAACTTCTTCCAACACCTGCAGTAGGCAAAGCATGGGAGGTAAATGTCAACCCCTCAAAGGCCATATGAGCTGGTAAGTAGATATACTCGCCACACTATTGATGACAGTTCATGCACCTTTTCGTTTGTTTAGGAGTTGTTTGGAATAATTTAAATAAATATATTTTTTGACTTTTTATAAAATATGGGTTGGATTTAAAGTGATGTGGTAGAGAGGTAATGTGATTTAAGAAAGATGATGTGATTTAAATGCCAGTTTGGCATTTCAAAAATAATTCAAAAAGTCAAAAAGTTACACAAAAAACAAAAAGACATTTGCTTGTTTCCACTTTTCAAAAAATACTTATCAAAAAATTCTACTTTCTTATTTTTCGTGTTTTTTTATTTTTACTGATTTTTTTAATATTTTAAGCATTTTTTTTTTACTTTTTAGACACCTAAAAAGTAAAAAAATTGTAAAAAAAAATCTTTTAAAAATTTACTAAATACCAAAAATATAAAAAAAAATACAAGAATTCAGTATATTTTTTATATTTTTATGTATTTATTAATTTTTTAAAATATTTTTTCACAAATTTTTTACTTTTTAGATACATCTAAGTAAGGTGCATCTAAAAAAGTAAAAAAAAATGTTTAAAATTTAAAAAATATTCACTAAAAATAAAAAAATACAAAAATCAAAAAAGTCAGTTTTCAAAAAACTGAATCAAGAAAACTCAAACCAAACACATTACTATTTACAAATAAAAAATATTAAAAAATATTTTTATATATTACAATACTACAAATAGACTGAGCAGCTGTTCTCAGCCATCTTGTGATAAAGACAGGCATTACACACTTTGTTTGGGGCAAAAAAAAAATTATATATGTAAAGTCACAAAAATGTTGGGCCCATAGGGGGCCCACGGGGGCCCACTAAGGACTCCCTTTTGACAATCCGAACGGTTCAACATGTAGAACTCGTCGATTAATATTTTTTTGTAAAAAATCACGTTGATCGGATATCGCTAACTATATGATCAAATCAGTTTTGTATAAACAAAATGGATGGTGTGATAGTTAACTGTTGAAAAAAAACCAATCTGATCATATAGCTATCGATATCCGATCAACGTGATTTTTTATAGGCATATAATACTTGACGAATTGTACATATTGAACGGTTCAGATTATTAAAATGGGACCCATGGTGGCCCCCACAGACCGACCATCACTATCCAAAAGTTATTTGCCTCGAAGGAGTTGATTATTTTTTTGTATAGACATGCTGGGCAACCGTACAATTAATCACCTTTGTTCCACTACACACTTTATTTATACAATTTTTTATTACACATTTTTTTTTATAAAAAGACAAAGTTAACTCAAACATTCATCTTTTTTTCCTCAACTTTTTAGTTCAAAAAGACAAAAAGTACACTTATTTAGGACACCCCAAACAACCACTAAGATAATGACTTTTTGACTTTTTAACTTTTTTAAGAGATGTCAAACCTAACCTTAATTCAGTAGTTTAGGTGACTTTTGAATCTCGAGTTTCTTTTCTTATTAGTTTGTGCAAAAGGGTTTTCCCTAGGATGAATTCTCTATTCTGAAACCAAAAAATTAAAATAAAAAGGAAGATATAAATAATATTTTATTAAAAACACTACAAATGAAATGAGATACGGATATAAATCTTTCACTTGTGTTAGATAACCTTTTGACAAAAACAAAGATGTTATAACAAATGCTACAATTCAACACATAGTGCATGGCAACAAGTTCTATGTTTAGCATTTAGTGAGGGAAAAAAAATCAAAATTGAGAACATCATATTTATTTAATTCAATATTTAGAACGTATTTTAATTCTTATCATAATGATAATATGGGAAAAAAATAAAATATTAAAAAGAAGAAGAAACAATTGCATCTCTGATAAATGCACAAATGAGTTTGCATCTATTACAAATAAAAATGGTGACATAAAACCCAATTTTTATTATCTTTACAAAGTTAGTGATGTTTTGAAATTAGGTTATTTTAGTTAAAAAGTTAAAAAATTATTATTAGAAATTCAAATTTTCTTTTCAATTTTGTGCATATTTTTTGCATAAAATGTTAAAAAAAATAATTAAATAATCACTTTTCAAAAAAAAATTAATTACTTTTATTTTTTATTTTTGTAATTTTTTCAAAAAAAAAAAACAAAAACAAAAAATACCAGCTGTAAAATCTTATGGAGAGATACATGGAAGGTTGAGGGTTTGACCATAGTTACAGAGAGAGAGAGAGAGAGCTGTCATTGATGGTGATGGTATTTTGGAAAAGTTATTGTTTGGTTTTAGTACCATCATGTGTATTTTAATAATGTTATAATTGATAGAAAAGATAAAATTTATAAGTTTATATTAAATAATTAAAAAAATATAATAAATTATAATTAATAAAATTATGACCAATCATGTACCAACTATTTTTCGGTGTTCTGAGTTTTGAAACCATGTAAGTCAAATCAAATGCAGATCCATACACACATTTCCGAACCTTAAGCAACCCGAAACAAAAGTCTTTTTATTTTTATTTTTATTTTTATTTTATTTTCTTTTAACTTGTTCAGAGGCAAAAATGTGAACATCTTTTCAAAGATTTGAACTTGTACTTCCATTTAAAGGCCCTAAGCAGATCTTAAAATCAAAAGCGTGGGATTTATGCATGCATCAGAGCTTTATAGTACAAACATTGACCCAAAAATCATGGGGAAACCACACGTGGGCAAGTTTGCATTTAAATTTTAAATTATTTTTTAAAAAAATTTCGTTTGTCTTTATTAATTTTTTTTATATATTTTAATCAAATCCTTTTATTTTGTAAATACATCAAAATTATATACATCTAAAAAAATATATAGAAAAATCACTAAATATAAAAATACTAAAAAAAATGCAAATTCAAAAAAAAATGCACATAAATTTTTATTTATTTTTAGTGAATTTACTTTTTAGATACATCTAAATTAAGTATAATTAAAAATTACAAAAAAATTGACTAAAATATGAAAAAAAATTCACCAAACATAAACGATAATTTATTTAAAAATAATTTTTAAAAAATCAAATCAAATAGAGCCCACATAGGTAAATTACACCCATCTCTATTAATGTTTAAAGAAAATACAACAACTCACAATTTCGATATAATTATATCGAACTCTCTTACAATTTTAATTTATATAATATTCAGTTTCATTTTCATCAATAATTCATTAGTTAAATGAATAAAAAATTGATATTGTCATATTTTATATACTGAAATGTATAAATTTATTTGTTTATCTTTATATTTTCACATTATTTACAATAATTCTGACTCATAGCTTTACTAAAAAAGAAATTAGTATAATTATACCAAAAATATGAAGCTTCTTGTATTTTTTAAGGGGTGCAACTCGGGTGGGTTCAACCTGAGAAACCCGTGCCCAGCCCGAGTTTTTTTAGTGCTTGAACAACAATATCTTATAATTTGGACTGGCCTGGGCAAATTTTTTATGTCCGAATTGTAATTCAGGCTGGGCCTAGGCAGAGTTTATGGGTAACACGAGCAACCCGAACCCAAATTACATTGAATATATTATATAAATTATATAAGATATGTATAAATTAAATAGGTGGCCTTTAATTTTGTTTTTTTGTGTTTTTTTGGCTGCTCTTTGGCCCTTGGATTAGAATCTTTAGCAAATTTTTGTTTTTATGTTTCTTTGGTTTTGTTATATATATGATTATATAAAGAAGATGATTAGCAGCTTCTGATTTATTTGGTGGCCATATTTATTTGTTTGTTTGTTTGTAATGCATTGATCTTAGATTTTCTTGAGAAAAGGCAAAAAGAAAGAGGCATATTATTATTTTTTGTTGGTGGGTTTGTTTGAGGTCATTTTTCTTTCAATAAAGTTATATGTGCTTTTTAACTTTAGTGTTTGTTGCCTTGTGAAATTCGAGCAATTCAGCTTAACCCGAGTTCAAATTATAAAGTTTTTCGGGCTTGGGCACTGCCAAACACAATTTGGCCTGGGCTTGGGCAAACCTCCAACCTGATTGAATCCGCCCGAATTGCGCCCTTAGTATTTTTCTCCAAATTTCAGTGGAAGTCATAGTTTATCCTTAGAAGACATATTATTAGTAAGGTTTAACAAATCTCTTTTAATAGTTTTTTTTTTCTTTTAGGAAAACTAAATATTATGAAAAAAAAAAATTTGATGTATTTGATGAAAATACTTAAAAAGTTATTTGTTTTAGTGGTAAAGTTGAGTGAGAGAGTTACTCTTTTTTTTATCAGTTAAATCAGTCATTCGCAGACGGATTTTTTTTTAGAATAAATTATAAATATATCTTTTAAAATTTGTTAATTATTTAACAAAATTAATTGAAAAAAAAAATTTCTAACTGTTTTTCTATACAATACTAAAAATTAGTTGAATTATTAATTAAAATAAATTTCTAACATCATTAAAAATTATTAATTAACTTGATAATTTATTAACAAAAGAGACTATTTGATATGAACTTAAAAACTTCAAGGTGCGAGATGATTTCCATAATCACAAAGAGCAATTTATATTTTAAGCAAATCTTAAAAGGTGTATTTTTAATTTACCCATTTTTTTAATTGAAAAATATTCAAAAGTGAGTACTCAAGCCATTGCCAAAACAGGCAGTGGCTTTACTTTTTTGCTGCTTACTTTTTGGTCTTGATTTGTTAATAGCCTACGGGAGGTTTAGTCACTCTTACAAGCAAGAGTCTTCTTATACACCAGTCTCTCTTTATGTATAAATATTTGTGAGTCTTTGTAATAACTTAGGAACTTTATTAGTACTAAAGTTCTTATTTGGAAACAAAGCAAAGAAAATATTCTAAGCCATTTCCATAGGTATACCATGTGGGAACAAAGCCATTTGAATAGCTTTTTCTTTTTTCAAGAATAAATCAACTTTCAAGAGCTCTACCAAACAAATGGGTCACAAGTTTTAGGTAAGAATCTGAAATGGAAATGCCAAGTTGAGCATTTAGAGAGCTTTTCTACACCAACAAGTTTTAGGTAAGAATGTGAAATGTAAATGCCAATTTGAAGCTTTAGAGAGCTCTTCTACACCACCACACATACACTCACTTGTCCATCAACAAAACTGTAGCCATGTGCTATGTTAGTGCAGCTATTCTATTTCACCTTTTTCTTCTGTATCTGAGGCTCCCCTTCCCACCACCTTCCACTTTCTATCCCACCATCAAAGTTACATTCAAACAAATCCAAGGGTTGAATTCGGTGCTAAATGTATTTCTAAAACTCTGACGGATTAAATGTTGTTCACATGTTACGATTGAATTTTGTTAATTTTTTAATTGAGTAATTCTATACAAATTAACCAATTTTTCTTACTAATGTGGGCACTTATTTTAAAGGTGATCATGTTTTTTATTCTAAAGTTTCTTTGTTGCATAATACAATGTTAGTAAAAAAGTTGTAAGATTTGTTAATTGTATAACATTTTTATTTTCAAATTAATGTATAAAGACTTTCATGGAAACTTGTAGAATAACACAAAGAAGAGAAATGATGAAGGCAACTCCTATAAATGAAGCTCTCCTTAGTCTCTATTAAAATATATGTTTATTGGCCAGTTATCCTTTTC
>NW_021030427.1:0-112718 GCF_004153795.1 Camellia sinensis
ATTTTCTATCATTTATTTGATATAAATTTTTAAAGTCATCTCACAACAATGTATTCTTAAAAATACACGTTTACAACCACCTAAAGTGTACATGATTTTGTTACCATGTGCTCGCGAAAATTAAAAACATTATACTTTCTGCATTAAATATACATCTTAACATTTACGCTAAAATACAAGGTTTTTTAATATTAGTATTTGTTGAGTGGGCTGAGCACCTTGTTAAACAAGATTTAAAATATTAATACATTTAAAAGTTGGTAATTAGCAAGAAGTAATTAGTTAAAAAAATTACCAAATTCATAAGTATAATGTAGGATTGGTTAGTGGGATAAATAATCCCCTCCTCCACATTTGTATTTGTATGGATATGAAAATATATAATCTTAATTATATATTTGTTTTGTATATTAGTTGTAAGATTAAAAAAAAATTCATCAATTTTGTTGGACATTACTAAATCTTAATCCCGATGTACGTTTAGGATATGGGTTAGTTGGGCTTTTTAGTTTAAAATTTACAAAAAGAAAAGGCTTGTTTGGTTTGTGTTTGTAGAGTAGTTTTTGAGATAAAAAGTACCAAAACTGTTTGGTTTGCCTTTTCAGAAATGTTTGGAAATTATTTTGGAGGAGAGGATTTAAAAAAAAGTGATTGATTTGATGTGTTATGGAGAGAGAGTGAATTTTGAAAAGAAGCAAACAACAAATTATGAGATTTTGTTTTGCGAAAAATTTTGTTTTGGGTTTGATTTACTCTTAAAAAATTTGTTGTAGAGAATTTTTCCTAAAATTTTTTCCAAAAACAACCAAACTAAGCCCAAAATATGCTAAAAAATTAATAAGACCAATATCACATTTCAAATCATAATCATTTCACTTTTTCCTCTCATAAAAGTCAAAAAATTCAAAAAAAAGTTCAAACCCAAGCCAACTTTTTAATTAGGGCTAAAAGCAAAAAATAAGTCAAAAAATCAACTCAATTTCCCAAATGAAGCCAAATTTAATCAAATAATGAAATGGTGAGTCTCATAAATAAATAATCTCAATCCTATTATATGAAATCTGCACAATTTAAAACATGCCCAAATATTTTATTTATTATAATTTAATAAAGAACAAATGTCAGACTCCATTTTTATTTCAAACTCACCCAATAGATGATCTAAGTATCCACTATCACCTCACAAAATGGTGCTGAAATAATATCTGGTAGCATTATAATTTTCATAATTTACATATCTTGTAACTTCATCTTCTTAAAACTAATTTGTATATTTATTTATACATGAAATTATATATATATATATATATTACAATCATGACAAGCTCTAATGGTGGAGCTCTAATCAGAGCCTCCACTGACCGTAACAAAAGCCAAAAAAAAATACATGCATCACATAAGTGGGTGCGGAGCCCATTACTAGTTCATTAAATTTATGATTAGAGCTCTATAATTAGAGCTCTAAAACATTTTAATATATTATATATTATAAAAATATTTAAGTACCATTCATTTTTTTAAAGAAAATTTCTTGTCTGACAGAGTCTTCTTAATTTGGATTCTCCATTTGTAAAGGGAAAAAAGAAATGTATGGATGTATTTTATAATTATTATTTTGATGGTGTGTGGATTGGGCTTCGATTGGCTGCATAAACTTATAGGTTTCTTTAAGTCTCATTTTTTGGGAATAATTATTTTAGTTGTCGTATCATTTTTTTTATTTTTTTATATATTTTTTTATTAAAAATTTCAAAAAAAATTATTAAAAATAATTTGTCTATCAAAACTTTCAACCAGGCCCAATAGGGATCATCCACTGCCCATCTCGAACGGGCATAGGTTTACACTCTTTAACTTAAATTATTAGGGGCAGTCATGAGTCTGTTCTCGTGGAACCGGATTTATTTATTAAAAAAAATTTAAGATAAATTATATTAAATCTTCTTACAATTATCGGTTATTATATTTTACCCTTTTAATATTTTAAATCTAACAATACTCCTTTTTAAATTATTTGAATTTGAGCATATAAGGCCTTTTTTTTAGTCATTTGCTAGATATTTTAAATGAAAAATTATCAAGTACTGTACACATGATGATTATATTAAATTTTTATAAAAGATTAAAAGTAGGATAATTTGTCTAAAATTGAATATAATCATGATGTGCAAGCACTTAATAAATTTTCAACCAAATATCAAGGACTAATGTTTAAAATTTAAATAGTTTAATGGGGTAATTGATTAAATTAAACATTTAGGGGAGCAGGAGGTAAAGTGCAATGCCAATAGTTTGAGGGGATTTAATAAATGTTGTCCCAAAAAATTATTTAACTTTTAATAATAAATTATTATTTTAAAATGTTTTTTTTAAAAAATACAATAATTACAATATCTTTTTCACATCATATTTCAATATTAAATTAATACAACATAAATTAAAAAATAAATCTAAACTTACAACAAAAGTTAAATTTAAAATATTTATCAATTTGATAAATTTATCAATATTATTCAATGTTGTGTTTGATTTAGTTTTTCTGAATTCAGTTTTTTTAAAATTAAGTTTTTTTTTTGTATTTTTTTGTTTTTCGTGAATATTTTTTTTAATTTTAAGCCATTTTTTATTTTTTTTTACTTTTTATTAGATGCACCTTTACTTTAGATGTATCTAAATAGTAATATATTTATGAAAAAATATTTTAAAAAAATTAATTAAATACACAAAATTTACAAAAAATGTATTGAATTTCATATTTTTTGATATTTATTGTATTTTAAAAAAAATCACAAATATTATACTTTTTAAGTGATTCTATGGTCGGTGTGTCTAAAAATTTAAAAAAAAATTACTTAAAATATTAAAAAAAAAATTCTTGAAGACATTTAAAATACGAAAAATAAAAAAAAGTTAAATTTTTTTCTGGAAAACAGTTTTCTAAAAACCAAAACCAAACAAATGATTAATACCAAATGATCATTTTTATTAAACATATAAAACACGTCTAAAAAGTCTCAAAAAACAAAATCATTTTTCAAAAACATGGGCAATACTGTTAAAAAAAATTTACTCAGGAAACTTAAGTCTAGTCAATAAGGACTAGTTAGAATTATCCTTTGATTATTCACAATAATCTAAGTAATCTTCTTTCATAGAAAATATTATTTTATAAAATATTTATACATATTTTTATCAGAGTTGAGTGATGGTGGCATTTTATAATTAAATATTCATTTTAATAATTATTTTTTTACATATGAATTCATTTTTTAATTTTTTTATTATTATTTGTATTATTATTACTTTTTGGTTCAGTATACTTTTCATAATAATGTGACTAACTCTATTGTTAATTACTATTACAAGTTGTCATTGTAGAAGGGTGAATTTACAAGCCAGAACTTTCCTACTTACAAGCCCACCTTGCAACATTAGAGCTTCCAAATTCCACTACCACCTCTGCCACCGCAACCACTACTCATGCCGCCTACCCTCTCACTAGGGATCTCCATCAACATCCTCCATGCCTCATGCGAATGACTTATCGTTACTCTTTGAACCAATTGTGCACCCTCATGGACAATGCAACATCGCCAAATCATCCACGACAATTCGGAGACACTAGAACTCCATCCGACATCTGTCATCTATCGAAGACAACAATGGTAGCGGTGATCTCCAAGCAGTGGCACAAGAACTTATACGTAGGCGTAGCTCCACCAGTGCAATGCCTTTGAAGCTAAACCTTTGCCACCACACTCTAATGAGCCTAACCCCAATAAACTGTATTGCATGGATCCATTACGTCTGGTCTTAGATTTTTTTTATTTTTATTTTTTTCATGGGCAAGTAACTTTAGTTAACTGATATAGTATTTTTTTTTTTTATCTTAATTCCTTTTATTTGTTTCTTTAAAAAAGCACTATTTGAAATTCAATGTTAGTTTATATACATCTAACTAGCATTATAATTTGTTCTGTTCACATCAAGTGTTGTTAAAATCGGATCTACGTTAGATCGTTGGAGGTGTTTATAGGATCGGATCGTAGAATCGGATCGAGGATCGTTAAGATCCTACAGAAAAAGACAAATTACATAATAATTTAATTTAAATAAATATTTCTTATAAAGTATACACAAAATGAACTTATATTCTATTAAAAAGGAAGTGAAGATATTTGTGAAAAATATAATACTCCATGTAAAATGTACATATAATATTATGCAATAGAAAATCCGACGGTAAAGTTCTGTATTTTATCAAAAAAGAAGGTGAAGAAGAAGAAGAATTCTATAACAAAAAAACTTTACAATGTACAATAATACATAAAAGTGAAGAAAAAATATTTAACAATATTAGAAATGAAATAAATTAAGGACTCAAAAGAGTAGCTTAGTCGAATGATAAGGTTGTCGTTAGCATCCTAGTGGAGCGGATTCGAGTTCACAAAAATAATTTCTCCAGAAATTGGGATAAAGTTGCAATCATCTTACCCTTCTTAGACTCCGCTAAAGCTAAGTTTGTTTTTTCCGACTATTTAATTTTCTTAAATTACCGCAATATTTGAATGTTTGTTTCCTAGTTTGTTTTCTTTAGTCTATTTGATTCAATACTACTTAATTTTTAATATATTATTTTGACGACATAAATTGGGTATTTAGACAACAAACATAAAATTTAAAAACAAAATATGTCATACAATACAAAACAAGGCTTATAAATTGGATCAGATAGGATCGGATTCGGATCGGGATTCCACGATCCTATAAGATCCCACTACTAGGATCGAAAGATCCTACCTACAAAGAGTTTTTTACATGATCTGGATCGATTGTACTCAAATGGATCGTAAGATCGTAGGATCGTAAGATCCGGATCGGGATTTTGATAACCATGGTTCACATTAGCTAGCCTATGGTATATGTTGGAATTATGATTTTTTATAGGCTTATTTTGGAACAATTTTGTGCCCAAATTTGAGTGGGGTCCATACGTCTTTTGGGGTGGGTCGAAAAAATGTGACGTGTTCCTTACTACATGGCAAGTCGTACGGTGCAAACAGTTTGTCAAAACTATTTATGAGTGAATGGGAAGTTGACGTCGTTTTCAGGTCCGTGGAATTGACAATTAAAGAAGTAAAATGTGAATTTCCTTGAAATAGTTATCCTACATTGAAACTTAAAAAGAACTTATATGCGTATATAAGTTCTATGTGGAAATACTTGGGTTGGGCCACAAGGGGCACCCCAAGTTTGTAAAAGAGAGAAGTTATGGACAAAGTAGACTTTGGCCCAAAACACCATACATGCACCACCACTGTCCAACCAACTGTGCCTGGGTCGGGTCAGTCCTAATATTAATTTTTTGGACAAAGTTTATTTGAATTTTTTCAAAAATTCTAGGAAAAATTTGAATTTTGCACCAATTTGAATTCAAATTTTTTGCTCTCAACTAGTGTGTCTTTTCCAAACCAGCCCAAGCAAATTTAGACTGTTTTTAACCTGTTTTAACAAATTGCACCCAGACAGATTTTATTCTTCCTATACATATTTAAAACTGCCTAGCAGTTTCCAACAGATCAAACTGGTTTCAAACAGATTTTTGCACCTATTCAATTTGAATTTGCACCTGTTCGGATCTGTCCAACAATCACTAGTTTGCCTATAAATTCATATTCATTCCAATAGATTTTTTCATCCAGAAAATTCATTTGTCTTCCCGATTTTACTCTCTTTTTGCATTATTCTTCATACTAGTTTTTAGAGAAAAGTTCTGAGAGTATAAAACACAGATTCTAGTTCGTCGTATAGATTGTTTGGAGTGCTACTACAATCTGTGTAAGATCATTGTATCTTGGAAGATAAATGTCATTTATCCGTAAGCACTAGAGCAGGGCGAATCTATCTTAAGGATAGAGTGTCACACACTCGATTTGATCAAATTTGCACTTATACGTTTCGGTAAATAAATTATGTAAGTAATTTAGTCTTATTTATTTGATTTGATTTCAACTTATTTATTTTACACAGAAGATTGTTCCAACAATCTTAAGACAGAATCAAAATATTATGTTTATATATAATTTTTCGTTTGTTTCTGTTTCTTCCTTTCTTCTTCTTACAGAAATTATTTTCTGTGCTTATACAAAATAATATTCTAGTTGAAAAATACAAATAGTAGTGATATGCTGTTTGACAAATAATTGTAATATACTATTTATTTTCTTTGACAACTAATAGTAATATACTGATAGTCATTAACAATTTCAGAATATTCATTTATGAAGTTGTTCAAAAATTAATTTTGGTATTCAGAAATAAATTTTGAATTTTCATTAATTAAAATTCTTTTTTCAATAATTTAATTTTTGAAGTGCTATAGAAATATTTTTCCATGTGGAATCAATTTGTTTAAATAAAATTTTATTTTTAAATTAATTGGAAATAAAAGTTACAATTCTTGTTTCTTTTATTTTTACAAATTTTAAATTATGTGTTTATAGTTTAATTTTCTGTGTAATATAAAATTATAATTATAATTTTGTTTTGTAATTTAGAATTCATGGCTACTGAAACTAATGTTCCAATAAGTACTGGTATGGTGACTGCAATTGCTCCAATCCCTCCTGCTGTTGTGACTGTGTCAGTCAATCACAGTGAAAAGCTAGAGAAGTTCTTAGGAACTAATTTTAAAAGATGCCAGCAGAAAATGTTATTCTATCTTACTACTTTAAACCTAGTGCGTTTCTTTTGTGAGAATGCTCCTACTCTAAATGAGGATGAAACCGACCGACAAGTGGTTGTTGCTGTCGATGCCTGGAAACATGCTAATTTCCTTTGCTAGAACTACATCTTGAACAGACTTGATAACACATTATACAATGTCTACAACCCAATCAAGACAACAAAGGAAATTTGGAAGTCATTAGAGAAAAGTACAAAACAGAAAATGCTGGCTCAAAGAAATTTGTGGTTGGCAAATTTCTAGATTTTGTAATGACTGATTTCAAAGACAGTGATCAGTCAAGTTCAAGATCTCCAACTTATTCTGCATGACATTTATGCAGAAAGCATGTCTCTCAATGAATCCTTCTAAGTTGCTTCATTAATTGAAAAATTACCACAAGGCTGAAAGGAATTCAAGATCTACCTCAAACACAAACGCAAAGAAATGACTTTGGAGAAATTGATTGTGCGTTTGAGGATTGAGGAGGACAACCGCAATTCTGAGAAGCGGACTAGTAAGCATCTAATGGAGTCTAAGGCAAATATGGTGGAACATGCTCTAAAAGCTAAAAAACAGAAGTATTCTGAAGAAAGTTCCGCACAAGGCTCTAAAGGAGGGAAAACTAAGAAATACAAGTTTAATGGAAAATGTTACATCTGTAACAAAGAGGGACATCAAGCCAAAGATTGTTGTAGCAAACGCAAAGGCAAAGGAAGATCAAGCAAGAAGCCTACACAAGCCAATATGACCGAAGTGAACAAAATTTCCAATAGTGTAGATTACATAAATCTTTTTGCAGTTGTTTCCGAGAAAAACCTTATCGGAAATCCTAAACAATGGTAGGTGGACACTGGTGCTACTCGCCATATCTGTGTCAATAAAAAAATGTTCACATCCTATTTTGTGGTGGACAATGACGAACAACTTTTTATGGGCAACTGCTCGACTTCTAAAGTTGAAGGATAAGGAAATATTATTCTGAAGATGACATCTAGAAAGAAACTAACTCTCGACAATGTGCTGCATATACCAGATATTCGCAAGAATCTAGTCTCCGGATCTCTGTTGAGTAAAAATGGGTTTAGACTAGTTTTTGAAAGTGACAAATTTGTACTTACCAAAAACAGGGATGTATGTGGGAAAATGTTACATGTCTAATAGTCTTTTCAAAATAAATGTAATGACTATTGTATCTTCTGTTAATGATAAAAATGCATCGTCTTCTTACTTGCTTAAGTCTTCAAATTTGTGGCATGGTAGAATAGGACATGTTAATTATGGATCTTTGCATAGATTAATTAATATGGAATGTTTACCTAAATTTGACATTGATTTAAATCATAAATGTGAAATTTGTGTTAAGGCAAAATTAACTAAAACTCATTTTCATTCAATTGAACGAAGTACAGACCACTTGAATTAATTCATAGTAACATTTGTGATTTTAAATCAATTCAACTAGAGATGGGAAAAAATATGTTATTACTTTCATAGATGACTATACTAAATATAATTATGTTTATTTAATTCGAACCAATGATGAAGTTTTGGAAACTTTCATTCAATTTAAGAGTGAAGTCGAAAATCAATTTGGTAAGAAAATTAAAAAAATAAGAAGTGATAGGGGTGGTGAATATGAATACCTTTTGGTGAGTTTTGTAAAGAATATGGAATAATTCATCAAACCACCGCTCTTTATTCACCTCAGTAAATGAAATTGCTGAAAAGAAAAATAAGACATAAAAAAAAAATGATGAATGCTATGTTAATAAGTCTGAGATTACCTTAGAATTTGTTGGAGGGGAGCAATACTTTCTACTAATTATATTCTTAATAAAGTACCCAAAAAAAAAAGTGAATCAAACACCTTATGAAATGTGACATGAGAGAGTATCATCCTATAAATACTTAAAAATGTGAGGGTGTTTAACTAAAGTGGCTATTCCTAGTCCTAAAAAGACTAAGATAAGTTCTAAAATTGTTGATTGCATATTCATTGGTTATGCCAAGAATAGTAACGCATATCGATTTTTGATTCATAAATCAAAACATCCTGAAATGCATATAAATACTATTATTGAATATCGAAATGCATTTTTCTTTAAACATGTGTTTTCTAATAAAACTGGACATGAAACTAGTACTAATAAAAGATCTTATAATGTTATTACTAGTCATGATTAATAACATGATCAAGAACAAGAGCAAGAGTTAGATCAAAATGAGAAAGAGGAACCTAAGCGTAGTAAATGTGCTAGAACCTCAAAATTTTTTTGTTCAGATTTTCTAATTTTTTTTTTTGTTAGAAAATGAGCCTTTAACTTTTAAATAAGCTATATCTAGTCCTAAAGCTCCTTTATGGAAAAAGCCTGTAAATAGTGAAGTTGAATCCATCCTGCAAAATCACAATCGGGAATTAGTGGATTTTGCCACCAGGTTGTAAACCTCTTGGGTGCAAGTGAATTTTCAAAAGAAAATGAAAGCGGATGGATCAATTGACAAATACAAAGCAAGACTTGTGGTCAAAACATATAAACAAAAAGGTCTTGATTACTTTGACACATACTCATAACATCCATTAGAATGCTAATTGCCATTGCATCCTTGAACAATCTCGAAATTCATCAAATGGTGAGTTCGATGAAAAAATTTACATAGAACAACCATAAGGATTTTCTGTTCCAGGAAAAGAAAAGAAAGTGTATAAATTGGTTAAATCATTATATGATTTAAAACAAGTGCCAAAGCAATAGTATGATAAATTTGACAAGGTAATGATATCAAATAGATTTAAAATTAATGAATGTGACAAATGTATTTATATTAAAAATACAGACAAATATTATGTAATAGTATGTCTTTATGTAGATGATATGCTCATCATAGGTAGTAATAATGACATAATTAAAACTACTAAGAAAATGTTGAATAATATTTTGACATAAAGGACATGGGGTTTGTTGATGTAATAGTTGGCATGAAAATTATCAAAATATCATAAGGTTATGCCTTATCACAATCACATTACATTAAGAAAATACTTGACAAATTCAGCAAAGATGATGATCATCTTGCTAGAACACCTGTGGATATTAATTTGTTTTAAAAATGTACAAGAAAGTATTTCTCAATTAGAGTATGCTTAAATTATTAGAAGCTTAATGTACTTGATGAACTACACTTGCCTAGATATAGTGAGAACTAAACTGTGTATGGTAATATACTGTGTGAGTTCTATTCTTTTGATTTACACAAAAGGCTGAACAGTTCAAGACATCATGTTCACTAGTTAGCTAGTAAATCCGATAGTATCTCACAAGGGAAGGTTCAAAGCCAAAAGTTACCTATCCTTTGTAGAATATTTTCAATTTCTATACTCTCTGTAATGAGATCATGTTTTTGTATTTTCTCTCCTCAAATTCCATTCGTGTGGAGGATTGTTGGAATTATGGTTTTTTATAGGCTTATTTTTGGCCAACTTCAAGTCCAAATTTGAGTAAGGCCTACACGTCTTTGGGGGTGGATCCAAAGAGATAACGTGTTCCTTGTCACATGATAAGTCACACGGTGCAAACAGTTCGCCAAAACCATTTATGAGCGAATGGGAAGTTGACGTCGTTTTCGGGTTCGTGGAATGGACAATTAATGAAGTAAAATGTGAGTTTCCTTGAAATGGCTGTCCCACATTAAAACTTAAAGAGAACTTATGTGTGTATATAAGATTTGGGTGGGAATACTTGGGTTGAATCCCAAGGGGCACCCCAAGTTTTTAGAAAGGAGAAATTATGGACAACGTAGGCTTTGGCCTAAATAACCACACGCGTGCGCACCACCACCACCGCCGTCCATCCGACCAGCCGAGCCGAGCCGTGCCGGATGGAGGTATGGGCCGAGTCGGTCCTAATATTAATTTTTTGGACAAAGTTTATTTGCATTTTTTCAAAAAAGTTTGCAGGAAAAATTTGAATTTTGTACCAATTTGAATTCAAATTTTTGCTCCCAACTAGTGTGTCTTTTCCAAACCAGTCCAAGTAGATTTAAACAGTTTTTTAACCTATTTTAACAGATTACGCCCAGATAGATTTTATTCTTCCCAGACAGATTTAAAATTGCCCAGCAGTTTCCAACAGATCAAACTTGTTTCAAATAGATTTTTGCACCTGTTCAGTTTATTTGCACCTGTTCGGATCTATCCAATAGTCACTAGTTTGCTTATAAATTCAGATTCATTCCAGCAGATTTTTTCATCCAGAAAATTCATTTCTCTTCCCGATTTTGCTCTCTCTTTGCATTATTCTTTATACTAGTTTTTTTTAAAAAAATTATGAGAGTATAAAACACAAGTTTTAGTTCGCCATACAGATTGTTTAGAGTGCTACTACAATCTATGTAAGATCATTGTATCATGGAAGATAGACGTCATTTATCTGTAAGCACCAGAGCTGGTCGAATCTATCTCAAGAATAGAGTGTCATACACTCGACTTGATCAAATTTGTACTTACTCGTTTCGATAAATAAATTCTGTAAATAATTTATTTTTATTTGTTTGATTTGGTTTCAACTTATTTATTTTACACAAAAGATTGTTTCAACAGTATATGCCAACATAGACAACTTTTCATCTTACATGGAAAGGCCACCAAGTTTATGGACTAATCATCAAGCTGAATCAACTGACAAAAGTTTTTGAAAAATGTTTCGATGTGCAATATATAATGTATGCGATATTAATGTAAAATTAAGTAAGTTTTACAAATTTATATAAGTGATAGTACAAAAATGCGTAAGTTAAATATAAAATTACGCGAGGTCATAAAAACTTAAGTGGTTTTGTAAATTTTCACAAATTTGTGTTCAATTTATAGATTTTTGTAAATTCACAAAAACTTATGTAATTATGTGCACATGGTATAATTTTCCAAAGATTTTTATGTTTGAGTTTGCCAAATGATTTTAGTAACTCATTATTAGTTAATTATTTAATTTATTTTTTCAATTTTTCAATTTGAAAAAGTGAAATTTGGAGAATGGAGGATGAGTGAGGCGTTTGCAGGAGATGGTGGGGAATTGGGAGGAAGGTGGGTGTGGGTGTACAAATTTCTTTTTTTATATTTTTGATAAGAATCATGAATGTATTAGAAGAAAAAAAAATCAAATTTTATGTTTAGTTTGATTTTAACAAAATTTAAAATTTATTTATACTTTAAAAAGATACAATTATACATAAATAATGAATATTTTTATTTTTTAAATTTTTACATCAAATAAAATTTTAATTAAAAAAAACACATATTTTTAAGGTCAATCCAAGCTATTCTAAAAAAGATCCATTGGTTTATTAGCGTGAAGATCTCTAAATTATTGATAAATATATTTGACACTTTAAATTATAAAAACGTATAAATTAACCTCCTAAATTATTAGGAAATATCACTGAAGGGGGAATTTGTGTCGAACAAATGGGCTGACCTAAATTTCATGTGGGCCTTTGATCATACAATCGAGTTGACATAAAATCGGCATTGGGCCAAACTGAATAAGCTTGGACTTTAGGCCAAGATAAGCCCACGCATCATACTTAAACCGGGTGACGGATCTTGACAGAGCTAAGTATGCGCAATGGAGAATGACGGGGCTAAGATGATGAAGGGGACCGTTGACCGAGCTAAGAATCTTAGTCAAGGTGAAGGGTCGAGTGGAGTTCGTCTGAGCAACGAGTAAATGACACGTAACCGAGTATAATACAGCAGATCGTGCTAGTAGATTTCTTCGAGAGCCAATCAGTCAAAGCTAGCTCGGATATGAAGCGACTTGGGCTTAACTGGTTGAAATTAGCCCAGTTGAAGATAGCTTATGTGACCCAATTGGAGTGCGATGAGGAAAACCTATCAATAGTACACATCAATACCATTTGGTTGTTTTGTCAATACTGTTTGGCAATATTGACATGCACACGTGTAAGGAAATAAGAGGGCAGTACATCTACGTGTCTAGCAAAGGACAAGCGAGGTAACGAGCGCACAATTTTGGAAGGCAATGGAGCAGTCTATAAAAGAAGCGCGACTCCACCAAGCTAAAGGCCTGCAATTTCTTACACTGAGCTCTCCTTACTTTTCTTTTTCTTTCCAAGGGTGCTAACTTGAATTTGGAAGGGGTTTTCTAGCAACACACCCGCCAGGTAGCTTACCTGAGTTCTGCTTCCTGGTAGTACAACGCCGTTCGGAGCAATGCAGAGGTTGATCATGAAGAGTGCAGAAGTAAAGAATATTTACTCCCTGTACAATTACTTTACCTCATAAACCATAAAAATATACAAATGAATCCCTAAATTATAAAAACGTATCAATTGGACCCCTAATAGAAGGGGTCAAATCCATTTATACACTTTACAAAATTATACTTCTCAATAATTTAAGAGATTAATTTGTAAATTTTTATAATTTACAGAATCAAAATAATATTTGTCAATAGTTTAGGATTATTTGTAAATAACCCAGATCCATTTACACTTCTCTTAAATAGTTTTCAAGCATAATTTATCCAAAACCCAAACTTCAAACTTCACTGCAATCACTACCACCACTGATCCATCACTGTCATGTTGTCACTGTCGTCATTACCACCACCACGAGGCAGTAGCTAAGCTCTAGGATGAGAGAAGTTTCTCTATGCTTTTAGAGAGACGAGAAGGATGAGGGATGAACTAGAGGGTTTTGAAGAGATGATGGAGAGAACGATTCCATTTTGGTCTAAGAAAGAGAGATAAGAGAGAAAAAAAATGCATTGCGTGTGAGTCCAAAAGATAGAGACAAACTACTAACACATTCGGGCCATTTGGGAGCCTTAATTCAAGCTACCAATCATTATTGAATTTATAAATAACCTATTGGTGATAAAGAGCTCTAGAGGTAGAGCTCTAAGCTCTACCTACGTGGCAATGAAAAAAAAAAAAAAGTCAAAACATCACATCAATAGATGAGCCCCACCCATTAGAGCTCCTTTAGAGCTCTTGGTTTAGAGCTCTCATCAAACATTTTTGTAAATAACCCAGATCCATTTACGCTAGGGGTGGGCGCAAGTCGGTTGCGGCCACGGAACCTCCAATCCGCTATCTGTCTGCCAGATTGACGAATTGAAAAAAATCAATCCGCATCCGTCCACCAATCCGGCGGATGTGAATTGAGCGAATTGGTGAATTGACAGATGGATGCGAATCGGTTTAGCAGTTTAAATTTTTATAAATTTTCAACATAATTCAACTTGTACACTTCTTCAAGAAAAAAAAAAAAGTATTACAGTCAATGAGTTAAAAAAATATTACAATTACTGCATGCCTCATCCAAAGAAAGAAAGTTTAAAACTTTAGAATATTACAACCGCTACATGCATCATCCACATATTACAATCATAGCATGCCTCATCCACATAAAGTATTACAATATGTGGTTCTTAAAATATAAAAACAATTCAAACCACCAAAACCATGAACAGAGCAGTAGTAGAAATTGTATATTTCTGTATTGTTACATCTATATCTATTTTTAAAACAAAAACCAACTAGCATATATCATCTTTTTATTTATTATTTTTAGAGTTAGATTTAAAAACTAAAAAATATAGATAAATAATACATTTATTTTTTTCAAATCAAAATATATATCCAAGTTGAAAACTCTTTTTCAATTGAAAACATAAATAGAATATCTAAACAAATTAAAAACACAAATTTTACAATTTACTAGAGGTGCTCGAAGGTTGGCGGTTCAGTTGCGGCCAAAGAAATCTCAAATTCGCTATTCGTCCAAAATTAGGCGGATTAAAAAAATCAACTCGCAACTGTCCGTTCGTCATTATGCATCCGTCCAAAATGCTGTGAATCGGTTCGGTTTGGTCGGTTTGGACGGATCGGTGTATCCGCTACTCATCCATAATTTATGCTTTTTCTGAACATGTTTGAAATAGTGGTGTAAATTTGGCCTGGCTCATGTCGGGCCTCGCGGACTACTGCCAAAATTCAGGTCGTCTGGGCCATGAACTAGAAAATTAAGCCCATGCCCAGGGGATATTCAGGCCTTGGACGGGCCAGGGCTTGGACGGGCTTAAATATTTTTTTAAAATTTTTTTTTACTAAAATTTTATTATTTTTCATTAAAAATGACACTGGACCTCCAACGGGCCAGACGTTGAGTGGGGCAATGGGTCGAGCTTCAAAATGACAGCCCAAACCCAAACACAACGTCTCAAGTTGGACTCGAACCTAAATCAAACTGGACCTAATCGAACCGGACCCATCCCATATCACGAATGAGTTTTGGGTTGCCCACAAACTCCAAGCTAATTTTACATAAGTGATATTAAGGATCTCGAATAATCAACTAAATTTTTTATCAAATCTCTTCTATAAATATAAAACTTACGCATATATAAATTTATGCAGATCTTACCGAGCATAATTCGTCCAAAACCCGAAATAGAGTACAGGTTCTGAAAGTCAAACGCCAAAGCCCAAACGCGATCTGGACGTCTAACTTCTCTCTCTCTCTCTCTCTCTCTCTCTCTCCACTCTCACTCAACGAACTTCAGACTTCACTGCGATCACCACCACCACCACTGATCCACTACAGCTGCCGAGGCAGCAGCTAACCTCATCATCCTGGCCGGGTCCTCTTCGCCTCCTCCGAATAATCCCCTGATTTCACTCCCAGATCTGAACCCCACCTTACTCCGCCGCCGGAAATGGCTTCTCCGGAAGCCGATTCCGGCCTAAACCAAGTCCTCATCCCAGCCCTTGACAAGATCATCAAGAACGGCTCTTGGCTCAAGCACTCCAAGCTCGTCCACCAGTGCAAATCCGTCCTCGAAAGACTCAACTCTCCCTCCAATTCCACCCCCACCTCTCCCGACTCCTCCTCCTCCCTCCCCGGCGTCCTCCACGACGCCTCCTCCGCCCTCGAACTCTCCCTCTCTGACTCCGAATTCATCCTCAGCCCCATCATCGCCGCCTGCTCCTCCGGCAACCTCAAGATCGCCGATCCCTCTCTCGATTGCATCCAAAAACTCATCTCTCACGGCTACCTCCGCGGCGAAGCCGATAATTCCTCCGGCGAAGGCCCCGAATCCAAGCTCTTGTCGAAACTCGTTGAATCGGTGTGTAAATGTTCTGAATTAAGCGACGAAGCGATCGAATTGTTGGTTTTGAAGACGTTGTTATCGGCTGTTACGTCGATTGCTTTGAGAATTCATGGAGATTGCTTGCTTCAGATTGTGAGGACTTGTTATGATGTGTATTTAGGGACTAAAAACCTCACGAATCAGACTACGGCTAAAGCGTCGCTGATTCAGATGCTTGTGATTGTGTTTAGGAGAATGGAGGCGGACTCGTCGACTGTCCCGGTGCAGCCGATTGTGGTGGCGGAGCTCATGGAGCCGCCGGAGAAGGCGGATTCCGACGAGTCCATGACAATGTTTGTGCAAGGGTTTATTACAAAAGTTATTCAGGAAATTGATGGGGTTTTGAATCCAGTGACGCCCGCGAGGTTGGGGTCGGGGGTATCAGTACATGACGGGGCGTTTGAGACCACCGCCACGGTAGAGTCCACGAATCCAGCAGATTTGTTGGATTCGACGGATAAGGATATGTTGGATGCAAAGTATTGGGAGATTAGTATGTATAAGACAGCGTTGGAGGGGCGAAAAGGGGAATTGGCGGATGGAGAGGGGGAAAGAGACGATGATTTGGAGGTTCAGATTGGGAATAAGCTGCGAAGGGATGCATTTTTAGTGTTTCGAGCTCTTTGTAAGCTATCTATGAAGACACCTCCAAAGGAGGCATTGGCGGATCCACAGTTGATGCGTGGAAAGATCGTGGCATTGGAGTTGCTGAAGATTTTGTTGGAGAATGCTGGAGCCATCTTCAGGACTAGTGAAAGGTACTTTTTGGATGCATTTTTAGGCGACCCTATTTTGTTACATTATGCTAGATTGTTTGAAATCCATTACTTGTTTAGTAGTTAATTTAACCTAGTGTTCAAGATTATAAATTTTAGTTTATGCACCTCTCTAACTTGTGTTGAAAATGGGTCTTAGGGTTCTCATAGTAGTCTTATAAGTTTTCTTAACATGATTTTTGGTTTGAGGATGTAAATGGTGAGATATCATTGGGATAGAAGTGGAATAGGAGGTTTGGTGTTGTTCAATAGTGGTTGATTGGTTGTTAGGCAAATGACTGTCACTAATGATATGTTTGATCAAATGATTTGGTCGTAAAATGCATACTGAAGTTGCATGAAGAATTTTTTAGCGTAATAGATTTGGGAGTTTTGAATAATATTGTTACTAGAACTGGATTTAAAAGCAGGAGAAGAGAAGGGTAATGGAAGAGTGAAACATTGTAAGAGTATTAAAGGAAACAAGAACTGGAAAGTGACGTGGAATCAAGTGTGAGGACAACCTACAAAATACATAACCTGGAATACTAAGAAAGCTTTATGAATTGAAGTGTAAGCATAGGGATAATTAGGGTGTTCATTAGCTTGTTATACATTGTTTGGTTTAAGCTCTTAAGAAAATTTGATAATGTAACATGGTATTAGAGTTATGGTTACAAGAGGTCTTGGATTCAATATTGTAATCTGTGTTTGTTTCATCATTGTGCATGTATGGTTGTGTACCATTTTCAGTTTAGTTTATTTGCCTCTTCATGTGTTAGACAAGGTTCCACCATGTATGAGGATGTTAAATAGTTTGATATATAATATTAGGCCCTTGGCCTACTGTCCATGTGTTCTAGTCTAGAGAATTTTGTATGAAAAGTTACTATAATTCTCTAAAGAGATAAAAAAAAAAGAACAAAAAAAGAAAAAAAAAAAAAAAGAATCTTAAGGGGTTGTTTGGGATGACCTAAATAAATGCATTTTTTGTCTTTTTACGAAAAGATGTGCAGAAAAGTAGAGAGGTGATGTGATGGTAAAAAGATAAAAAATGGATTATTTTTGGGTTGCCAAACTTGGTGTGTATGGAAAAATAGCAAAAGAAGATCATGAAACAAAGAAAGCCTGATTAGAGGTGAAAAAAATATATTTTAGCACACGTATGTAACAATAAAAGAGTATTAATGTGTAATATGTATAAAATATAAGAGAAACTTTTTCACAACTGTGATTTCAACCAATTTGTGAAATCTCTTATCGGTTCCAACGCCAACAAATCCAACCTTCTTCCCATCCCTCTTTCTATGTATTTACTTGTATTTTACACGGCGAATGTCACATCCCTCTTTCTCTATAATACAAATCCAAAACATGTCATTGGCTGGACCACTACCATCAAACTCCCACCACCGAACTTGTTTACACCTCCTCCACAGTGCCACCCCCTTTTCGTTATTAAAACGAACCTGTTGATCTCTATTAACCATTTATACTGTTGAGTTTGATGTTGGTGCTGATGGGTTTGATGGTGGGTTTGGTATTGATGCAGTGGTGGCGTTGGAGCAGGGACACTGTTTGGTGGTGTGTTGGGGTACAGAGAAGGGTAAGGAGGTGGGGTAAGGGGGAAAAAGGTGATGACTAAAGAGCCCGGACATAGACACATAAATTTTCAAAAAATCAAGACGTTGTGGACAAAACATATATAATTTTATATATTTATTTTATGTCAAATATTTAATCTCCTCAAATTCATCAATCTTTAAAATATTATTCTGGTAAAAAAAATTACGTAAAAAAAAAAAGTTGAGACACAATGTGTGTGATTCCTTCCAACATGTCCAATACGTGTCCAGAGCATGTCTATGTCTAACAAATATTGTACACCAGTATGTGACCTCCAGAGAGGGGTTCACGCTTCATAGGATGACAGTGGTTAGTGGTGGCGGTTGAGGGAGGGATGTGGCAGTGGTCAGTGCAAGGGGAAATAGGAAGGAGAGGCAGATTTTCCATGAGAGGAAAGGGAGAGATGATTAGATGTGGTAGAGTGTATGTAGTCGGTGAAAAAAATTTGCTAGCCTCACAAATTTTGTGGACATGACACATGAAACTGTGAAAAAATTAATTGGAAAATATAAATGGTGGGTGATGTTGAAGTGCAAAGAATACTCTTCTGTCGAATGCAACACCAAACCTAATTGTTAGGTAGTTGTGAAAGGGTGTTATTAAAGCTAATTATTCAATTATTTGTGGCTAGCATTGGCGAAGGTATGGATGGGGTTTTAGGGATTTGAAGGGTGTTATAAAAGGGGTCGAGTTTTGAGGTTTCAACGAGGCATGGAAAGGCACAAGTTTTGGGACTATTTGGAGCTAAGATCCAATAAAATGGTTTGATCCAAATTATGATCTGTGCTTGAACTGCTATGTCTCCTATGTCTAGCAAATTTTGCGATTACCAAAATAGCCTTCACAAAACTCTTAGGAGATGGGAGATATATGATGGACCTGTGAGTATTGTAGAAGAGCAATAATAGGAATAAGTGAATTTCTTGTAGTCATGGCCAAGGTTATATGGACTCTTCTTGTTCCCAAGGGCATGGGATATATTTTTGACCCTCTGGTACTCTAATATATAGCAATGGAAGAAGAATACCATAATTGACGGTAACTAATTTTTTCCCTTCTTACATGGACACAAAGATGGAAACCTCGGTTTCCCATTGAATCTCATTTAATTTCAAGTTTGTAATCATTTCTTGCTTCTCACATGAATAGCAAGATAGAATTCCCATTTTCAAACTGAATCCCATTGTGTTTAAAATACTCCTTAACTAAAAACTAAGAAGCACGGACACTTCTAAGAAGGTGACGTATCCGTGTCGTGTCCGTGTCGGACACCGACACTCTTTGGACACTCTTAGGACACGTGTCCGATACTCTTCAAAACGTGTCCTATTTTTTAAATATTTTTAAAGACCCGGACGCTCTTTGGACACTTGGAGGACACACGTGTCAATTGTTTAAACACATGTGTCTATTGATTATACATATGTGAAACTAATTATAAGTTTGAACAAAACAACTTAAGATACAATAATAAAACAAAAATCATATAAATTTATAGGAAATAGTGCTATATTGTATTTTTTATTATCTTTGAATGATATATTCTTATATATAATATATAATAAATATATAAAATTATATATTTCATGCGTGTCCTCCACGTGTCGTGTCCTGCATTTTTTTAAAATTAATGTGTCGACGTGTCCGTGTCGTATTCGTGTCGTGTCACGTGTCCGTGTCCATGCTTCTTAGACTAAAAACATCATACGTTACAATCCTGTAAAAACAAAATGCATCTGTGCTTAATGGAAAAAATAAAATAAAATGCATTTATATATCAAGGACATCTCCAGGTACTTGTGCCCATCTTTCGAATACATATCCCTAAATTCATAAAGCTTGCGGAATTAAAGAGTTTTGATGCCTACACACACACACACACACACACACACACACACACATCCTGCAGTCCGTACTCATACTTGAGTCTGTAATTTTATTTGATAAGTATTGTGTTAAAGAAGAGGCACGAAGGGTTGCAACCTGTATACATAATATGGACAAATGACCTATATCATCTGTACCTCAAAACCTACTAAAAAATATGTACAAATGGATAATGCAATGCGGTTTCATATAATTGTGACCGGAATATTTTCTGTCCTCTTGCTTCCTGGATTAAATATACTCTTTTTACTAATGAATTTTTCCTTTGCATTCACGGTCTTCTGAACTTTCTTGTGGTGGAACAGATTTTTAGGGGCCATTAAGCAATACTTGTGTCTGTCATTGTTGAAGAACAGTGCTTCAACCCTTCTGATTGTTTTCCAGCTTTCTTGCTCCATTTTCATGAGTCTGGTGTCGAGATTTAGAGCTGGATTGAAGGCAGAGATTGGAGTATTTTTGCCTATGATTGTTCTCAGAGTTTTAGAGAATGTTGCTCAACCTAATTTCCAGCAGAAGATGATAGTGCTTCGGTTTCTTGAGAAGCTTTGTGTTGATTCTCAGATCTTGGTTGACATATTCCTTAATTATGATTGTGATGTGAATTCAGCTAACATATTTGAGAGGTATGTTTCTAGGCAATCTTTTATTGTCCAGTTTTTGTTTATGATGCCATGACGCAGGAACCATTGACAATAATAAGCATTATTATTTACTGGCAGGCACATTGCTTGTCTTTCCTCTTAATAGTTATGATTGCATTGCTTTGATTATGACATTCTGAACTATGTATTCTCTCTTTTATTATTTTAATCTTTACGGAATGGTCACTGAACTATGTATTCTCTCTTTTATTATTTTAATCTTTACAGAATGGTCAATGGACTTCTTAAAACTGCTCAAGGTGTTCCACCTGGTGCTGCCACTACATTGTTGCCACCGCAGGAAGCAACCATGAAACTTGAAGCTATAAAGTGTTTAGTGGCAATTTTGAAGTCGATGGGCGACTGGGTGAACAAACAGTTGCGCATTCCGGATCCTCATTCCCTAAAGAAATTTGAAACAGTTGAGAATGGTTCTGACTCTGGGAGCCTTCCCATGGTGAATGGGAATGGAGATGAACCTGTTGAAGGATCAGATTCCCATTCTGAATCCCCCAGTGAAGTTTCTGATGTCTCAACAATTGGGCAACGCCGGGCATACAAACTTGAACTTCAGGTAGATGAGAATAAAATGTTCTCACTGCAAGACGCTAAGTTTTTCTCTGATTACTCCAATGAAATCTAATGTGAAATATATGGCAGGAAGGTATATCTCTCTTTAACCGAAAACCTAAAAAAGGTATCGAATTTCTGATAAACGCGAATAAGGTGGGGAATTCAGCAGAAGACATAGCAGCTTTTCTTAAAGATGCATCTGGTTTGAACAAGACTTTGATTGGTGATTATTTGGGGGAAAGGGAAGAGTTTTCACTGAAAGTAATGCATGCATACGTGGACTCCTTTGATTTTCAAGGTATGGAGTTTGATGATGCAATTAGAGCCTTTCTACAGGGCTTTAGGTTGCCTGGTGAGGCTCAGAAGATTGACCGTATCATGGAGAAGTTTGCTGAGCGTTACTGTAAATGTAATCCAAAGGTTTTCACCAGTGCAGACACGGCCTATGTCCTTGGTTACTCTGTTATCATGCTGAATACGGATGCTCATAACCCTATGGTTAAGAACAAGGTATGTTTACGAACTGCATTTGAAGTGATTGGATTTCTGAACACAGAATCTTGAGCTCATTGTGATTTTGTCTGTAAATTATGCAGATGTCAGCTGATGATTTTATAAGAAACAATCGTGGCATAGATGATGGAAAAGATTTACCTGAGGAGTTCTTGAGATCATTATTTGAAAGAATATCAAGAAATGAGATTAAAATGAAAGAAGATGATTTTGCACCTCAACAAAAGCAGTCTACAAATTCAAACAGGATTTTAGGATTAGATAATATATTGAATATTGTGATTCGTAAACGGTGGGAAGATAAGGATATGGGGAGCAGTGATGAGCTGATGAGACACATGCAAGAGCAATTTAAAGAAAAAGCTCGCAAATCTGAGTAAGAGACTATTCTTACGCGCTCCCAATGTATGAATGCTAGGTACCATCAGGCACTTATGTTACAGGGTTTACAACTGAACTCAACTTATCGCAAATACCCTGGGCTGGCTACACACTTTTTAAAGCCATGCCAATACACCCATAGTTGTCAAAGGTGTGCCTAGGCACCAAAAATTCCACACATCAAGTCTTGAAGCAAGGGCCTCATTCTTTGTCAAGCTAGGCCCAGATAATGCCCTTTGGCATGCTAGCTGTGAGCTCATTAGCTCAATAAATGATATAATCATTGAGAATTTAATCAAGGATATAGCTCTAAAAAGAGATGAAAGCTATCCACAAAGAAAAAAATAATTACTGGGTTCAGGGTTGAGAGAGAGAGAGAGAGAGAGGGAGAGAGATGAAAACAATTTAGCTTTAGAGTGGGAGGGATGATGAGATAAAGGTTAACGTAGCTGAAGCCAAGTACTTGCAATGTGGCCTACTTCGGTGTTTCTCTCTTCTTGTTAAGTGTGTCATTTTATCTTCTGTGAGAGACATCCTGATCTTCTTGTTGATATTGAATCGCTTTTCTCAATTTGTAGGTCAGTTTATTATGCAGCAACAGATGTTTTGATCCTTAGGTTCATGATTGAGGTGTGCTGGGCTCCTATGCTGGCTGCCTTTAGTGTTCCTCTTGACCAAAGTGATGATGAAGTAGTGATAGCCCAATGTTTGGAAGGTTTTCGTTACTCAATCCATGTTACATCAGTGATGTCCATGAAGACTCATAGAGATGCTTTTCTGACTTCACTTGCAAAGTTTACCTCCCTCCACTCACCTGCAGATATCAAACAGAAAAACATAGATGCCATCAAGGTTGGTATTTCACTCTGATGTACGTCCATACTGGAATAGAATTAAGCTGTAGCGTTTTATTTACTTGGAGTGCTTTTTATCTTTAAAATAAAGCTTTCTGCTTTATGCTTTATCTTTTATCTTCAAATAAAGGTGAAATTCAAAAGAAACAAAGTTAATGTAAAAGAGGGAAAATAATACCAAAGAAGGTTGAGACACCTTCATGACAACAAGAGGAATAAAAGGAAAAATAAGTAAGGAATAAAGAAACACAATGAATTTCTCAACCAAACTTAAGGAAGGGCTTGCTCCTTGCTTTCACCTCCATACTGAAGTGGCTGTTATGATATTGTGAATTGCAATTAGTGATCGTTTATTGATTCATCTGCAGACTTAAGTTGGCTAATAACTGGGATAAGGTTTTGTCCTCTGTTTCATATGAGCCTCTCATTCCTTCCTTTTGAATGCATGCAAGAACTTAGTTTCTGTGTGACATCTGATTTTGGCATGGAAGCATTCACTATAAGGGCTTATGAGAAGACAATTTTTGAATGTTTGAGATTGGCTACTTATGGATGATAAATCTATCTTAGAGACATAAGGCATAACTCTGATTGAAATTGTTACACGGTCGTGGGTAGAACCCAACCCCAAAAGCTAGCTATTGAGGTGAGGGTGCCCTCACGCTTATATGCTTAACATTACTTTAGTACCCAGGCAACGTGAGACTTCGCTTCACACCCTCCCTCATGCTTAGTGTACTCACTTGGCAGCACCTGCGGTGTGCAAGCCAGGGATATGCACCCTACCCATCCCTGTGTACTTCAACTCTGATACCATGTTACACGGTTTTGGGTAGAACTCAACCCCAAAAGCTAGCTATTGAGGTGAGGGTGCCTTCACGCTTATATGCTTAACATTACTTTACTACTCCAGTGATGTGGTACTCGCTTGACAGAAATAACTCTTTGTTGTGTGCAAGCAAAGTGATTAACTTGTATAGAAGAAATAAAGGTTTTTTTTTGAAAGAAAGGTGGACTAGCATTGGATGCTCTTTAGCTTTTAAAATCTTGCATGTATCAAAGTTTGGGACTAACAGATTCTGGTGTAGGTTTAAATGTAAGAATGCACACTCTATAACTAACGAAGATAATTTTAGTAAACAATGAAGCAAAACTGTTGGTCATCACAAGAACCATGCAAGGTTGTAGTTTGTTTGTGACATGAAGTAATACAAATATTTTGAAAATGGTTAAAATGCCAAGGAACCTGTTCCTTGACATTGAGAACACAGAAAAACTTGTTTATATATTATCTGCTCACTCATATATGTTCAATGAATAATTGCATATGAAATTCCAGGATTTAATTTACTAAAATCATTTCAATAGCTAATAAATTTTCTGACTCTGATTAAATTGCTTTTCGCTTATGAAACTGGCATTGTGATTTGGCATTCTTCATTGTTCAACAGGCAATAGTTACAATTGCAGATGAAGATGGGAATTACTTACAGGATGCCTGGGAGCATATTTTGACGTGTGTTTCTCGGTTTGAGCATTTGCATCTCTTGGGAGAGGGTGCTCCTCCAGATGCAACTTTCTTTGCTACTACTCAGAATGAGTTGGAAAAATCAAAACAAACAAAGTCAAATATCCTTCCTGTCCTAAAAAAGAAGGGACCTGGGAGGCTTCAGTATGCTGCTGCGGCTGTGAGAAGGGGTTCATATGATAGTGCTGGTATTGGTGGCAATGCTTCTGGAGGAATTACACCTGAACAGATGAGCAATTTAGTGTCCAACTTAAACATGTTGGAACAAGTTGGTGACATGAATCGCATATTTACACGGAGTCAAAAGTTAAACAGTGAGGCGGTGGTTGACTTTGTCAAGGCCCTTTGTAAGGTCTCTATGGAAGAATTGCGATCTACCTCTGATCCACGCGTCTTCAGCCTCACAAAGATGGTTGAGATTGCGTATGAATCATCTTCACTTTGTCTTGTTCCTCTCTTGGGTATTCTTTGTCAATGATTTTATGTTTATAGAATTATTAAACTGCTTTTAAAGCAATTGCGAAGATACTATGTGATTTCTTTTCTTTTGAACAGGCACTATAACATGAACCGTATTCGACTTGTGTGGTCAAGCATCTGGCATGTACTCTCTGAGTTTTTTGTTACCATTGGCTGTTCTGAAAATCTTTCAATTGCAATTTTTGCAATGGATTCTTTGCGCCAGTTATCAATGAAATTTTTGGAACGGGAAGAGTTGGCTAATTATAATTTTCAAAATGAGTTCATGAAGCCTTTTGTAATCGTTATGCGCAAAAGTGATGCTGTTGAAATCAGAGAATTAATCATCAGATGTGTCTCACAAATGGTTTTGTCTCGTGTCAATAATGTCAAATCAGGATGGAAGAGCATGTTTATGGTATTGAAATCGTCCCAGTCTCTCATTCTCAACCTCATCTATTTTTAAATTCATGTATTAAACCCATGTTGCTAAGCACATTGCCATTGAGTTTATCATGATGTGATCATTTTTCAGGTCTTCACAACTGCAGCTTACGATGACCACAAAAATATTGTACTCTTGGCTTTTGAAATAATTGAGAAGATTGTGCGAGACTATTTTCCGTATATTACTGAGACTGAAAGCACTACTTTTACAGATTGCGTGAATTGCCTGATTGCATTCACTAATACTAGGTTCAGCAAAGGCATTAGTCTCAATGCTATTGCTTTCCTTCGTTTCTGTGCGGCAAAACTTGCTGAAGGAGATCTAGGATCCTCATCAAGGAATAAGGAGAAGGAAGCTTCTGGAAAGATTTATCCATCTTCTCCTCAAAATGGAAAAGATAGAAAACAGAACAATGGAGACTTGACAGTAAAGGATGATCATCTCTATTTTTGGTTCCCCTTGTTAGCTGGTGAGGAAAATGTTTGACTCTGTTTATTGTGGTAATCAAGTTTTCAAAACAAATTCTCTTTAAGATATTTGATGTATAATTGTTCTTTAGATTTGGACTCAAATATGCATTTTGCTGTTCCTTGCCCAGGTTTGTCAGAACTTAGCTTTGACCCAAGGGCTGAAATCAGAAAGAGTGCCCTACAAGTACTCTTTGAGACTTTGCGCAATCATGGTCATCTTTTTTCTTTACCTTTGTGGGAAAGGGTGTTTGAATCAGTCCTATTTCCTATATTTGATTATGTACGGCATGCTATTGATCCTTCTGGTGGAGGCTCACCTGATCAGGGGATCGATGGTGATATGGGTGAGCTTGACCATGACGCATGGCTCTATGAGACATGTACATTAGCCCTCCAACTAGTTGTAGATCTTTTCGTCAAGTTTTATAACACTGTCAATCCACTTTTATGGAAAGTACTGATGCTACTGGTAAGTTTTATCAAGAGGCCTCACCAAAGCCTAGCTGGTATTGGTATTGCTGCATTTGTTCGTTTGATGAGCAATGCTGGGGATCTGTTTTCTGATGACAAGTGGCTAGAAGTAGTTTTGTCACTTAAAGAAGCAGCCAACACAACGCTTCCTGATTTCTCTTATATTGTTAATGGAGTATGGAGCAATGAAGAAGCTTTATCTCGACAGAATAATAATGACACTACTGGTTCTGGTATGCCCGATGATGACTCAGAGGACTTGAGGAGCCAGAGTCTTTATGCTGCTCTCTCTGATGCTAAGTGCCGAGCTGCTGTACAACTTCTACTAATTCAGGTAGAAAAATATCTTCCTTTAGTTCTGGATATTGTGTGAATTATTCTTTCTTTACATGTATTTGTATTCATGTATGTGGCTTTGTATTCATGTATGTGGCATGAGCTCAGTTAACTGGTAAATTATATATGTCTTTGCATTCTGCAATTATGAACTTGTTCAATCCAAGTGAGAGTGGTTACATGGTGAACTACTGGTTTTACAGAAGGCCTAGGACTACCAAGTACTTGTGTCTAAGAAGCACGGACAGAGACATGAACACAAACTCTGAGGTTTTGAAAAAATTAAGATATGGGGACACGGCAGGAATATGGCAAAAAGAAAGAAATAAATTATTTACTATGTATATGAATATAAATTTAGGGCACAAAGATATAAGAGGCATCAATGTATATGTGGGTGTCTTTTGTTTTCATGTATTTTACTTTAACCTTAAATCATCTTTCTAAAATTATAAAAAAGGTGTGCCCAAACACGCGTGTCCCTAAAGTGTTCTACAAAAAAATATCCATTAAAAAAATTGACACCCCAAGTTGCATGTTAGAGATGTGGACATGTGTATCCCTGGTGTGTCGGTATCCCAACACAAACACAACAGCCATTTTGTAGTGTTGGTGCTTCATAGATGATTGTCATTATGATTTTGGATATGTTTGGTTAGGATTTGTAGAGTGATTTTGGGGAAATTTTTCTAAAAAATTTGTTTGATTTGTAAATTTTCTAAAACAATTTTCAAAATCACTCTCTCTTACCTATCAATCAATCATTTTCTCTCTCTCCTCTCTCCTTCTCAATCACTTTTTCTCTCACATACATCTACTCAATTATAACAAAATATCAAATCATTCCAAACTCCAAAACTCCAAAACTACTTTCAAAATACACAACCAAACAAAATAAAAAAATTTCTAAACTCTCTCCCCAAAATAATTTTTAAAAACTACTCTCCCAAAACCAAACCAAATATACTCTTTATTTTTTCTCTTTTGATATTCTTTAAGAACTTAAATTAAGAAATATATTTGGGGCAGGGCACTCTGGAAGTCAAACACCCGACCTACCAAAGGTTTAGCTTTTGAATGACTCTTGGGAACCACTCATGCAGAAGTTGTGGTGGGGTTGTGAGAAATCAGAGACAATGAAGTGATTGCGTTAGTGTGAGACAGAAACTTCAGTTTGATTATCTCCCTTTGATGGAACTTTTATGGGAGCAATTAATCACTTCAACAGTATGAGAACTTGTATAACTATTTTTTTTTTTTTAAAAAAAAAAAAAAAGGAATAAATATTCAACCGAATATATGACAAAATATTATCTGATCCAGATGATGTAAAATATTTAACGTTTTTCATGAATGCATGCATGATGATGTTCCCTTCGAAAACTATAAGTGATATTCTCATGTAGCCATGTTTGACATAGGTTCACTGACAAGATTGAAGTTGTGATTATTTAACTTGGAAATGTGGAGAGAAGCCTTTGAACTAAAAGGTATAAACTAGGTCTCAGACAGAACCCATGGAATTTTAAACAAAATATGGAAGTGAGTGATTAAAGCTGATGTACAAGAAACTTAAGGTGCAGTTATAGAAAGGGACACAAATTTGTCAGGATTTTGCCTGTTTGATTGAAGAGGTATGGATGGAGTTGTGAAATTCCCTTTTCAACTTGCCATAGTAAAATGCTAGAATGGAAAAAATATGGTATGTTATTGATAGCATGGTATGAATTTTTTTATTGAATATGATGAACAATTCAGTTTAAAATAACAAGAAATGTAAAAGATATGGATTTAAAGAGGAACATGCATAATGCAATGCTGGGTTTGATATCCCCCTTCTTTGCTAAGCCGGTCAATTTATAATTTTAACGAAGTTCAATAATGTTAATGAAAAATATTTCTTCTTTGAGAGAGAGGAACTTGACATAGTTTGCCAACTGTCCTCTGAACGTGTTTGAGTCTCCATTTTAATTTGTTATATAACTAGTTTTAGCAAACTGGATTTGAGATTTTTCTCATTATATTTTTGCAGGCGGTGATGGAGATGTACAACATGTATAGACCACAGCTTTCAGCCAAAAACATCTTAGCCCTATTTGATGCTTTGCATGCTATTGCATTTCATGCTCACAAGATAAACAGCGATATTACATTACGTTCAAAGCTACAAGAGCTTGGGTCCATAACCCAAATGCAAGACCCGCCACTTTTGCGTCTTGAAAATGAGTCTTTTCAAATTTGCCTGACATTTTTACAGAATCTTGTACTTGATAGGCCTGAAAAATATGAAGAGGACGAAGTGGAGTCTTTCCTCATTGACCTTTGCCGAGAGGTTCTACAGTTCTATGTTGAAATTGCATGTTCTGAAAAGATGTCCGAGTCATCTGTTGGTGGTGGGTTCCCCCACTGGTTGATTCCTTTAGGTTCTGGTAAACGGAGAGAATTGGCTGCACGTGCACCTCTTGTTGTCACCTTAGGAGATGGGAGATATATGATGGACCTGTGAGTATTGTAGAAGAGCAATAATAGTTTCCCTTACTCTCGAGTTTGATAAGTTGTGAGCATGGGTCCAATGAGGTTCAGGTTGCCCTTAGTGAAATGCTGAGCTCATCAGTGGGTCCTGTTTTGCTCCGATCGTGTTAATCTTGGTGCGACTTGGCCTCAAGTCTTGAGAGGTATGATATTATTATCCCCCACTTGCAGTTCTCTATTTCTTCTATTCTTCTATCCAATTTGTAATATTCCTTTTTTTTTTTTTGGAAATATAGTTTGATAGTGTATGAAGAGTTAGCATTGGTTTTTGATTACCAAGTGCTTCTGAACCTTCTGTGGTTTATTCAGGGCGCTTAGTTTTTTAGAAATGCACAGTTGTTACCAGGAATTTTCATGTTGTATGTGATGTTTTTCTTCTGGATATTTTCAGAACAATAATTCCATGTAAAAAGAATTGCTTATTCAGCATTGAAGTCACATGTTATCTTCAAAATCTGATTATGTAGTGATTATTATAATTTTTGGTAGTGTGGCTAATTAGGAATACGAGTTCATTTAGTTTTTTTAATCTCTAGGTAGTGATGGGAGAGATTCTCCATTTCTTTTTTTAACTATTATTATTATTATTTTACAATCGATAGGAGGGGCAGAGGAGAGGAGAAGCTGCACGGTATGGTGATTGATTTGTAGGTATGCTTATTGTGCCTGCAACTACCCTCTGATGTTTCATTTGATGGAATGATGGAAATTCATTTTGGGTTGAGATGTGGTTGTTGATTGTAAAAAGGAATATTAAGTTTGGTTAAATTTGACTGATGTCCTTTGATGTCATATTTACCTTTCTGATTAGGGATAATGCTAAAGTTGCATCGCACAAGAATGTACAGATGATTGATTGTGATCATGCTTATCAAATCCCTAATCAGATTGTTGGATCTTAAAATCTTATGATCTCAGTCAGTTTAATCAAATGATTTGGATTATATTAGAATTTTAAGTTTATGTAAAATCTTAGTAACTATGATTCTAGTCATAAAATTATGTAGAATTATACCGCCATTGTTTTTTGTATTTTGTGTATGCATATAGAAATTTTGATTAGAAGTTCTATCTCCAAATGTCTCCTCTTATTAGAACTTTCATACGGAGCTTCAAAGAGAATGTGAGACTATTTATATAAATGATTTCTTCAAATTATATGAATCAAAATGTTTGGAGGGAGAATTGGGAATTTAAATCAAATTGATTGGAAGAGGAATTGAGAATTTGATTTTTCTCGAAAATCAATTTTAATAACCATTTATAAATTGTCATTAATAAACCGTGTTAGGAAATTGCTAATTCCAACAAGTAAACGTCATTTTTTATTCGGATTGGGTTAATGTTACGATATTTGGGATTGGAAAAAGGAAATTTGAGCTGATCGAGCATTTATTACTTGGGCTCTTCATATGATTTTATGTATGGTTTTATCAACATCCATTGTGTTGGAATAAATTCATGACTAAAGTATATATAATCCGAAGGAGTTGGCTGAATAGTAAAAAATTGAAGATGAGATTTTAGATCTTAAGTTTAAGTTACAGAAATGGTTACTGGAGGTTTACCTAATTGTTAACTTATAAAACTTTGAGATTATTTGAGATGTGTGCAAACTGACTTGAACACTAAAAAAAACTAAAGTCTAGGTATAATTGTAGTGTTTTGTTTTTTTGGATGAATAAAGCTACATAGTGTTGTTTGGTTTGATGTACTAAAATTAATGTTCAAACTTAGATACCTAAATTCCTTTTTGTTTTGTTTACATAGTTACTCTATTCCTGCTATAAACTCTGTGATCACCTTTCAATGGATTTCCTGCCATGCGGAGTTGGGCAATGGTGACAGAGAGGGCATCGACGGCAACAATGGACGTTGATGCAGATTTTGTTTAGTTTGATGCAGATCTAACTTTTCAAATCTCATCTATGAGAAGATCGGTGATTTTTCATAAATCATAACTGATTTTTTGACAGAATTGTTATTTTTTTGTTTTATTCTTTAGTTGTTTGTTTGGTCTTTTAGGGTCTTGTTGTTTGCTTTATTTTAATATAATTGCTTTTCATGTTCTTAAATAAAATAAAATAAAAATAAAAATAAATTTTACGTTTGGATCATGGATTTGGGTAGTAATTTGAAAAGAAAAAGAGAAAAAATGAGTGCAATATAGGTGAAATGTAATTATATTTTATTAATATCTTATCTACTTCTCTTTTTATTTTCAAATTCTTATCTAAATTTATAATCCAAACAAAGCCTAACAGTTGACGTCAGTCTGATAGCCATTTTCATATTAGTGGCTTAACTTGATCCTAATTAGTCATCACATTCTTCTCTTTCACAGTGTGGAGTATTAATCATATTGTCATTTTCAGTTGAATGTGGAATGGATAAGCTAGGCTTGACTTTATGAGCACAAGCCTTGGAGCAGTGATAAAACTTTGTAGTATTGTGATTTGAACATTACGGATTTAAATTACAAAAATAATCTCTATCAAGGTAAGATTATGTACATCTCTGAACTTTTATAAATCTGTAGTGGGGCCGGAGCCTTGTACTTGTCTTTTGCTGGTTTTGGTTTCATTAAAATACTATGGTCTCAATTTTTTTCCTCTCTTGTTTCTAGTTTTTTTTTCTTCCATACACGATACGATGAGTCGATGGAATTATTTAAAATTGGACTTATGGGAAAAGTGGGACAGAGGATTTGGTTTCTATCAAATCACTTCAATGTGCCATGTTACAATTTTTTGAAAATTTCTTTGATTTAGCCCTTTGTCTAGGAAAAATTATTAGTGTTAATCATTGCACTTAATTTATTAATTATATACATAACTAGAATTTGGACTAATTTAGATTACATGTTGGAGCCTCTACTATTTAAATATCATGTGGAAGATAATCAGAGCTATATTGGTATCTTGCTTTCACATCAGAATATATTAGGAAAAATATGAATTGGGACAGCAGCCATCGTTGTGCAGTTGATTGACTTAATTTTGGAGTCCATTTCAATAATCTAAGTTGTTCACTTTTTAAGGTATATTGAGTAGAATATACCTACAAAAATCAAGTTGATTGGATATCGATAGTCATTGTGAGTGTTGATTTTTGACCTCACAACCAAACAGATCTCACTGCCGAGATTTAGGGAACTCAGGTGGAGAGCATACCGAAGAATAGATTAAGCTAAACACCTGCACCCAAGAAAGCAAGAAATACCGTGGTAGCTTGTCCAAGCCGGGGCACTCCAATGAGTAACTTATCTCACAAAATATCAACAAAATTACACAACTCACAAGTAAAAACATACTTTAAGCCCATGAGGTGCCTTATACTTTTGTAACTAGTAGTGCCCTCATCCACTCGAAGTCTCACTTTATAGGACTCAAGTGCAGCATGTATCTTAGACTTTTAGTTAGATAAGAATAATTCCATTAAAGAGCATCATCTCTATCTAAACTAAGCGTATCAACTTATTTAGAACTATTGTCCTCTATTTGAATATTTTAGATTCCGATATTACCGCACCATATTTCAGCAATATCAAAACAATATCGGCATCATGGCTCGTCCATGTGGCGCGACCCTAAAAATATCTCCCCACAACTTTCCCCTGGGTTCTATTACCTTTCCAACCCGATATGATGGAACCTATATCGTCTAATCTTCCAACATGTCAGCTAAACAACATGCTAGAGATACCCTTCTGATCGAAATCATGACTCGTCGGCTTCATGAAACAAGGACTCAAATGTCCACTCATCAAAAACCAAGAACCAATAATTAAGAATCAATATTGTTAGACTTATTTATTTTGATGATTTATTTAATTATGTTTTAATTTATTTGAAAGAAAAAAATAGAATCCAAAATTTATTTTGATGATTTATTTAATTATATTTTAATTTATTTGAAAAAGAAAAATAGAATCAAAATTTATTTTGATGATTTATTTGAAAGAGAAAAATAGAATCAAAATTTATATTGTCCCATTATTTCTCACCTAAACCTTTATCCTAAATATTGTTAGAATGTATTTAATATTTGATTAAATCAGGAGTTCAAATAACCCAAAACAGAGGTTCAAACAGCCCAGCACAGCAGCAGGCCAAAAGGTTCAAGTAGAAGATATTCAAATTAGTAATGATGGAGTACAACGGCTATAAACGACTATAAATTCAAATGAATACAGCGGCTATAAACGGCTATAAATTCAAATGAATATAACGGTTATAAACGGCTATAAGTTTCATTACATATACCAAAGCCTTTAATGTAAACAAGTGACAAAAAAATCAAAAAATATTCTTTGATCTAATCACTCACATTTATTCTCTGAAAAATTCTCTGAGAAATGTTTTTCAATTTTTGTTTACATCCTCTCTCAGAAATTATACACTGAGCCTTACAGCATTAAGCTCATTTTTCCTGTGTGAGATTTACAGAAAAATCAAAGTTTCATTTTATATATCTATCTTTGAGAGATAGTTGTTGTAAACTTTCTTTGAAAACAAAAATACCATTTCATCTTGTAAAAGTGTTGCAAACACTGTGTTCTTGAAATCTTAAGAGTGATTATGAATCACCTAAGATTTGCAAGGATTTGGACTTTGAAGTCTGTGTAAAATCCGTGGAGGATTGCTTCATTTGTAAAGAGGTTGCTAGTACCCCTGTGAAGCTAGAAGATAGTAGTAAATCTCAAGTGAAGCTTAAGGAGTGGATATAGGCTTGGTTGAAGCCGAATCACTATAAATCTGTTTGTCTCCTCTTCCCTAATCTCTTTACTTTCCTATTACTGCTATAGCTATCTAATATTCATGTGTTAATCATTTGATTTACCCTGTATGTTAGTTATACTTCATTGTTATTTTGGTTGATCATTTACTGCTAAGTTCATCATTGTGCTTGTTAATAATTTGTTGTATTAGTAGATGTAAGTATTGAAGAAGAACTAGGACCATTACCTCAAGAATCAAGCAAAAGAGAAAAGCTTTGATGGGATTCCTTCACAAATCCGAACTTCAATCGGTTGAAAAGTGAGATCTTCAAGCATTCTTCACTTTTTTGTAAGGGATCTTGCCCAATTCTTTAAAAAATTAGAGGTATTTAGGCCAAAATCTCTAGGGTTTTTGGACTAAGGGTGAGATTGAAATCTTGAGAGTGATTGTGAATCACCTAAGATTTGCAAGGGTTTGGGCTTGTGAAGTCTGTGTAAAATCCGTGGAGGATTGCTCCATTTGTAAAGAGATTGCTAGCACCCCTGTGAAGCTAGAAGATAGTGAAAAATCTCAAGTGAAGCTTGAGGAGTGGATGTAGGCTTGGTTGAAGCTGAACCACTATAAATCTGTTTGTCTCCTCTTCCCTAATCTCTTTACTTTCCTATTACTGCTATAGCTATCTAATATTCATGTGTTAATCATTTGATTTACCCTGTATGTTAGTTATACTTCATTGTTATTTTGGTTGATCATTTAATGCTAAGTTCATCATTGTGCTTGTTAATAATTTGTTATACTAGTAGTTAATTTTATTGGGATATTATTAATTTTATTTTGTAGAAACCTAATTCATCCCCCTTCTTAGGTTGCTTTTTGGGTAACAATTAGTATCAGAGCCTAGGGCTCTTGTCTAGATTTAATAATCTTAAGTTTTTGATCCATAACAACCATGTATTCTACTTACTCTGCTGTAGGACAAGCTAGCAATAGGCCACCTCTCTTTGATGGTAGTAATTACATTCATTGGAAAGAAAAAATGACATTGTATCTTCAAGCTACCAATTATGCTTTATGACTCATTATCACTAAAGGTCCTAAAATCCCTATCAAGGTATATTACTGCAAATGAGTACAATAGAATTTCTGGGTGTATAACTGCTAAAGAAATTTGGGATAAATTTGAAATCACCTATGAAGGAACTAGCCAAATAAAAGAGTCTCGAATTGACATGCTTATTCATGATTATGAACTCTTTACTATGGAATCATTCGAATCTATTTCTGAGATATTTTATGAATTTACCAATATTATTAATGCTCTAAAATCTCTTGGTAAATCTTATACTAATGGTGGACTTGTGAGAAAAATACTTAGGTCTTTACCAAATGAATGAGAAGTTAAGGTTACAGATATCCAAGAAGCAAAAGACCTAACAAAATTATGTATTGAAGAACTCCTAGGCTCACTCATGGCTCATTAACTTTCAATGATGGATGTCAGCAAAAAAGAAGCTATTTGGGGAGAAAATGATGGAGTACAGCTATCCAAGAAGCAAAAGACCTAACAAAATTAGGCATTGAAGAACTTCTAGGCTCACTCATGGCTCATGAACTTTCAATGATGGATGTCAACAAAAAGGAAGCCATTTGGGGAGAAAATGATGGAGTAGCCAACTTGTGTCTCATGGCTCTTGGAGAAGAATAATTCACTCAAGATGAGGTAATTTCTAATTATGTAGAACTTGAAAGTACTTTCAATAAATTACATGACATATTTAGAAATGTTTGTGTTGAGAATTCTAAATTAAAAAAATTAGTTACTTCTCTTTCAAATGATATGGATGTTTTAAAAATAGAAAATACTATTTTGAAAAATGACTTTACGTCTATTACCAATGAGAAAAACATTTTGAAAAACAATGTTGAGGATTTAAACAAAACTCTTGAAAATTTTGTAAAAGGAAAAGAAAATCTCGACAAGCTTCTTGGAAATAAAAGATGTGTTTTTGACAAAGTAGGCATTGGTTTTGATCCTCCTAAACCTTTTATGAGATTAAATGTTCTTGACACTAATCCCTATGAACCCAAGAAAGTATGGGTACTAAGAAAGAAATCAAGATATTTTGTACATGGAATCTTAAAGAACACCAAGGACTTCGAGAGGAAATACACAACAAGAGTGTTCAATCTAAAGAGCAAAATCAGCTCCTACAAAAAGAAAAATGATGAAATGAAAATCACCAAGATAAACAATAGAGGTAATAAATGGGTGAAGATTCCAAAGAAGTAAATGAAGGCATAACTCCTAATATACTTTTAAGCTTAAAGTTCTATATTCTTTAAGGTGTGATTTGTGTACAATAGGTTGTGTCTAATCATTGCTTCCATGTAACCTAATTGTACTAAGTGCTAAGTCATGTTCTGCTAGTTTCTTTCAAACATTCATTGAACTCAAAAATGAGAATTATATTATTTTGATGAATGCCTATTAGAATATGAATGATTCATGTATTCATTAACATTGTATATCATGTCATCCATTGCTATGAAAAAGAGATATGAAGTGATAAATATGTTTTGTGAGCATACTTTTCACATCTTATATATGACTTCATACTAATATGTTAATTCCTTTCTGAGTCATATCTTTGTAGAATCAATTTTAATGTCATAGTATGTTTTTGAGATGTATACTATCTATATTTTGAATTGTACATTTATGATCTCAAGAATATGCTCAATATGAAAATTTCATACTTATATGCTTTACATCGGAATATTTGAATGAGTTATGAAATTCGTTGATTATGATCCATCAATAATGTCTAAATGAAAAGAAGTATCATACATTTGTAGAAACATTGCATGTATCCTATTGAATATCTTTTGAATATGAATTATATTGGCATACATCTCATGAAATGCTTTTGATTGATAAATTGTTGAATTAATTGATATATTGGCATACATCTCATGTTGTGTTCCGCATTGAGTAAAATATTTTATCACACTTGTATATGGATTGAATTGATGAAAATGCCTCTTGATAATGTTATTTGATTAAATGAGATTATTGCATCATTTTTAAAACAAAGAGCATAACACTATTTTCTTATGCATATCATGCTATATGCTACAACTTAAAAATTTTAAAAAATAGCATTCCAAACTCTTGTTTGATCATTGAATTATTTTTCACTTTTTAAGTTTGTGATAAGAAGTGATTTGTGCTGTATTTTTATTGAGTAATAGTGATTGTTCTATGAATGCTATATTTACACAAATCACATTACAAAAGGGTAGCACCAACTTAGGGAGATAAATCAGTTTGCTAACATACTTGTTAAACCCTTTTGATATGAACTCCTCATGAAAGAAAATTGAAGATTGAAAAGCTTCCATCTCTTGAACCTAGCGTATGCCTCATATACATTCTTAAGCTTTTAAGGTAAAAAATTATATCTTATATCCTTTGAGCTAATACTGTTATTACTTTAATATGAAAAAGATTGATATGCTTCATATGATTTGCAATGTATACTCTTTGATGATGCTCATATCTAAGAATCATGCCTATGCTTAAATGTGTGCTATATATTGAAATTCATGATTTTTCTCGGCATATGGATTGCTATACCTTGAACATGCTTTATTTTTTGGAATTACATTAGCGCCATGAGATTATATTGAGTTTAACCTATTATGAGCAATATTTGGTATTCTACATAATGCTTGAGCTATGATTGTTAAATCTTCTAGATTGCATATTGATATCCTTGGTAGATTTCATGTTGGTATCATTTTGGCATTTTTATTGGTAATATTTGGCATCCTATTTGATATTATTGAGAAGAACATTTCAATTATGAGCTTTCATTTATCATATCTCTTATTGATTTTTCCAAATGAAACAAGAGGAAGAATTTAAACTTGATTATTTTTTAAAATCCCCTCAGTTTCTATTCTGTTTTTGATATCAAATTTATGGGCTTGCACCTTCACGTGTTACTATTTTTTTTGCCCATTATTGTCAAATGGTATGAGCTTCAATTGTATGATCATTATGTGCTATCATTTTTTTGGTATCATAGAGCTACCTTGATATGGATGATTATTTGTGCTATAATGAGACTTACATTCTTTCATCTTATATGTTGTACCATACTCCCTCTTTGTGCTTGATTTTGTGAAAATGTCATCGAGAAAGAAACAGAGACTTGATTGTTTTAGTATCTCTGATTATTTTGGTATCTCTATACTTTTGGTATCTTAATTTTTACAACATGACCTTTGAGCTGATTAGTTGTTGATAATGTAAGAGGAATATCGTTTTCCTCAAGAAAGAGTGACTTGAACTTTAGCTCCATATTTATACTCTTGCTTGGCAACCTTGTTTGATTTATGCACTATTATGTCTATTACAGTCTTGAGATTGGTATGCTCTTGCTAAGAAATTGAGAATTAGATCATGCTCAAATGCTTCTCATATACTCATTAACAATTTGGTCTCTCATTATTATTTTTTTATTTGGGCTTAATTTTGTTATTTTTTTCTCTGCTTTTTAATTTCATTTTTCAGTACTTAAACATAAACATAACAATAAATCAAAATACAAATATTTACATAACAAAACCAAAAAAAAAAAAAAACACCCTTCATTTTTTTTTTCCGGCCACACACCAATCTTACTTACTCGCATCTTCCATCGTTTTCTTCTTCTTTTTATCACCTTGGGCAACCCTTGACGCCCTTGCCCCCGTGCTTTCGTCGAGAGCGACGACTCCCCGCTGACTATCAAAGGCCAAGAACGATGTTGCTCAAAATCGGGTCATGGAGGTGGTCTTCCGTTTAAGCTCTTTATTTTCGGCCTTCAATGCGCCTATTTCTGCTTGCGCATCCTTGTACATGCGCTGAAACAGAGAGAGTTAGGCGTTGACCTAATGGAGCTCACTCGTCTTGTTCTGCAATCGGTGAGCCAATTTTATGACTGCAGTCATCGTCTTCATACAGGGCGTTAGTGTGAAATGATTGGCTTCAATGTCTGATTGAGCTGCCATGATTTGTTCAATCGACATCATAGGAAGGTTAGGCAGAGGAATAACAGGAAGAGTAGGAGCCGGGGCACTCGGCCCAGCAGCACTTACGGGATCGTTCAGGTCCGGAAACAGAGTGAAGGGACGGGATGAGGACGCCATGGATTAGAGGTGAGAGGTGTCAACGAAATGAGTTGCGAGAAATAGAAGCGAACTGACTGAGGTTTGGCCTCCTCTGTTCAGCTTCTTTTTTTTCTTTTTCTTTTTTTTTGTCTCTCGATAAGGAAGAAAAAACACAAGAGAGTGGTGAAGAAGAGATAGAAGACAATGGTGAAGAAGAAAATGGAAGAGTGTGTGATTAAGAAGAAGGCACAAGAGAAAAACACAAGGAGGGAGAGGGAGTCGAGGCGAGTACAAATCGAGGCCTACTTTTGTCGGCCAATGACGCAAAAGTGTGGCCGCGTGTCAAACGCGTTTATCGACAAAAAAGAGAGAGACGCGAGAGAGTTATATATGTATGCATATATGTATATATATGTTTTGATTATCTATTTTTTGATGCCATTTATTCCTATCATATTCCTCCTCCTCCTCCTCTAGATTCTGACCCATGATTTCCTTTTGATAATGTCACAGGGGGAGAAAACTTATGATGTTATGTATGATGTTATGATGTTATGTATTATGGTATTATTTTCAAACTAATCTGATTTTATGTGTTTATAGTTTGATATCTTAGTCTCATATCATGTCTCTAATTAAAGCTTATTTATTACACATGTGCTAACCTATGTATTTAGAAATGAATTCAGGGAGTATGACTTGAGGGGGAGTTTTTCTTACTCCCAAACCAAATCAAAACATCATTGTGTGCCATCATCAAAAAGGGGGAGATTGTTAGACTTATTTATTTTGATGATTTATTTAAGTATGTTTTAATTTATTTGAAAGAGAAAAATAAAATCCAAAATTTATTTTGATGATTTATTTAATTATATTTTAATTTATTTGAAAAAGAAAAATAGAATCAAAATTTATTTTGATGATTTATTTGAAAGAGAAAAATAGAATCAAAATTTATTTTGTCCCATTATTTCTCACCTAAACATTTATCCTAAATGTTGTTAGAATGTATTTAATATTTGATTAAATTAGGAGTTTAAATAACCCAAAACAGAGGTTCTAACAGCCCAGCACAGCAGCAGGCCACAAGGTTCAAGTAGAAGATATTCAAATTAGTAATGATAGATGTTGAAGATATTCAAATTAGTAATGATGGAGTACAACGGTTATAAACGGTTATAAATTCAAATGAATACAACAGCTATAAGTTTCATTATATATACCAAAGCCTCTAATGTAACAAGTGACAAAAAATCAGAAAATATTCTTTGATCTATAATCACTCATATCTATTCTCTGAAAAATTCTCTGAGAAGTGTTTTTTAATTTTTGTTTACATCATCTCTCAAAAATTATACACTGAGCCTTATAGCATTAAGCTCATCTTTCCTGTTTGAGATTTACAGAAAAATCAAAGTTTCATTTTATATATATATATCTTTGAGAGATATTTATTGTAAGCTTTCTTTGAAAGCAAAAATACCATTTCATCTTGTAAAAGTGTTGCAAATACTGTGTTCTTGAAATCTTGAGAGTGATTGTAAATCACCTAAGATTTGCAAGGATTTGGGCTTGTAAAGTTTGCGTAAAATTCGTGGAGGATTGCTCCATTTATAAAGAGGTTGCTAGCACCCCTGTGAAGCTAGAAGATAGTGAAAAATTTCAAGTGAAGTTTGAGGAGTGAATGTAGAATTGGTTGAAGTCGAACCACTATAAATCTGTTTGTCTCCTCTTCCCTAATCTCTTTACTTTCCTACTACTGCTATAGCTATCTAATATTCATGTGTTAATCATTTGATTTACCATGTATGTTAGTTATACTTCATTGTTATTTTGCTTGATCATTTACTGTTAAGTTCATCATTGTGTTTGTTAATAATTTATTGTACTAGTAGTTAATTTTATTGAAGTATTATTTATTTTATTTTGTAAAAACCTATTTTATCCCCGTCTTAGGTTGCTTTTTGGGTAACAAATATAATCATTCTCGTCCTTCTTGTTGGATGTTGGTCATCTATTCCTACTAAGTTCCCACAGACGGCGCCAAATTGTGGGTGTTGATTTTTGACCTTATAACCAAACAGAACTCATTATCGAGATTTAGGGAACTTAGCTGGAGAGTACATAGAAGAATAGATTAAGCTAAACACTTGCACACAAGAAAACAAGAAATATCACGATGACTCGTCCATCCAAGGACACTCTGATGATCAAGTCAGTAACTTATCTCACAAGCTATCAACACAATTACACAATTCACAAGTAAAAGCATACTTTAGACTTACGAGAATGCCTTACTTTTACAGCAAGCAGTGCCCTCGTCTTCTAGAAGTCTCACTTCATAAGACTCAAGTGCAACATATATCTCAGACTCTTAATTAGATAAGAATGATCCCATTAAAGAGTCCCATCTCTATCCAAATTAAGCACTTCAACTTATTTAGGACTCTTGTCCTTTATCCGAATTCCGACATTATCGCATCATATCTCAGTAATATCAAAACAATCTAGGCATTATGGCTCATCCATGTGGTAGCTCGGCCAACACCTCGGCCACGTGGCGTGACCCTAAAAATATGTCCCCACAGTCATTTCATTGAATTACATTTGTATCTAAAAAAATAAATAGTAAATGTTATTTAAAATATAAAACTATACACCAATGCAATTAGATGAAAGGACTCGATATCTGATCAATTTGATTTTTTTGCAAGTATATTCTATTCGATGTATCCTAAAAAGTAAATAGTTCAAATTATCAAAATAGGCCCCAAAATGAGGTCCATCAGTCGCATAGTAGTGGTAGCAATTGGCTGAATAACTATTAGCATTTTATCATATTTGTTTTAAAAAAATTACACTGTTTATTTTTAAAATCTTAATTGTCTATTTTTTAAAGATAATATATAATAAAATTATGTGGTTACAACTATTAAATTAATTTGATTTTTTCGTGAAGAATCTAAATAAAAAATAAATTTATTAAATAAACGAATCAAATTATCATAATGAGGTTCATAGTGAGCCCATATGGGAGAGGAGCCAGTAAAAATTAGAAAAAAGATTAGAAAAATGTTGCATATAATTTCATCTCTTACCCTATTTCAAACTCATAAATACAAGTTAATATGTGTCGCGTTATATGAGTCTCATTATCTTGCATCTACAATAAAAATTGAAGAATGTCTAGTTGTCCACACTATGGGACTCGTCAATTTTATGTTAGTTTTAGAAGATTATGTATAAAGTGTCAATCAGTAAATGAAATAAAATAAAATATTTGTAATAATTTCTATAATATAAAAAAAAATTATATATATCTACATGAAGATGATCATATAATCCAACACTATGATTGCCAAAACTTAAACAACACTCAATCAGTGACTGGCTCCTTCACTTGCGGGGGCCACAAACATAATACCAAAACATAAAAACAAACAAACCCTTAACTTTTTTGTTCTTTGAGAGAAACACAAAAGGTGAATGGTTCATTAAAATGTGGTGCTGAAATGAAATGAAATGCAGGCACTTTTCCGTAATTTAACTCTGCTGGCTTCCACCAAACAAGACATAAATCAGCACCACATTTTAATGGACCATCCATACTCTTGTGTCTATCTGAAAGAATAAAAAAAAGGATGTTTGAAATATTAATTGTTGTTTATAGTTTTAAAAATTATATTTCAATTTATAAAAATTTTAATTGCATAACAAATAAATAATTAGTAATTTTTAATAAAGATGGCAATATGTTTTGATTAACAGTTTTGATAATTTTATTATTAGAGAGGAGGATAGTTAGAAATTTTATTTTGTGGGGTTTTTTGGTTAGAACCCCTTCTTATTGGAACTTTTTTGTGTAAAGGACATGGAATAAACTAATGATGTCAAAACCCATAAGAATTAAAAAAATAAGATGAAAAGACAGGAATACCCTTGCATATATATGGGCAATAGTAAGCAATTGAGCTATTTGTCTCTCTTGTTCTTTTTCTTCGTTTGAAAACCGCTGAAGTTCAAAAACCCTTGATTTGAAAACCCTCATTCGAAAACTGTCAATTGAAGCAAAAATTGAAGCATAATGAGAGATTTTCAAGTGACATTGTCAAATGTTTCGAAGTTATTGAATGATTTCATCATCTTATACTAGTTGTTACTTCCGAATCAACCATCACAAGTCAGAGAAGCTCTCTTTCTTTTACAGCGCTCTCTCTCTCTCTCTCTCTCTTTCTTTCTCTCTCTCTCCACTACGTCCACCGTCGATGGTTGTTCATCGCCTCCACCATCTCCATCGTTGGTCGACATCGTTCATCCTCATCGTTGGTCAGTGACCACCATTTTTACCGTCAACCATCACCATCAGATTTGATATCTACGAACTTATGTTTGAGATCAATAACTTCAGATTTAAATGACCGCATATATGTCAAAAAAATGATAAATTGAGATATTACAATGAAAAATCGAGAGTTTTTTTGTTTATTTGTTCATAGATCTAAAGTAAAATTTGACTATAATTCCTTTATCTAGTATGTACTCTGTTTTCGTAACAGTATAATTCTACTCTAGTTAACGAAAATAAAGTTTGATTGCTAATTTGCTTAATGATAGTAAAATTTTATTTTGAATCATAGTAAAATTTATTCTGATTCAAAGTAAAATTTTACTCTGAATGACGCTGTGATTTCGCCTTACTTTGATAAACAGTAAAATTTTACTGTCTACGTCAATTTTGACAATATTTTGTTTTGTTTTTTTTAAAGAATTTCATAGTAACATAGATCTTATCTGATAGATCTTGATGAGATGATTCTAAAAATACTATTTTATTAAAAATTGACATCTAGATCAAAAGTTATATCATTTTAAAGTTTAAAAATAAAAAGGACACATATGTTGGTACGTGTTGGATATGTTTTACAGTAGAACTCACACTAAACCTATATTGTTTCTGACAGTAACATTTTATTGTCTTTCAAAATAAAATTTTACTCAAAATTTTCACTTCTACTGAACAAGCTACATTACAAATTCTTTTACATGAAACTAATCAAGAACATTAAAAAAAACATATTAAAGTGTCAAATTGAATTACAGAGCAACTCAGTGAATTGGATAGACAACCATTTAACAACACAATAAAAATGGACTATTATTACAAAAGCACTACATTATTTTCATACTTTTATTACAAAACAATAATATCTTTCATGACAATGTCTCCTTACAAATCTTCCTGCTATACTCGTTTTATGTTTTCACCCCTAGATGGAATCCTATTCTTTCTTGACCTATCGGGTAGCTTTTTACAAATTGAATGAAAGACAACAAGATCATCCACAATTATCAGTAGTCTTTGTATTGACAATACCAATTGTAAGAGGAAAAAAAATTCTGAAAGAGAGAACATTTTACAATTAGTAAGTATAATACACAAAAGGCCAAAAAAGGAAAACAGTAAATTGTTATTATAATTAAAAGTAAAAGTTTACTCTGAAAATAAGTAAAATATTATTATGAAATTAAGTAAAATTTTACTTTGTAAGACACTGATAGTAGTGTCTACCTTGATCCCTATCCTTCGTTGTAATTGATAATAATGTGCCTATCTATTTGCCATTTAGGAAAATACCATCTATAAACAATAGAAATCGGTTAAATCATTCAATGTGCAGTTTGACACAATCTTGAACACAATGGTACAATCACCATACTTGCATAACAACATAAGAGGTGGAACTATTTTTCAAATCTGCAATCAGTTGACAATAAAAATTTACTGTCAATCAAAGTAAAATTTTACTGTCACTACGAGTTCAAAAACAAATCACAGAAGTATACAATATTAGAGTGAAATTTTATTGTCATTCTATCAAACAAAAACATAACACAATACCAGAGTAAAATTTTACTCTCATTTTATCAAACAAAAACAGAGCACATAAAATCAGAGTAAATTTTACTCCCAAACAAAAATAGAGTACATAGTACCAAAATAAAATTTACTCTCTTTCTATCAAACAAAAACAAAGCACATAGTACCTGCGTAAAATTTTATTCTTATTCTATCAAACAAAATCAGATTATACACAATAAAAATAAATAAAAAACAAAAACAAAGAAAAAAAACAACTAATCAACAAATCAACATACCTGATTAAACTCGAACAATAATCAAATACGTGATCGAAGCAAAACCTCTAAAACTCAATCAACACTCCAAATCTTGATGAAACTCTCAAAATCTGATACAAATTTGTACATATTTGAAATATAAACTCTCGTTAATACATATTTCGAGATTGCGGGAGAACACGTGATCGAAGCTAATTTGCTGAAATCATCAACGGCGAATCATCTATTGTTGACAGACGGCGAGATCATCAACGCCGAAATCTTTAGATTTTGAGATCGTCTTCATTGATTTCGAATCGTCTTCACTGATTAGATTTTCAAATATATAAGATCAATGTATATATCGATCATATGATATATATATATATGGAAGGGAAAAAAAAGGAAAAATTATGGTGTCATTGTTGAGCTACACACCTCTTTCTAAGAGACTTTTTGAAACTAAATTAGTTAAGCTATCCTTTATCTTAAAAAAAAGCCTAAAAATGGGGGTTTCACCAAAAATCTTTATTTTATTTTGTTAGCTCTATTGAATAACAAATTCTGACAATAGGGTATTTATAATTTTTAAAACTGTAGGGGGTAATCTATATTTTAAATAAATTTTAAAAGATATATTTGTAATTTATGTAAAATATATATTAAATGGTAAATATATTTTTTTAAATAATATTTTTGGAATAGAAAAAAAAGTTAGTGCTAAACTTCAAATTCACACAATTGTGTTTTTACATTATAATATAGTATTAGATATATTATACGAGTTTGGATGGTTTAGGAGGAAAAGGATGTCACGGATTGAACCACAGAGTGCTTGGTCCTTATGTGGGCCCTCATGGCGCGGTGGAATTATTGCAAGGTGACAAAGGTGCTCTAAAGCTTTGTTTGGCACGTATTATTTTAGTATTTTATTTTATTTAGGTCATATCATTTTTTTATTATATTATTTTAAATTCAACTCATGTTTTATTTTTATTTTTTGTAAAAAATAAAAAAAAAATATTAATCTAACACTTCCTAAACAACCCCTACGTAATTATGGATGATTTTAAAAACTTTTGTGAATTGATTTTTTTAATATTTTTTAATTTTTATAAATTAAAAAAAAAACATATAAAAAATAAAAAATAATTTATTGACTTTTTATCTAAAAACTTTAATTTTCAAACGGTACCAAAAACGTAAGCATTTGACAAATGTAACCTCAAGTCCCATATTTATTAGGATCCATCTTTTTGAAAATCCAATAAAAATGAGACATTGGGTTCACATTTATTGAGATGGCCACTTATTTATTGAGATGGGCACTAGTGATTGGTCCACATGAAAATTTATTTGGTGATCTAAATCACCTAATTTTTTTTGAGTTCAAACTCTCTATCGATTCATTTGTTATATTGATAATTTTTTTTTTGAGTTCAGACTCTATTGATTCATTTGCTATATGATTAGGTTAAATTTGTACAACCCTCCGACCAGATCATTTATATAAAAATTAAAAGTCCCACCTTCGATCAAATTATTCATGTAAAAAATTACGACCCTTCCATCAAGTCATCTATGTAAAAGATCATCCAATCATGGGCCCAACGCTAATGGCTCGAACCATTCATCTTGTATGACTGTTCAATTAGATAATCCACGTGTAAAATCAGGTCGATCAGACAGCATTTGTTATATGATTAGATCAAATTTATATTTAAAAAATAAATGACAAGTATGATTTTGACAATGGGTTGCTACTTTTTTTTGAAGGTAAATGTGAACCAATCACTTGGTTATAGTTATCCTATCACTCTGATTTTTTACATGAATGATTTGTACAAAAGACTCCATAAAACAAACTATTTTATGGATCCGTATTTGAGTTCATAAAACTCAACAGCACCCTAAAGAGGAACCTAACTCTAGTTTTTTAGTCCAACTAAATACAAGAAACATAACACAAAAATAAACAGAATTTCCACACAATAAACACAATTTTACAAGATTTATTGATTGATAGAATTCACCTTCTGTAATATCCACTTCATTTATGTAAATTTTGGGTTCATTTCTACCAAATACTTCAATTATGATATTTGTGATTTTTTGTTATGATTTATTGTAATGTTGAAGGGTTTGACTTAGTGGGAGGAGAGACAACCAAAGAGTTTATCACCCAAAATGTCGAATCCCACAAAAGCCAACATCTCAAATCTTGGGACTATTGAAGTTTGCTTGATTGTTAATTTTAAAATCTTTAGTTATTAGTCATTAATTTTTTTTTTTTTAATCTTAGAGAAGAATAAGGACAAAAGGGAGAATAAGCAGCCAGAAATGAAGGTTGCGCGGTTGATGCTCTATTCCGTCCTCCTGTCAGTTTCAACTTCTTTCTTTCTCTTTTTACTTCTTTTTTTTTTTGGGGGGAGGGGGTTAGTTTTGTCCCAAAATGACGTCGTTTAAGGCAGAAACCACAGCAGGAAATCCTGGATTTGGACTGAACTTGCATAAGGAAGTTGAAGAGCTTAATAGGGCCAACTAATGGATATCATTTATTTTTGCAGAAGTAAACATGATAAAAAGAAAATGTTATAATTATCAAATTAATTTAATTTTTTTTATAAATAATATATATTAAAAATCTTACAAAATGAACGATTGATATCATCTAAACAAAAGCCAGGATGGACTCCACAACCCTTCAAATTGTCTCATTCAGATTTAAATTTAATTCAAACCGACCCTATTATTTATTTCCATTTCTCTTCTCGTCAACACACATTTAATCATTCATCTATCTCTTGTGACTATTAACTACCGTTTTTCGACCACCACTTCTCTCTCTCTCTCTCTCTCTCCACACCATGTTGGATCCTCACAAAACTTGCTTACCCTCTCTTCACAAGTTTGCTACAAAATTTCTTCAACAACTCAAGACCTTGAGAAATCCTAAACCATGGAAGAGAAGAAAACCCAATATTCTATTCTCTAGAAGTAACTTCCAAACCTCCACTTTTACATCCATGGAAGTACCAAATCAACTCAAACATGTCTTCCAATTCTTAGACTCCAATGGTGATGGAAAGCTCTCTCCCCTGGAGCTAAGCCAAGTCCTTCTAAGCTTAGGACACGTGGACAAATCCACGGCCGCCAAGGAAGCGAAAAAAATGGTTTTAGAAATGGACCGCGACGGAGATGGGTTGGTGGACATAGAAGAGTTCATGACAGTTGTGAGCATCGACGAAGAAGACGATGATTTAATGGATGCATTTGCAATGTTTGATTGTGATAAGAATGGTTTGATTTCAGTTGAGGAGTTGCAGAGGGTGTTGAGGAGTTTAGGGTGTGATAGTTGTAGCATTGAGGAGTGTAGAGAGATGATTAAAGGGGTGGATAGAGATGGAGATGGTTTTGTGGATTTTGATGAGTTTCGATCTATGATGAAAGGTTAGTTTGGTTTATCTCTGTTCGGATCTCTCATGTCTCTCTGGTATGTTTGTTTTACTCCTTATGTTGTCGGATTGGATTAGTAATTTGATTCACATAAATTTATGTTTGTTTTGTGAAAATGTCAATAATTTTGTGGAGGTTGAGATTCACAATCCAATTCTAGTGAAAAATACTACCTTACTCTTATTTTACAAATTTAAAGATTCGTTTGAAATTGATATTTTAAGTAATTTTGACTCACAACTAATAGAAATGTAAAAAAAAAAAGGGAGAATAATTTTTTTTTTTTATTGATTTTTCTTGTGACTAATTTAACATGTTCCCAAATACGGCCTAATGAAATTGCATTTTATATATCAATTATGTTTATTTAAATTCATAGATTAATCTCAATGGGATTATCTCTACTGACCAGAATTTTTACACCTCATTAGGAGATTAGTGAATCGAATTTCCCTAACCATGTGCCTTATTCATTATGTATTTATTAGGGCTCTTTATTCTATTTTGTGGGTCTCTTTGTAATGATTATATGTTGTGTATTTAATTTTTATCATTAGAATTATAATTCATTGGGTTTTATTGTAATATTATCAAATATGACCTTTGTTCACCTCTCCCCTCCACAGTTACAAGGCAGGGAGATTTATCATGAGAGAGAAATAATTGGGGACATTAGAAGGTTTGAATATAGAAATCAACCTTTCTGGAGTTTTATTTTGACCTTTGTTCACCTCTCCTCTACACAATTATAAGGCAGGGAGATTTATCATGAGAAATAGTTTGGGACATTAGAAGATTTGAATATAGAAATCGACCTTTTTGGAGTTTAATTTTATTCTCACTATCAAGTGTGTAAACACAACGAAAGTTTTAATTGATTTAAAATAATGAGATATACAATTTGGTTTGAGTTAATACAATTTTTGGATCGGGCCCTACAATTTTGCCCCAATTAAATTCTATGTCTTGTTCACATATTTTAAGACTGAACAAATTTAAATTTTTCTTTCCTGATGAAAAATTATTCAATACTCCTTGCTGATGTACGTCACATCACTTAAGACTTACTATATCCACATCGGTAGGTGATGGTACCCCAAAAAAATTATGATTGATAAAAATAGTGAGATGCATTACTTTATATTGGTGATTGGAAAGACAACATAAGTTATAGAGTTTGGTGATTGATTTGTTGAGGCATAGGACACTAGAATAATTTTCACTTTTGGAACATGTCATAATTTGTGTCAAAATGCCAACAATAAAGTTAAATTTTAGTATATTATAATATTAAAATAATATAATTTATTAATATTATTTTAATAGTGCAAATGTCATTTTTTTTATTTTCTTTTAAAAAAATCTAAGACAATGTCATTTATGTAATCCATCATAAAAGAGACAGAGAATAGTTCTTTTCAAAATTTAAAATTACTCTAACCTGGCATGAAAATAAAAAATTATTAAAACTGAATCTATTAAAATTATTACTCTAATTTTAACTTTAACATCAACATTAGCACACCATCACCATTAGAGTTCCTCTTATTAGTTACATTAAGCCCCAATAGGCGACTAATTGGGCATGTTCATACGTGAATATGTTCATGCAGGCAAAACATATTTGTCTTTACTTACCCAAAAAAAAAAAAACATATTTGTCTTTTGTGTCTTCAATAATATTAATTATGGTCACATTTTTTATATCACATTTTATTTATTGTGTAATTTGCCACAACTGTATTAATTCAATAAATTTTAGGGATATTTATCAATAAATCTCATCTCACAAATAAGTATTTCACTTAGTTCCAAATTTTTTCTATTGATTTGCTAAATCCTATTAGTGGAGAATTTCGTTCCGTGTGATCTTATTTTTGATTTTGATAGTGTTTTGGTGGATGACTATACTCTTTTATTAATGTGACAGGTATGATGTGACATTCAAATGTGGCGGGTATGATGTGACATTCCAAAAAAATTAAATTCCCTAATGTACTTTTCCTAAATGTGACTACGTGACGGGTATGATGTGACAAGTAAAAACTCCTTAGTGTACTTTTTTTAAATGTGACGAGTATGATGTGACACTCCAAAATAAAATTAAGGTAGTGTTTAGTAGAGTTTTAGAATTATGATTTGAGAATAGAGTTATATTTTAAGTTTGTAAGTTTTGGAATTATGATTTGAAAAGAAAAAATTCATTTAGTTATGAGTTTTGAGAAGAGCTTTGAATTGAGTTTTAAATTTTTGATGTGACATATGAAAAAAAGAAAATTTGTTTGGTTATAAGTTTTGAAAAGAGTTTTTAATACTTAGGCCAAGTTTGGGAAGACTAAATAAGTGCACTTTTTGTCTTTTTAGACTAAAAAGTTGAGGTTGAAAATATGAATGTTTGGGTTATTTTAAGTTTGTAAGTTTTGGAATTATGATTTGAAAAGAAAAAATTCATTTAGTTATGAGTTTTGAGAAGAGCTTTGAATTGAGTTTTAAATTTTTGATGTGACATATGAAAAAAAGAAAATTTGTTTGGTTATAAGTTTTGAAAAGAGTTTTTAATACTTAATTGAAAAACTTATAACTCATAACTAAATACACAACTCAAAACTTTATTGAAAATTCAATTCAAAACTCATAACCAAACTCTTTTTAAAATTCAATTCAAAAAAATAATTTGTCATTTTGGTCTAAAAAAATAATTTCTATATTTAAAAAATATCAAAAACAAATATAATTTTTTTTCCAAAATAATAGGTGGCGATTGGCAATTGTAAAAAAAAAAAAAGGTTACTGTTTTGGTCAACCGGCCAGACATCTGGGAGGATGTCCGAACGGACAATTGGGTAAATCAAAAATTCAAAAATTCAACTTTACCAAACATGTACAAAATAGAGGGTATGTACAAAAAGGTGAAAGCTTTACTTGGAGTGAGCTCTGCCAAACGTGAAAGATAAGTGTGTTTTGAAATGTGTGGTGGAATTAATTTTTGAACACCCCATCCAAACAGAGGCCTCAAGAGAAGAGGTGGAATTATGATTAGAGTGCTGCACCAAACACAGCCTAAAAATTCCATAGTGTACTTTTCCTAAATGTGATGATGTGGCGGCATGATGTGATAAGTAAAAACTCTTTAGTATACTTTTTTTTTCAAATGTGACGATGTGACGGGTATGGTGCGACGCTCCAAAAAACGATTATAAACTTTTTAATATATTTTTTTCTAAATGTGACGACGTGACAGATATAATATGGCAACTAAAAATTTCTTAGTATACTTTTTTCAAATGTGACGATGTAGTGGGTATGGTGTGATATTCCAAAAAAAAAACTAAAAAATCTTGAGTGTACTTTTTCCAAATGTTACATGTGACACTCCAACGTAACAGGTATAATGTAGCACTCTAAAAAACTTACATGTGATATTCCAAAAAAAAATTAAAAATTCTTTAGTGTACTTTTCTCAAATATGTCAACGTGACGGGTATGATATAAAACTATTAAAAAAAAAAACTCATTAGTATAATTTTTTCAAATGTCACACTCCAACTTGGCGGGTATAATGTGACATTAAAAAATTATTTAGTATATTTTTTCCAAATGTGACACTCCATTGTAGCGGGCAAATGAGTCATTACACATCTAAAAAGACTAAATAGATCACACAAAAAAAAATATGGAACTATATAAATCACAAATTTAAAATATGAGACTTATTAGTCAATCTTCCTAATGTCTATTTTTAATACAATGATAAACTTAATACAATAAAAAAATTCTACTCATTACAACATTATTACTCTCTCTCTCTCTCTCTCTCTCTCTCTCTCTCTCTCTCTCTCTCTCTCTCTCTCTCTCTCTCAAGGGGTCCTCCATTTTTGTCCAATTTTTAACAATTTGATACCCAAGTGGCAAACCTAGCAAGAGATAAGGTGCTCATGTCTATTTTTAATACAATATTAATAAATTAAATGATAAACTTAATACAATAAAAAATTCTAGGGGAAAACACCAATAAATCCTAAATTTGGAAATGTTAACCCATTTAGTCCCGAATGTTTTTTGTTGGACTAATAGGTCCTATTTCCCAAGAAGCTTACTATAGGCCTTTTTATAATTTCCCTTCTTTTCAAACATCAAACATTATTCATCCAACATCGACCATTAGCAACGTCAGGATTAATCATCAAACATCAACCACTAAACATTAAGATTCTTCATCAAACATCAAACACAGATTTTGAACCATTAAACATTAAGATTATTCATCAAACATCAAACATTAGATTTATGAGTAACATCATCGAAACAACATCAAACATCATCATCAAAACAACATCAAACATCACAACATCATCATCAAAACAATATAAAAATAACGATTAAACAATTTTTTAAATAATGATTAAACATCAAAATAACGATTAAAATAACATCAAACATCAAAATAACGATTAAACAATCATCATAACAATTTGTTTGATGAAACATCATCATAATTTATTAGCCCTAAACACACAAACCCAGATCTGAAAAAATGAAGATGGATATATATAAATATATATATATATATATATATAAAGAGGGAGATTCAATTCTCATCAATCTTCAGTATCAACCCTCACGACGACCACCACCACCACGAAACCCGCCGCCTCCGATGGAAAGATCCGATGGGAGAATCGGATCGCAGGATCGGACCCGCCTGAGGACCCGATCTTGGCGTCTCGATTCTGTGGGTTCGAAAGAGAAATGGGCGTAGAAGACAGTGGTGAGCGAGGAGGAGGAGACGATGGGGTGGTGATTGACATCGTAGGCGAAGTCGGGACCGACCTTGGAGACGTAGGTGGAGGGAATAGAGAGGCCATCGAGGACGGCGGAGATGAAGGCCGCAGCGCCGCCAAGGCTATCGGCGATTACGACGTCGTCTTTGATGAGGACACCGTGGCAGTAATTCTCGACGATTAGGCCACGACAAAAGTGTTCTTGTTCTTGATGTTTGATGACCATGGGTGAGATTATTGGAGCTAGAGGATCTCAATTTGTTCTTGTTCGATGACGTTTGAACATGGTCGATGTTGTTTGATGTTCGATGTTTGTTGATGTTCTGAATCTTCTGAATGTTCTGAATGTTCTTGTTGATGATGTCAATGTTCAATGTTCTGAATGTTTTCATAAATGTTCAATGTTCTGAATGTTCAATGTTCTCAATGCTCAATGTTTTCATAAACATCAGCAACATCTCAATGTTCAATGTTTTCATAAACATCAGCAACATCTCAATGTTCAATGTTTAATGTTCAATGTTCTGAATGTTTTCATAAACACCAGATTCGATGATGTTCAATGTTCTTGAATGTTCTGAATGTTTGAACATGGTCTTCATGTTTCTGAATATTCGATGTTGATGATGTGCTTGAATGTTCACAAAGATGTTGCTGATGTTTGTTTGACGATATACCAAAAATAATCGGGACTAAATGGTTTAATAAAAAACATTCAGGACTAATTAGTGTAATTCTCTCTCTCTCTCTCTCTCTCTCTCTCTCTCACTCTCTCTCTCTCTCTCTGGGGGTCCTCCATCTTTTGTCCAATTTTTAATAATTTGGTACCCAAGTGACCGACCTAGCAAGAGATAAGGGTGTTTCTATTAGCACCCTAATTAATATTTTAGATATTTAATTTTTTATATATTTTTTATTATAATAATAATTTTAAATAAAATTATTAAAAATGATATAAATTATTTTAGAATACCACATCTCACAATAAAATCTACCCACTCACTAAATCATAACATAGAGCTTATAAGAGTACTCATCTCTATCACCACTTACACATTTCAAAACCCTCAAAACCTGCATACCCTTAAAACCTTTAAAATCTTTCAAAACTCTCCGACAGCTAGTCTTCCGGTAGCAATAGCAAAAACGGCGACAACTATTCGACAATACACACTTCTCCTATAATGGCAATGAGTGAAATTTTTTCTAGCAATCCCAATGAGACGAATGAAGCATCACAATGTAAGGTTAGAAAAGATTCACGACTTGAATGATGTTCACAGCTCGAAGGAAGTTGACCATATGATAATTTTTTTCAAAAGTGCACCAAAAAAAATAAATAAATAAATAGTGAAAACGGTTCGACTTTTTTTCAATAGTGAACTCTTGAATATATGCCAAAATAATGGCAATACAAGGCCGAATTAAAAAAATAAATAAATAAATAGTGAAAACTGTTCGACTTTTTTTCAATAGTGAACTCTTGAATATATGCCAAAATAATGGCAATACAAGGCCGAATTAAATGCACTAGTTCAACAATGTCTAACCGAACATTATTCATATGTTTGGTACTTTGGATCCGAACTTTTTTATTTATATGTTCGGCACTGTAGATGCAACCTTAATGCATCCTTATATTTTGGTTTTGCAATGAATTTTATTTTTATTTGTTAATCAAACTGGTTAATGCATAATTATCTTTGTTAGTTAAATTTTGATGGGTCAACTTGTTCACAAACACATGATATTAAGTTTTTATAATGTTCGGTAACACAAGTCCAAACATGTACAAATTATTTTGTAACACAGATCCAAATATGAGTAATTCGTTCGACAACATAGGTTTGGTTTTGCAATGAATTTTATTTTTATTTGTTAATCAAACTGGTTAATGCATAATTATCTTTGTTAGTTAAATTTTGATGGGTCAACTTGTTCACAAACACATGATATTAAGTTTTTATAATATTCGGTAACACAAGTCCAAACATGTACAAATTATTTTGTAACACAGATCCAAATATGAGTAATTCGTTCGACAACATAGGTTTGAACATAGCGGTGAAAAGATTGATGATGGAAAGATTGACGATGGAGAAAGATTAGCAGTGAGAGATCTATTGTGATAGAGATTGAGGGCGCAACTCTTTTGACAATATAACTCTTTTGACGGCAAGAGGAAGAATTGTAAATTCAATTGTTAAAGGTTTTGGAAGATGAAGGGTTTTTAGTGAGCGTGATAAGTGATATACATTTTGGTGGATGTAATATTTTTAGAAGGATAATTTTTGCATTATTTGAAAAGTTCATAGAAATTTTTAAAGTTTTCAATTTTGTAGGTAACAGTCCAAATAAATGAGGGATCCAAAATATTAATTGGGGTATTAATAACAACACTCAAGAGATAAACATATAAAGAGTCTACAACATCATAATTGTACCAAGAAAATTGTTAAGAATTTCAAGTTTATAGTGCATATTTGGTTTGGGATGATCTAAATAAGTACACTTTCTAACTTTTTATGAAATATAGGTTGAGTATGGGTTGGATTTGAAACAATGTGGCAGAGAGGTAATGTGACTTAAATAGGATAGCGATTTTTTAATTTTTTAACTTTTTTAAATTATGACAAACAAGGACTACATCTCAAGTGAATATTGACCATTAATGATAAATTTATGTTACTCGATAAACATATTCTTAAGAAGCCAAGAAACAACAAAAATGATTTTTGGAGGGCTGAAAACTCCTAAGACTATTCTTAGTTAGAATCAAACAAAAAAGATTGGGAACATGACCCAAAAAAAAGAAGTCTCATCATCTACACGTGTTTTACCGTTGTTTTTTTCTGTAATATTTAGCTAAATGTCCATTACTCAATTCAGAAGTTTGAGGTGCAACGAAGGAGTTGTGACACTTTGATAAGGTTTTGGAATATAAATCTTGAGATCTCAGATTCTTTACTTTTTTGAGTCAACTTTTAGGGATTTGGTGCAGTAGTCCAAGGATGACTCTCTAAATGCTGGACGAACCATATCCAGAACTTAGGTGTGAGGTTGAATCCTGATAACTGCACTCTCTGACTTAAATAGTGTGTGCGTTGTGTTAATGCACACACTCAAGATTTGCTCATTGTCCTACTCTGGTTAAATTGACATTAGATAGTTGATTTCGAAATAGGCAGAAAATAAGTTTTGAAAGTTTACTTGTCAACCAAAAAAAAGTTTGAGGTCCATTGGTGCAAATTTTCCAAATGATTTTTCTGGAATTTTTCTTATAAAATAATCAAATTTTTGATAACATAGCTATTCTAGTCTATCTTTACTACTTTTACACACCAAGAAAAGGGACAGAATAAAAGTATTATTATGATATTTTTATTTTGCTTAAATTATGTCGGTAGTTTCTATATTTTGCTTTTTATGTCATTGATCTTTACAAATTTAATTTATTCAATTTTGACATTTAATTTTAGAAATTATGTCAATATAGTCCAATTAAAAATGATGATTTACTTTTTTGATTAAAATTGCGCACATACAATATGCGACCACTTTCAAAGGCATAATGGGCTATTCAAGAGTTTCTCTATAATCCACCACAACCACTATTTTTTATTCTCTCCGGCAACATACCACTTCAACCATCAACACGACCACTATCCATCCCCAAACTACCACTACGGCTACTCAAATCCTTTTCCACCACCACCAAACCCCTTTTAGCCACCCAAACCCTCTTCCATCAACCCTAAATCCACCTCATCACCATTATCCAACAATCTCAACCCCCTCAGCCATTTATTCCAACCACCTTCCCAGGCATCACTAACCATCCTCTCAACCAAAAAGAGAGAGGGAGAGAGAGAACACACTAGGGAGAGATGGGGAAGAGAACAAAGACGAAAGGAATGAAAGAGAAGAGAGGGAAAGAAAGATTGATCATCTGCCATCGTCGCCTTTGCTAATCATTCTATTATCAAGAAGATATTGTTGCCTTTGCCTGACTGTCGTACCCTCTACCAATCACCATCGTCATTGTTCTTTTTTTCCTAGTCGCATCCCTTCTCCCATTTTCACTTTATCAGGGATTTGATCCTTGTAACAAAATAAACTATTAAGTTTTAAATTTTTCCAATTTAAACTCCAAACTTCTGATTTGTTTTCAATCTGAACTATTTACTTATTTTCATGAAGTGAAATTAACAGAAAACTCAGAATTTATTTTGCTACAAGAATCAAACTTTGATTTTTTTTATTTTTTATAATTGTCCCTTGTTTTTTTTTAAAAAAAATTATTATAAAAAAAGCATATTAGATATTCCCCAACCTTGCAATTGAAGGCAAAGCTTGGACAACTAACCAGATTAGTTTAGTAGGTCAAAATTGTAATGTTCAACATTTTCTACCTACATGTGAGGGGTAACTCTAAATGTGCCCCAAATTATAGGTTGGACACCCCACTACTTAGGGCACCGTAAGTAAAAATTTGAAATTTTTTTTTTTTTACTCACTTTGAACGCCCCAAATAATACCAATCTTATCCTCACCCACCCCAATTAGCCTTTGTCGCCACCAGGCCACTTCTGCTACCGTATTCTGACTCCTGACAACCCTATTCCACTGTTCACCACCACCACTCGCAAACTTTCTCCTTCTCTTTTTCTTCATTTCTTCATCTTCTTCTTCCTTTCAAAACCCTAGATCACCCTAGATTTGAGATCTAAAGTTTTGAGAGTTGGGATAAGGGGGTTCATGATGGGAAGGAGTTGTGCCAAAGGAGGGGGTTGTAGTGGTAGAGTAGTAGAAAAACAAGGACAAGGCAATGAAGAAAGAGAAAAAATGAGGAGAAGAGGAGAGGAGAGGAGAGGAGAGGAGGAGAGAGGGGGATGCAGCAATTGCAAAAGATGGAAAGGAAGAAGAAGAAAAGAAGACGGCAAGAGGGTGCATAGAAGGGAGAAGTGGAGGTGTTGAATGTAAAAAAAACTACATCTTACTCCACCTACCACTACCACCTACTACCACCTACTCCACCTACTACACACCTACCTACTCTACTCTTCTATATATAGGAATCATTGTAAACGTATTCAACACAAATCAATAATACAATCAATATCTATACAATTTTCTATTTCTCTTTATACATTAAATTTTCTACATGGTATCAGACCTATAAGATTTAGCACTCGCAAACTTTCTCCTTCTCTTTTTCTTCATTTCTTCATCTTCTTCTTCCTTTCAAAACCCTAGATCACCCTAGATTTGAGATCTAAAGTTTTGAGAGTTGGGATAAGGGGGTTCATGATGGGAAGGAGTTGTGCCAAAGGAGGGGGTTGTAGTGGTAGAGTAGTAGAAAAACAAGGACAAGGCAATGAAGAAAGAGAAAAAATGAGGAGAAGAGGAGAGGAGAGGAGAGGAGAGGAGAGGAGAGAGGGGGATGCAGCAATTGCAAAAGATGGAAAGGAAGAAGAAGGAAAGAAGACGGCAAGAGGGTGCATAGAAGGGAGAAGTGGAGGTGTTGAATGTAAAAAAAACTACATCTTACTCCACCTACTACCACCTACTACACACCTACCTACTCTACTCTTCTACACACCTACCTACTCTACTCTTTTATATATAGGAATCATTGTAAACGTATTCAACACAAATCAATAATACAATCTATATCTATACAATTTTCTATTTCTCTTTATACATTAAATTTTCTACATGGTATCAGACCTATAAGATTTAGGCCTGTATTTTTTTTTTTTCACCGGCGGGCAGCCGGTCGGCAACTTTGCCTTCGCTGCCCACTGGAATTTTCTACACATAGCTTCGAGTTCTTCGCTATCAACGGTGGCAACATTTCTCCCACTCGAACACCCACAAAACAACTCCAACGACACCACGGTACCTGCTGGAGCAGCGCGACTGAAATTGGGCAACAAGGCCAATTCATCTGATATTGCTCACGAGTCTCAGGCGGGCTTGCCTTCATATCGCAGCCCAATTCGGAGCCTTGCACTGCCGTAGGAATACTTTAACCATCAGAGATGTATGTGTGTCTTCTCCCCCCTATCCCGTGTGTCTATGTGTGTTTGTGCTGGGTGTGTTGTGTGCATGGGTCTCTAGAGAGAGAGTGCTGTGGGTGTGTGGGTGTGTGTTTCCTGCTTGTGTATGCATGTGTTGTGTGTGATCTCTTCATCTCCGAACCAGTTCGTGCCAGAGAGAGAGAGAGATTGGTGGCCATCGAGGCCATGTCTTGTGTTTTTACATTTTAAATCAAAACTGAAGTGAGAGAGAGAGCTAGTAGAGAGAGAGATTCAGCCCATACACAGTTTTTCCTTCTCCATTTCTGCATTTCTTGGAAGATGACGGCATTCCAGAAGGTGGAGTTCACTGTGGCAGCAACACTAGTAGAGAGAAGTTCACAACCATGAAGTGAGGGCAGCAGCTGCTCGCCCTCTCGAGGCAGTCTGCTCTCTCTCGGCAACTCTTTTCCCGGGGCTCTCTCTGCAACACCCAAAATCTCTCTCTCTCTCAACAGTTGAGTCTCTCTATCTCTCTCTCTTCAAGGCCATGAAGCTAAGCATGCAGCAACACCAAACCCAGCTCTCTTCTCTGCTTCGTCAAAGCGGTTCATCCCGCCTAAGGTCCTCAACAGTAACACCATTTAGGTACGAAAATGTGAGTGCAGTGCCATCTAGCATGGACTGGAGAAAGAAAGGAGCTGTTACCGCCATTAAGGATCAAGATCAATATGGAAGTTGTTGGGCATTTTCGGCAATAGCTGCCACAGAAGGGATCACTCAACTCACAACAGGAGAGTTGATCGCGCTCTCTGAGCAAGAACTAGTGGACTGTGACAAGAGTAGCAAAGATGCAGGCTGTGAAGGTGGTTACATGGAAGATGCTTTTGATTTTATTGTCCACAACAAAGGCATTGCTGCTGAAACAACTTACTGACTCGCTGAACACACACGGCACACAGATGGCATAAACACACACACCCATCACACACAGAAAAGAAAAGCTACCCACGTGATGCCACTAACCAATGCACTTTAAACTCTCTCTGGTCCCTTTTTTTTTCTCTCCACCAGGCCTACTTTAATCATATCCATCATTTCCCTTAATTTTATTCCACCCACTAGAGTATATAGAATATATATATATTAACAACCGCAGAAACCATCATTCATCACGTTTGTACCCCCATCCACTTGTATATTATTTTATTATACATATATTTTATTATTTTAATATTATAAAATATATTAGTGTCATATCTTCACCCAATCACTGAGCCATACTTCCGTAGGCACTCCTCCTCTTGCCACCAATAATATATATATTTTTTCTCAAAAAAAAAAAAAAACATCAAACATTCTCACCACTTGATTTTTTCTGCATGTCTTTCCTACCATCCGGGTTTGCACAACACATTTGTTTCATTCATATCGGGGATCAACCCCGAGCACAATTCTACAACCACAAAAAAAAAAAAAAAGCACACACACAACAACCTCCCTCCCACAGGAGGGATTTTTCTTTTCCCTTCTCTACTCTACTGCAGGTCTCTTCTTCTTACTTTTATCTTGGGTGTCCCGTGCCAGTCCGGTCTCAGTGCTTTCTAATCCACCGAGCACGTTCACTCCCCCATGCTCCTCCACTGCAGCATATGGCGGACCTCCAAATCGGAACATGACGGTGGCCTTCCGCTTCAGCTCCTTATTTTTCGCCTTTAGCACACTTATCTCTGCTCGCGCATCCTTATACATGCGCTGGAGCAGAGCCAGTTGGGCGTTTAACTGCTGCACCTCATTTGTCCTACTCTGAAGCCGGTGCGACAAGTTTGTGACCGCAGTCATGGTCTCCACGCATGACTTCAATGTATACTGATTGGCCTCAATATCCGATTGCACTGCCATTCTTTGCTCCACAGACCGCATAGGAAAGTTCAACGGAGCAAAACCAGAGGCGCTTGGTTGAGGTTCAAGGGCAACCGCACCAGTTATCTCTCTTGTGGACTCGTTGCGGTCGGGAAAGAGAGTGAGCAGACCACGGGACGAAGAGGCCATATTCTGGGTAGCTGAACGGGAAGAAGAGGCCATGTTATGGGTTGCAGAGTGTTTCAGAATGCAAATGTTCAGATGTTTCAGAATGACAATGTTCAGAGGTTTCAGACTAGTTTGGTTTACACAGCCTCCGCATTGGTTTATATTGACAATGACGAAGAGGACGACACGCGCTCTATCGATCACGTGCATCGCCGCGTGTCTGGCGCGCCTTTTGATGGTTCGCCGTTCGATACTTTCTCTCGGGCACGACTTTTGATGCAGTGGGCGCGACTTTTGAGGGCTCGATATATATATCCATGTATATATATTTGGGCAGCCTATCTACACCATCATACAGCGTATTCTACAACGGTCCAACATGACCCCATAAACTGTCCCAACATTGATTCCGGTTAGCTTCTCCAACGGTCCGACATGACCCCCTAAACTGTCCTGACATTTGATTCCGATTAGCTTTTCTAACGGTCCGGCATGACCCCATAAACTGTCCCGACATTGATTCCGGTTAGCTTCTACATCGGTCCGGTGTGACCTCGTAAACTGTCCAGACATTATCTGCTGCAATGGTCTGACACGACCATACAGTGTCTCCTATCAATTTTTTATTTTATTTGTCAGATTATTTTCCTGTTTTGTTACTCTCTCCAAACTCAAGTTGGTTAGTTCCTATCCCCCTTGAGTTTGAGGGGGGCTATTGAATGTAAAAAAAACTACATCTTACTTCACCTACCACTACCACCTACTACCACCTACTCCACCTACTACACACCTACCTACTCTACTCTTCTATATATAGGAATCATTGTAAACATATTCAACACAAATCAATAATACAATCAATATCTATACAATTCTCTATTTCTCTTTATACATTAAATTTTCTACAGGAGGCGTAAATGGGGCTTTAGGGGCTGACAAAGAATCGGAGAAGGACAGGAGATGGGCGAAGGGTGATTGCTGAAGGTGCCGACTGAAAATGTCAGTCAGAGGTGGAGAGAGTGGCTATGGTGTTGCCGAAAATGACGTCGATGATGTCGCCGACAACCAGAGCTCAGAGTGGAAGAGATTAGGGTTTTGAATTAGGTCTTTTAGGTAAGGGTTTATTACGCTAACTACCCTTAAGTATCACCAAATTGTCTACTTAGTACTTAAACTTTCGATTGAATCTGTTAAGTCCATGAAGTATATTAATCAAAATCTATTTTGTCCATAAATTATCCAGTGAATCTATTATATCCCTAAAACATTTAATTCAAACATATTTAGTTCGTCAAATGATTACAAAAATAAAATATATGTCCATAAATATTATAAAATTAAAAATTAAAAAAAAACCTACCTAATTATTATTCCATAAAATTTTTAAATTTCTGTTTTGTTTTTAAAAAGTGTTTTATTTCAATGTGCATTTAAATTAATATTAAAGTTTGATTTCTCAATATTTAGGGCTTTGAATCAGGTCTTTTAGGTAAGGGTTTATTACGCTAACTACCCTTAAACTATCACCAAATTGTCTACTTAGGGTGTGTTTGATTGGGGGGATAAGGGGGAGATTATTTACTGTGCGGATTGTAATCTGCGCAATAAATTCAATCCGATGTTTGTTTTTTTTTTAGTTCGCCGAACATGGAGTCCGGCTGGACTCTTTATCCCCCATGTGGGGGATTATATTATCCTAGGGAAGGGTGTTGGATAATTTTGGGAGGATTATTTACTATTGGATTAGGTGGTAAATGACCATTTTGACCCTCTACTATTTAATTATTATATTATATTTATAAATCAATAAAATTTAAATGTTTCAATTTAAAAATAAAATATTTTATTTAACTTTTATTGATGTTTTATTTATTTTTTTTAAATAATTTTTTATTGATGTTTTATTTTAAAATTTTGTTTATATTTTATTTAATTTCATTATTTAAATTTTAATAGATGTTTTATTTAATTTCATTGTTTAATTATTATTATTTTTAAAAACAAATTTATTTAAAATTTTAATTAAAAAAATAATATAAATTTTTATTGATATTTTATTTATTTATTTAAAAAAAATTATTTAATTGTGTAAAAAATAAAATAAAATAAAATTTTATTTAATCTAGCTAAAAATAATTAAAATATTAAAGATACGTTTAATATTGCTATTACTTAGTAAACAATTGAAAAATGGTAAAATAGTATTTTGTTTATTTATTCTATCCAATCCGTCCAACCAGACATTTAATCCCATGAAAAAACAAACACAGAATACATATCCAAAATAATCATTTCTAGACATCTAATCCCATGAAAAAACAAGCACAGAATATATATCCAATCCAACCAAATAGTCCGGGGGATTCACAGTCCCAAGACTCAAGTTCGATGGATTTTAATCCCCCCTTATCCAGTCCGTCCAATCAAACACACCCTTAGTACTTAAACTATCGATTGAGTCTGTTAAGTCCCTAAAGTATATTAATCAAAATCTATTTTGTCCATAAGCTATCGAGTGAATCTATTATATCCCTAAAACATTTAATTTAAACATATTTAGTTCCTCAAATGATTACAAAAATAAAATATATGCCCATAAATATTATAAAATAAAAAATTTAAAAAAACCTACCTAATTATTATTCCATAAAATTTTTAAATTTCTGTTTTGTTTTTAAAAAGTGTTTTATTTCAATGTGCATTTAAATTAATATTAAAGTTTGATATCTCAATATTGCCAATAAAATTATACGAGTATTAGATATACTAAAGAAGTATAATTAGATAATTTAAATATATTTTTCTACAAATAATAATAGAACAAATATAAAAATTAAAATTAAAAATAAAAAAACTTGGTGAAAAACTTAACAATCAATTAAAAATTATAAATGAAATTCAACATTTAATACTTGATAAAAGCAAGCAAGTAGTCATTGTAGAAGATAATTTAAAAAGTACACTATCGATATTTACTCTTACTCTTATAAAAAAAATTCACTAAAAGAATTGATGTCCACTTTTCAAAAACAAAATAAAATTTTATAATTTTGTTGAAATAAAATTTTAACTAAATAGGGTCTTAGACTAATTTATAATTTATGATACTTATAGGCAAATATTTTATTTTTATAATTTTTTCATGGACTAAATAGATTTCAATTAAATATTTTAAAGACTTAATAGATTTAATTGATAGTTTAAGAACTAAATAGACTTCGACTTATTTATTTTAGAGACTTAGTAAACTCAATCAATAGTTTAGAAATTACGTATATAATTTGACAATAATTTAAAGATAAAAAGTATAATAAACCCTTTAAGTAATTTAACTTAAGGGTAAAATTTAATATATATATAATGAAGTGTCTAACCAATAATTTTGGGTGCATTTAAGGATAGATCCAGGGGGTGTGGGTGGCGCCAACCACACCCCTAAAAATTTAAAAAATATCATATGTTACATTAGAAAATTTAAAATAATTAAAAATTTAAAAAATTTACACTTCTGAACATACTTTCGCACCCCTATAATGATAATCCTAAATCTATCCCTTGTGCATTTAGAGTCTCCCACATGTGAGTCTTCTCTCCCGCTTTAGGAGTTATATTCCGAATTCCAATGTTCTAACAAAATAAAATAAGGTGTATACTATTGATCTGTACTAATTTAGTTGGTCAAAATTCTAACACTTAACTATGAGATTCAATCCCTTCAACTGTGATTTCTCTCCTAATTTGGCAGTGAGTCTCCCACATGTGAGTCTTCTCTCCCGCTTTAGGAGTTATATTCCGAATTCCAATGTTCTAACAAAATAAAATAAGGTGTATACTATTGATCTGTACTAATTTAGTTGGTCAAAATTCTAACACTTAACTATGAGATTCAATCCCTTCAACTGTGATCTTCTCTCCTAATTTGGCAGTTACATTCCTAATTCAAATATACAAAAAAAATTAATAGAAAAAAAGAAAAAAGAAAAAAAAGAAGGCAGCAGCTTGGACAAGAAAGAATTTTCACATTGCTAGGTTTGAGTTACAAAAAAAGGTTTGAGTTACATTTGCTGTAGAGTTTGGGGCGGCTCGCTTGTGACTGAGTTTTGTGGGCTTGGCTTCACCGTTTGAGAGTGGCCAACTAGGCCCACATCTACTCAAAGTCGTTGCTTAAGTCATTCTGCAAATGGTCTTTCATCATTATATATTCCACCGAATTCTTAGTTTTAGACAGTACACTTAGGGCATCTTTGGGCTAAGTTTTTTAATTTCAGGGGTCAATCACTTGACAATAGTTTAGAAAATCTCAGCGCATCTAAGGATCATGTGTACATACATATAAATCATTATTTTCTAAATATAATATATCCTAGCATTCTTCACGAAGAAAAATAAATTTGGAAAAATTCATTTGGCAATATGTAGCAACCCTCGCCTAATAAATCTTTTCAACAATAAACCTCATAACATTCAAACTAATAAAATAATATTTTCATTAGGGTTGAACAAATCAATTTATACAAAGTTCAAAACTGGAGCAGAGTAGGGTTGTTTCACTAGGCTCCTCTTCATCTACAAACCAAACAAGGACTACTACAAGCCCCAACTCAACTTGAAAAAATTTCAATGAGTATTTATCTGCTGGGAAACCATTATTTAGCACAGTTAACAAGTATACATCTCCGAACCGAGCTCCTTCGTAGGAATTGGAAAAACAATCCAAACAAAGGCATCACAGAAGTAACTATACCTCTATACGCAGTCGCCGCAACTCAGATTGGAAGGTTGGACTGGAAGTCAGAGTCCTACAAGCGAGAGTTCTAATGTCCTCTCGTGAACAGTCACGGGAAATACGAACTAACTCCCAAAGAGCACCTCCACTAATCATGTCGTTTGCATTCACTTCTGAAATTACATAATTAAAAAAAGAATGAATTAACGAAATTCCTTTGTGGAGCATCGGTTTCCATAATAGAAATGTTAGAAGTTTGCTTACCATGTTGTGCCAAGTGACAGAGTGCAAGCTCAGTGTGACGCCTAATTAATGAGGTCTCATTGTTGGCATTTTGTACAATCCAAGGAAGTGCACCATCTTCTATCAAGAAAGATCTTCCGGTTTTTGTCCCTAAGTCGCAGTACCAGATTAGCATCATACTATAGAAGCAAAACCAATCTCTCTCTCTCTCTCTCTCCCTTTTTCTTTTTTTTTTTTCCTTTTCCATTTTTATATACTTTCTGGTAATAACATCTGAATGTGATTGCAAAATCCTAGATCCATGAGTGCGAGCAAGTGACAATATGTTAGGTTCAAAATCAACCACGCCGGAACATGGGTATGTCAATGGATACAAAAGATGCCTATAAATTGACATTTCAATAGTCAAGACTGGTAATAATAACAAACATTTGACAGGCCACCGTCCAAGGCACTCACCATGAGTAGATGCTCGGGACTCACATTTTGCAAAATTTGCAATTCCACGTGCAACTTGGGAAAGCACGTCTGGATGTCTACATCTCACCATTTGTAGCAATGCCGTAATACCGCCTTCAGACCTCAGCCTCATTTGCAGCTTATCTGGGAGAACAATACATTATGCAAGGATCAAAAGGGATTCCAAATCTTTAAACCCGCATAAGGCAGACTGTCCAGTCCAAAAATTTAACCTAGTTTAAAACCTTGATGAACCTTCAATGTTTCATTGAAACTTTTTAATTAACTGGGCCAGAGACACTAGAACAGTTTTTCTTCATTAATTAAATTTCTAGTCTATGTCATTTAAATAAAAAAGAACAAACCATTTAGTGGAAGTAACAAAAAGGTCATTTTCAACAAGGTTATCCCATTATATTTCAACGTGTTCATTTCACATTTTCCTCAGTTGGATCTCCCAAGGACATCTAACTGTTCTTTAATTCAACATGAGAGGGGAACCTTCTCAGGAGCTAAATGACAGTGAGCAGAAGATCAGGAAAGAAGTTATGAATAGAGATGATGCAAGGAAGTGTTCGGTCTATACCATTGCCGCAGAGATTAGCAATAGCTCCAGCAACCATGCGCAAAGTTTGAGGATCCTCGGCATCTGCTGCTGTAATTGCCAACAGACCAATTCCACCCTGAGCCATAATAAGTTCCTGATTGGCTTCTGCAAGGACAGAAAGAGAACTTAACATAAGAAATGATACATAAACACCAAAGTGAGACCACAAGCCCAAGAGAGATGACCTGTCCTCTCAAAGAAAATGACACAAAAAATAAAAAGGACGGGGTTGAGGCATACAAATGAGCACTAACCATTCATGGCAAGGTTTGCAATTGCACCAGCTGCTACTCTGCGAACAGTTTCATCCTCGAAGGTTTTAAGAAGCATCAGCAAGGAAGTGAGACCCCCAGCTTCAACAATCCTTTCCTGATTTGCTTCTGCATAGTACAATGTTACTACACATTCTCACAAAGTGTAACAAAATAGTACCAGCAATTTTTATCAAAGAATTGCATTCTGAACAATTATGAACTAAGTCAATGGCATTTGGATTTCAAGACCAAGCAAAACATTACAACTAAAAATATAATTAGCATTGTACATGTCCAGGCCACTTGTCTCCATATTGGTTTTCAGCTTATATTTTAGATCACTAGCATAGATCTCCCATCAAACGTAGGCCCCTAAAAAGAGTGAAGCTATACAAATGACATTTAGAATCGAGAATTTTTTTTTAGTTATCTTCAAACATGGACATTTTTGTTATATTCTTTTCCTTATGATGACAGCCATTGCAACATATCAGGTTTCTTAACGTCATTCTATTGAGCACTGCTATCAGTTAAAATATATTTTATACAGGTCTTGCTATCAGAACCATTGTTGCATACATGTTTCTCATTTCTTCTGCAAGCAAGATATTGAATGCGATAAAAAGGTAAGAGAAGATTAGTGCATAATATTACTAGAGTTTGTTGCAGTTCAATCTTGATGCATCATGCATGTCAATTATGCTCACCCTATTCAGTCTTTTTTTCATTCATATTAATTTTTGGAAACGAATTACGCACTTGTGCTCTATTCTTTCAATAAACCTTCCCCATTCTCCCCCTCTTGCAAAAAATAGGATGTTTAAAACAAGAATTTTGTTAACAAGTTGCTTGAAATGATTGTACAATGACCATTTTGCGATCACCTTATAGCTCAACAATATGAGTGATTCAAATCTGGACGATTAAGCAATTCACTTTAAACAATTTCTAAAGGTAACCTAATCAGAAGCATATCAAGGTGATCTACATTCTACTTGTCATACAGCATCAAAAGTACAATGGAACAGCAGATATCTAATAGCAAGGTCTCAAGGAAAGAGAATTTAAACACCTTCAGCTGCAAGGTTGGCCATCACTTTTACAGCATGAATCCGTACGTTAGCATCTTCTGACTCTAGCAATGACAAGATCTTTTGCAACCCAACTGCACAGCTTGATGGATGGGAAAAGTTATTTAGAAAAATATGGCTCAAATAGGATTTAATGAACATAACTTTGCACAATTACACTGGTACCTTGTTCATGGAGATTGGTGATTGATGATCCATGCCCATTACCCACATCTTTGTGGGGTGACTGTTTAATATGTGAGAGAGAATCTAACCCAGTAAAGGAATTCCCAGACCTGCCTCTATCAAGATATCTTCTAGTCTATCAATCAACACAAAACTAAAGTTAGATAGGTTCAGGAATTTTGTAAGTACCTGTACTAATATGTCATATCCTAAGGATGGCCAGGAATGCTTGAACTCAATTTCATTAGAGAGGTTTAGTGGGGTAGTAATTCAGGGTTTTCACTCATGCACTAAACAAAGAGTTACTGCAAAATGCATAAATTGGTTTTTTGAAGAAATTTCCTAAGAAGAAACATTGAATATGGGAAACCATTATAAGCTTTTTCCACATCTTCTCTCATCATCTTCGGCCCTTTAGAAAATCAAATCAAGTGACCCCTGGACTCTTATCTCATATATTTTACCATGTGAAAAACAATTTGTTCCATTAGAATCAAGTTAATGTGTCACACAATGAAAGTGTGGGAGAGAGTAATAGAACGTCGATTGTGAGATATAACAGAAATGTCAGAAAATCAATTTGGTTTATGCCTGGTAGGTCAACAATGGAAGCAATCTATCTTTTGAGGAGAGTAACAGAGAGAGAGAGAGAGGGGAAAAAAAAAACTCATATGGTTTTTATCGATCTTGAGAAAGCATATGATAGAGTGCCTCGGGATATAATTTGGTGGGTGTTAGAGAAGAAAGGGGTGACAAAAGGTTATATTGATGTAATTAGAGATATGTATGAAGGTGTGGTGACCACTATTAGATCGCCTGCTGGAGAGACGAGTGAATTTCCAATTACTGTAGGATTACACCAAGGATCAACCTTAAGTCATTTTCTTTTCGCTTTAGTTATGGATGAGTTGACGCACAATATCCAGGATGATGTGCCATGGTATATGCTTTTTGCAGATAATATCGTGTTAGTAAATGAGACTAGAGAAGGAGTTAACACTAAGTTCGAGATTTTGGGAAAAACACTTGAATCTAAAGGATTTAAGATAAGTAGAATTAAGACAGAGTATATGAAGTGTAATTTTAGTAACAATCACAATGGAAACAGAGGAAAGTGAAAACTAAAAACCAAGAACTACTTAAGAGTGCATATTTTCGTTATTTAGGATGGATTATCACAACGACTGGGAGATTGGAGCAGATGTAGTCTATAGAATTAAAGCGGGATGGCTTAAGTAGAGGGGTGCATTTGGAGTACTGTGCAATAAACGAGTACCCATTAGACTAAAAAGGAAGTTCTATAAAACGGCTATTAGACTAACGATATTGTGTGAGACAAAATGTTAGACAACTAAGAAATAACATGTAGATAAGATGAGTATTACTGACATGAGAATACTAAGGTAGATGTGTGGCAAGACTAGAAAAGACAGAGTTAGGAATGAGTATATTCAAGAATGAGTAGAAGTAGTACCGATAGAAGGTAAGTTGAGAGAGAATAAACTGAAATGATTTGATCATATACAATGGAGACCAACAGAGACAGTAGTAAAGAGATGCGATACAGTAACGGTAGATAATAGTATTAAGGAAAGGGGTAGACCTAAATTGACGTGGACTAATATACTAAATAGAGATATGAATCTCCTTAATTTGACTAACGAAATGGCCTTGGATAGAGTCTAGTGGAGAAGAAGAATTCATACAGTCGACCCCATTTGATGGGACTTAAAGCTTGGTTTGGCTTGGTTTGGCTTGGTTTGGTTTGAAGTGAAAAGCAAGAGGCTTAGTACTAACATTGTACAAGGAAATAAAGTACATTGAATAAAGCAAAATGAGTTTGTTTCACTTTTGTAAATGGCATACCTGATCAGCTTTAAAAGTCAATTCCGACAACTGGCTTTCTAATCTGATTACTTCTTCTTCAAGTTTCTTTTTCTGAAGCATTTCGTCTTCTAGCAATCTTAGAAGCTTTACAATATTTGCAGTTCCATCTGCCTAGTACACCAAAATAATCCATTATTTATCATGACACTTAAGCTTTACAATATTAAAATAGAGCTTAAGCAAACATTTGTTATAATTGGGTGAAACAGTACCTCTGATGGTGTAAATTCAGCTAGTTGATTTTTGAGATTGTTAATGTCTTCATCTTCCTTTCTTAAATGAATTTTGTTCTGAAGCAACTTTTTGACCTCAGAAACTTCCTCACTAGCTGAGCCCACATGCCCCTGGATACCAAAAGAAAAACTATTAGATCATTCAAAAAAATAATTTGGACTAATTTCATGCCCGTAAGGTTAAGTAATCTATCTAGTAACTGAATACAGCAAGTAAAAGAACGATTCATACCAGAGCGGATACCATAGGTTCATAACTACATCAACCCTCATGACTACATTGTCATGAAATCGGCTATCCAATTACTTTCTAAGGATATACCAGTTGCTCATAGTTAAACTAAAACAAGGTTGAGTAAGACGTTCATTATGATCTTCAATAAATGCTTACAAATTCATATACATAGCAACATGAAGGAATATAAATTATGGGATTATTGTGCACCTATACGCAAACACACCATACCTGTCACCTTGAAAGACCCTTGAGAAATAAATGATCTTATTTATTATATTACAGCCATTCAACTTTAGTGGCCTCGGTGGCAATTTGTTTTTTAGCCTAGAAACAAAATACACATTGATCAGGAAAAAAACTGTTTTATCATTCATTTCTATGGAACTTCTAAATAGCCTATTGGAATCTGTTAACGCTGTCCTTGATCTGGTAATCAAATTTCAAGTTACTAAAAAAGGGCCTATCAGGTCGTAGAATGAAGTGCTATCTTCAACCCTTGATGAGCACTAAGATTTTTTGGAGCCTAGGTACACTTGAACAACTATGGTCAGGATTTAACATGCAAATCTATATGCTTGTGCACAATTAGTAACAATATAGACCACGTAGCAAAATGAAAATTGCAAGAATAACGGTCATCAAAAAGAAAATGGTAAACAAATAATCAAATATAATATTCTATGTAGTCTCCATCAGTGTTGTCGAATTGTGATACGTATCATGTATCGTATCGTATATCATAAGTAACATACATAAATGTATTGCAAAATAAATTACTAAATCATGTAACCAATGACCAAATTGGTCAATAAGTTATATGTAAATTCAATAAATTAGATTCATGACAGCAGTTTAATTTCTTATAGCAAAAAGAGTATTAGTCATTTTTTCTTGCGAGTTTATTTGAATTTGGGTCTTTTTTGTATGGGATTTTTTTTTTTAATAATATAGTTCATGACTGTTCATTAAGTGTAAACTATGGTGATTCATAGTGAGAAAGTAGGCTAACGGAGCCAAAGGTGAAGAAGAATGTAAAAATTAATTAATCATGCGATATAAGTTGAATAGCGATACGATATAGAATCATGTGATATGGAAACATATCTCATGATTCAAGTCACTAACGATACAAGTCTGCAATACAAATCTTTTTTTTATATGACACATATTGTATCGTACGATTTTGACAACACTGGTCTCTATAAACATGAAGACAGTAAAGAGCAACCAACCCGTAAAAATGCTACATTGGCAATACTGGACAATACCATCATTAAATAATCAGTCACACCTAACAACTTGCAGGACATCTCACAATATTACTGGTGGGGATCGAGGAGGCATTGGGTAAAGAATAAATTAATTTAATCTCGGGGAGGGCTTGGGCTTGGCAGCTCAGGGAAGGCTTGGACAGCCTTCAGTGCAACTCGGACTGGGCTTAGGGAAACCTTAGTCCGACCACCTAAAGTTGCAGCTTGAGATTGAATTAGTACTTGTTATGGCACTTAAGAAACTGTTGAGTCAGTAGTATCCTAGCAAGATGTTGATTTAGTCTCAGAATCAACTTTTAATTGTTCAATTGATGATGACATTACTAATGAGTCTCTCATAATCTGATATCCTCAACGCCTCCCAAGTCTAATACTCATGTCTCTTCATCTGATGCTAAGACTGCTCTTGATATTGTTCTTTATCATTCACCTCACAAATCCATTAATTTTGTTCCTTTGCATGATATACTAATTCTCTTGAGAATGTTCTTGATCTAAGAATCATGGAAACATGACACGGAAATGCTAACTTGATAATTTTCAAAAATTTGTAGGACACGAAACGTTAGACATGCGCAATACGTATAATTTTATATATTTACTATCCATCATATATATAATACATCATTCAAAGATAATAAAAAATTCTCAACCTAATATAATATATCATTTCGAGAACATAAAACAAGATACAGTTCACCTATTGGACTACCTCTCCACTGTAAGTGCCATCAATGAAGCCATTCTTGCCATGCTTTATGTGATTCAGCTCCCACTTTTCCTCAAGCATTTTAATTGATTCCATATAATCCATCTGACATTTCATTCTCTCTCTCTACATACAAAAATAGATATTTAAGGAGCATCAACTAGCAAACTTAAATGAAACACTAAACCAAACATGTTATGTACAGGAGAACATAACAGAACAAAAAAATATACCTTGAGTTCGACCAGAGTCAAATATACAAGAAATTGTTCTTCACAAACTCGTTATCAAGAATCAGAACTTTAGAACAACAGCATTTTAAGAGTGAGAAATAGACACTTCAACTAACCTCCAATGCATCCACAAAGTTTCTTTCGGCCTCAGAGACATGACTTCGTGCTTCTAAAGTTACTCTTTCAATTTCATCCTCAAAAGCTTTCTGCTGCCTCTCATTCTCAGCAATAAGTTTGTCAAGTTGCATCTCAAGCCTTCTAGACAAACTTTTGTAATCAAATTCCTCCTTAATTTTCAACATATTCTCCACCTTCATAGCCTGTTACAAATTGAAAGTAATAGCCAACATAATCACCAATTACTCATGTTACACTAATTCCGACTCTGATAATTATCCACATACATAAATGATGCACACATATATATATATCTGGACTATTCTAACCATAGAAAACTAAAACAGATGTAGTAAGAATATAGAGGCCAAGAAGCAGTGAAACACAAATTTATCCTGCGCTTTTAAGATGCATAAGAAGGTATGTTTGATACTTTCTACAGAATGCACGGACTGCTGTGTCAGCTACAGAACATAATTGTATTCTGTCTGTAACAACAAATTTCTGCAGTTACTCCAATTAAAGCATCAAGAAGAATCAATCCTTTTCCATTTGAATGATAAGCCTCCAGATCTGATTACTCACCCTTTGGCCGAACAATATTGTACTTGCAGTCTCTGCTCGATGGCGTGGTGATGGGCCGATAGTCACAATTAATGAAGTTCTTGCTGTACCTGCAAGATATAAATCAATGTAAGGAAAATCAATAGAATTTTCCCTTTTTTTAGTAGATTAAAACAAAAGGAAATGCCAAAAATAATAATAATAACACTGGTCATCATTGTCAGTCTCTAGAGCGTTCCATAGGATTTTTTTATTAAAGGCAAAAGGTTAAATTACCCAAAAATTCACTTTTTAGAGGTCCTACTGGTTTTAGTCCCAATCTAAATTTTAATCCACAAAGTCTTATTGTTAAACAGTTTTTATGTTTTGGATCACATAATTCTTTAATGAAAGGGACGGAGCTCACAGAAGGAAAGATGCAACTCAAGGGACCAATGCTCGTGCATATCAATGTGCACTGGCTTGGCAATTTCTTTTGTTGTGTTTTGAACTTTAAAATGTTATGACTTTCATTTTACACATAAATTTCAATAAAATTAATATTTTTGGAACTTACTCGTTGAGATTTATCAAACAAGATCAATTTGGAAATAAAATTATGTAAAATAAAAACATAATTTTTTTATGAATTTATTGTATGGACCATTGTTGACTGTCTATTACATTTTTAATTTGAAACTTTAAAATGTCACAACTTTCAATATACACATCCGTTTTAATAAAATTTATATTTTTGGAATCTACTGGTCAAGATTTATATTGAATATTAAATTATGTAAAAATAAAAAGCTAATTTTTTTGGTAAAGTTACTGTATACAACAGTTAGCATAATCTAACACGAAAATTCCCTATATGCATTATCAATTTTTGGTTTCCAATGTTAATATGAAAATTTCTCATTTTCTTTTCTTCTAGTAAATACAGTACTTTTGACAAGAACAGACATATTTCATTGTGAATTTGTGTGCATATACATATCTATTTATGTATACACATCACAAGAAATTTTACACTTTCCAGCTCTTTTTTTTTTTGATAAATAAGCAAACTTTATTGAAAAAACATCAAGATGATGCAAAGAATACAAGAGCTAGCTTAGCGTTAAGCTAGCAAATAAGAAATAAAACCATGAACAAAAACCCAAACGACTCACTGATCATGTCTCTACAAAATCTACAAAAGTCAACACATCCGGATCTACTGATATCGTAACCCAACTATGAAACACAGTAAGCAATCGCCTCTCCAACCATGGAACCGAACGAGACATACCCTGAAAATGCGCCTATTCCGCTCCAACCAAATTAGCCACATCAAACCATGACCAGCAAGCAACCACGCCTTCCGACGCCTCCTCCCAACCCAACCCCCAGCCCAATTCTTACATTTTCCAGCCTTGACTATTCTATTGAGAGAAATATTTCATTTCTCTTAATTTCAAAATTCTCTTTGATGAATTCCTCTTATATCTTTTAGTTTACAATTTGCTTGTTCCATGAATAATTAAAAACTAAGAATTCTTAATTGGGTGAAACTAAGAAATTACTCAGTTATGTAAAATTGAAATTTCAAAACAATGGAACTTTTCATTTTTTGTAAAGTTATGTTAGATAGGGGAAGAGAGATTTCATTTTTCTTTTAGTTTCAAATGATTGTTACATTCTCATTTTCTGAGTTTCACAATTTAGAAATTTCTAAATTCAAAATTATGAAACTTCCCCAAATTGTGAAATGCCTAACTTTGTATGTGTATTTGTGTGAGAGATTTTATTTGTTTTAAAATTCAATTGACTGTTACAAAGTGAGATATTGTAAAATGAAAATTTCCTTAGTTTCTTAGAAGTAAGAATTTTTTTCTTTTTGTTGAAACTGTGAAAAAGATAGAATTCACAATTTCAAAATTGAGAAATTTATCAATTTCAAAAATATGGAACATGTAAATTTCAAAACGAAGAAATTTCTCAGTTTCAAAATTAAGATAGTTCTAAAATTTAAAGCTGAAAATTTTGTCAATTTGTGAATTTACTCACTTTATTTGTGAAATCAGTTTTATCCCAATTTCTCAATTTGGGATGAGATTTCTTTGATCTCAATAAAATTTGTCAATTTTAGAAGAAATTTTTTTGAGTTTTCGGAAGAAATTTCTTATTTTTTGGATAAAATTTCTCATCTTTTCACAATTTTTGTTTGAAATTTCTTATTTTTACAAAACAATGAAATTTCTCACTCAATTTTGTGAAAATAAGAAATTTGGGATGAAATTTCACATTTTAACCCCAATTTATTAATTTTAGGAATGAGATTCCTAAATTTTGGGTTAGAAATACTTTGTTTTGGAATGAAATTTCACAATTTTTGGCTGAAATTTATCATTTTTACAAAACTGAAGGGATGAAATTTCATAGTTTTGGGATGGAATTTCTAAGTTTGTGAAGAGAGTGAGATTTCATTTATTTTAGTTACCAATTTATAGTTACATCATGAATTAGAAAAAAGTGAAACTTACATTTTTAATTTGAAATTTCTGAAAATTATAAACTCGAAAATTCAAATTCTAGCAACATCGGAAAATATTCACTTTTTTTTTCAATAGGATGGTGATGGCAAGCATCTCAGGAACAATTTTAGTCATCCATATTATTAGCACAGTGGGTATTTTCAGTATATGAAAATTAAGGGGACTAAAGGGCTATAAAATATTGTTTAGGGACGTAGCATCAAATAAGTCTGTAAAATGAGACCTCTGGCCAAAGTCCTAAAAACAAATAATAATTATAAAATCGAAGGTTGGCATCTTTTAAAACGGTGAAGTAATATTCCTTTAGGAAAAGTAAACAAAACAAGTAGTTTGTTCATATCAACAATAAAGACTGCCATCTTATTAACTGCTTTCTCAAAGTTCAAGTAACGGAATAAGTTATTTACATGTCTATTGTATGGTGAAAAGATTACCTCCAAACGAATCTCTAAGCAATCTTGTAAGCTTGGAGTCTCGAACTGGCACGTGAGCACTATTTTCTGCCAATGCATTTATACACTTCCCTAACGCACTTAGTGACAGATTGATTGATTTGGCTTCCTCTAACATATGTCCCTCACTTCCTACCAGAAATAAAAGAGAGAAATTTGCAAATGACAAATTTAAAAAAAAAAATCATTCTGAAGATATATCAAATGACATTCACGGGTTTCAAAAAATTGCATAATCAACAACAATTTTAAGTTTCCCACTAGATCTATGGAGAGAGACTTGCATGTACAAACACAGTCAAGATATCCAAAAGTTAAAGTCTGACGTCTTGTGCCTGTATAACATGAACAGCTCGTTATGTATATGGGTTTTTTTATTTTTTTTATATATTAAAACATACACATCTTTTTTTCATATATGATACATCCATTTTGGTAAGACCATCGAAATTAAAATAAAAAATCTTTAACCAAAAAGGTTTTAAGAGACTAACAAAAAAGACTCTTTGACAATCACCCAAACTATGTTACAGTTTAGAGAAAGCAATAAATTCCGCAAGGGCTCTACACTGTTTGGTAACAGCGAGAGATATCGTATATATGATAGCTTTCCTTTTGATACATTCCAGATACAGCTGATGTATGTCTGAGTGCATGTACAAACACCCAAAAATGTGATAAACTGATATGTCAAAACTTTTCAGTAATGACTAGAAGTAATTTGCATTGCATTAGAAAATATTGGAGGTCAGGTCAGTCCTCGTTAGGTTTATACAAACAAGTTGGCTGCAACTTCTGAGCTCCTCCATAGAGGTTTACATTGTTGACATTGTCATCTTTGTACAATTTCTTCTCCATTTCATCCAGGTCAGTCTTCATTAGGCTTATTACTCAAGAAATCATCTAAATCAGTATACGAAGAGTGAATCTCCATGATACACCTCCATTACTAAGGCGGTGTTGTAAGATAAATTGATAGAGAGAGAAGGAGAGAATAAATTGTATGTGATGATTGTTGTTTAGCGTGTCTTTACAATATGAAAATGACTCTCCTTTTATAGAGGGGAGAGTGTACATAGGATGCCAAATGCACCGAAAGTAAAAGCAATAAACATTACAATAAACATTATAATATATGCTAATGTATGACAGCTATATATGACACTAACATTATAATACATATACTAACAGGTGTTTGGCAAGCGGAGGAGTTGGGTTTTTTTTGATTTTTTCACTAAAAGACATAGTTTTTGCACAACCAAAAAAAATAAATCCAAACAAAATATCACATCCAACCCCATAATCATTTCATTTTTTCTCTCACAAACATCACATCCATTTCATTTTTTCTCTCACAAACATCACATCCAGCCACAAAAAAACCCAACTATCTTTCCAAACACCAAAATTTTTTTATCCAATAATATCCTACAACTAAAAAAACCTACATAAAAACTCACTTCCCAAACACCCACTAAGTGTTAAAATAAAACATGTTGATAACAAATATGCAAAAGCGTGCAGACTATATACCATACTTAGATGGACAATGAACCAAAAACATTGTCTATAAGGAGTAAATCACATTTAAATTATTTATCTGAAAAGCAAAAGCCCATAAGTTTTGTACGCACCTGACTTGTGAATTCTCTCAGAACCAGCAAGATCTACAAGAACCAGCTTGCCTTTGCGAATAACAGTTGGTTTAAACGAATTGACCGAGTAAGAGGAATCATCATTTTCATTTGGAAAATCAGATTCTCTTCCCAAGAAAGACTTCCTAATTTGTACCTGCATTGAGTCAAAATGAATACTATATCCCGCTTAAGTAATATACAAAAAATGAATACTAAGAAGGTATTATGAAAAACGTGATGTGTGGGACAATTAATATTTTGTGATAAAATAACAGCTCATTGATTCACCATGAGAATAGCATGACTGCGAGAAGATTCGGTATTTAATTTCGTGTTAGCAGCAAATCGATGAGCTTCTCCTAACCGTAGTAACTCCAGAAAACTCTGTTGGTTTCTAATTTCCACAACGGTTGCACCTGGTACTGAAACATCCCCAGATTTTGGATCTTCAACAATGGCAATATTATCATTTGCTGGATTTAGGAGGTCCTGGATCGTCTCCATATAAAGCTGCATGCCATTTACGATGATAATATTAGACAAATTGGGAAGGCATATATCTTGACTATTTAGAGAGTTTGACACGATGAAATGCTCCAAATAGTTTGTAGTCCGTAATATATAACTTGATAAAGAAAATATTACCTATTGCAAATAAAATTTCACAATAGTAACCGTAATATAATTAAGTAATTTTGAAACAAGGACATAACAACCTGCAAATATGAGACCGAGACAGAATCAGTTTGCAAAGAGATATCTGCTAATATATCCTCCATGGCACGAACCATGATACCACGAGCAGAAGTGTCTTCATCACCCAGACGTCCAAGAGTATACGTCTTCCCTGTGCCGGTCTGACCATAAGCCATCACTGTTCCATTGTAACCGTCCAGAACACTCTACAAAAAACGAAGGCATCTCAATAACTGTTTCAAAAGCTCAAAACAAGATAAAACATATGACATGCGTTTGAAGTAATACTGTCATAGATTATCAAATATGGGAATGAAAAATAGATTTTAGGAGCTTCCTCAAACCTCAGACACAAAGAGTAATAGAAAACAGACTCTATATAAAAGTAGACAATGTCATGCAAGAAAACAATTTTTTTTAGGCGGACAGAGAGAATTACAACCTTCAATTGAGGGAATTCAGGCATCACAAGAAGATACACTAATTTTTTAACCAATGTTAGTTTACGAATGCCATGTATGTTACAGAACACAGAAAACACAAAGTTGCTGGACAACATTAACCTGCCTTCAGAGAGGCCTTAAAAGTTGCAAGCCAAGGAATGGGTAGCTTTTACAATAGTACCCTACCAACAAGCTTGGAGAAAACAGAGAGCTTTAACAACTGATACTGCAAATCACTCCAAGCAAACTTGGTTGGGCCCAGGAACCATCACAATCCAATATAGTGGCACCCTCATTTCATATAATCAACCATGATGCAAGCAATTGGGAATACTAGAGATGAAGCCACTGCCTTCAATTTCCTAGTAATATCTGAATGGAATATTTCTAAACTCATCAGCCAAACAAGCGTAGAAGGATTACTACCAATGCTCCAATTTAACAAAGTATTTGCTCAAACTGTCTAGTAATAATCTACTGAATCCACTTCATTTTTTTCATGTATAATGGATTACTTATGGTTGTGTATTTTTTTATTTTTTGGTGGAAAGGGGGAGAGATTGTAACAAATAAAGTTATCATAACCCATCAGCCAATTTTTAGTCACTTAGTCAACATCTGCATGTATCAACCAATACATCAACAAGGCACAAATAAATGAGTTGTGTCATCATCTCACTTTGCAAATTCATCCATTAGATGCAAGGGATTTGGAAAATATATAAAACAAGAAAAGTAAAAAGAGATGAGCTCTGAAGGATCTTAAAAGGATTTCAAGTTAAAACACAGTGTCATTTCAGCCCTATAGCAAACAGCTTCACTCAAGCTGAAATTTAAAAACTAAATATTCACATAAAACCTTGAATTTTCCTCTTAAAAACTACTTACACTTTGTCATGATTATAGTAATAGATAATTTGTGGTTATAGTATGAAGACTACGTAGTCAATTAACCTTCTTTTGAGTCTTTCAATAGAAGAACAAGTAAAACATTTCGCTCATATATACACAATAATGTATTCCTCAACAAAGGAATAGCAAACGTTTTAACTTGAAGAAGTGGCTTCAGAAACAAAGGTAATATGAGATAGAAAAATAAGCTCACTTGGGAACATCAGTTGTTCGTGTATGATTCCTAGAAGCCAAATAAAGAAGTAATTGCAAAAATATTTAATTTCAAATATACCACAAACACAACGAACCTCCACAACAGGCTTTGCAACAACTTCATAGACACGCTTCTGTGATGCAAATTCAGTGAGCACCTCATCGAACTCATAGGTATCTGAATCCCAATTGTTCTTTCGAAGTTTCAACCTTTTAAGCTGAGGTATAGCAAAATTCCAATTAAATACGCATCATGAGAAAGAACATCTCTAACCAAAAGACAGAAGTTCAGATGCTTTTTAAGATAACATTAGAATCTAAACTGTTTGAGGAACAAGATTGAGCACCTCTGGCTGCAATTCCACACAGTCTGCAAAATCTGCATCTGCCACCGACTCCTCAACATTTTGGGGTCGCAATCTTACAGCCACTCTTACTCTTCCAGAGACTGTTCAGAAACACCAAAATTTATCAGTACAACTTCATCATTCATTGTTGGGTGGGAAATTAGGGAAGAAGCAAATATCAAATAACCCAATCTAGCAATTACAAATTGTGATGTCAAACAATAATAGGATTTCTAATCCGTAAAAATTTTAACACTAATATTGTTTGTGCTAAATCAAATAACAAACTCACAAACAATTCTAACTTCAATTAACTGTTTGTAACAAACTGAAGCCACCTGTACACGTAGTTTCAGATTTGTAACAAGAACGTATTCAGAATATAATCTAGGCCTGTAACTCATTTCATTTTCAGTAATGCAGAACAAGCTTTTGCTTTCCTCTCTTCATTGTTTCTCTCTTTGTTATCTTCAACCTTTATTCTTTTGTTCCTTCAACAAATATATCCATTACAAAAAAAGATGGAGACTAAAAAGATCAAGATGTTCACCTCAAAAACAAGTTGGAGAAAAACTTACCAATTCAGAGCTGAAATTGTAATATTGAAAGTATAAATTCTAATTAAACATTAATCGATAACATGACAAAGTTGTTATCATCCAATTGATTATTTACTCTTAATAACCAATTTAGGTGAGAAAATAATAACAATAATACTACACAATTGCTTTTATAAAATCTTTTTTTTTTTTTTTAAATTTGGTTTGAGAAGATTAAACTTAAAGTTGTGTCTTCATTCAAAAAAGGATTCAAAATCTCACCTTAATTATGTCCCTATTTTAGCATACCTCACTCATGGCACCTTTAGCTTCAACTTGCACTTCGTATTAGTGTCTAGAGTGGTTTTTAAAGTGCCTAGAGTTGTGCCTACTTTAGCATCCCTCACTCAAAAGTTGTCAGTTGGACATGATATTTGCATTGTCAATCTTCTTGTGCATAAAGTCACAGCTATGGAGATTGTCTTCCAGCATGATATTTGCAGAGGTATGTGGAGTGAGGACAAACTAAAAGTAGACAACAACCAGCACCACCACAACCAAATGCAGATTTGTCTAATTAAAGCTGGGGTTCACAACTATGTCTAGCTCGAGGTAGTCATTGTCCTGGTAATATTGGTGAGAACATAAATAATAAAGTAACCCCAATCTCTAACAGTTCAAGCATTTAGATGTGTTAGTGATCAACAAATTAACATAGTATCAGAGTAGGCAATATATTATCTGTTCGAACCTAAGTCACAGATCTGATAATTATAATTTTGCAGGTAACTTCATCCACTCTGCATCAGAGGAACATCTAGTACAACTGCTTTAGCAGCCGAGATATTGAACAACGAACATCCAATTGAATTCCTTGCCTCACCCTGAGATGAGAGGGAAAGTCAATTTGACTCGAATCATGGACCTGATCTTCAATCCTACACCGCTTAATGATGCGATGGGAGAAGTTTTTATTTTGTCATTTTTTCATCATTGTTGTACTAATCATCATTGTTGTACTAATCTCCAGTCCAGGACAAGTGAGATCTTCCAGTCTGCGTGCGTGGGAGCAGCTCAAACAAGAAGATTCTAGTCCGATCTGAATTCAGGCACAACCTGCCCGTCTGCTGCTAGAACTGAGAATGGCGCTTGGCGAGGGCATCACTACATCCCGCACCCCCAAAAATTTTAGAAACCTCATTGTCCTCTAAAATGCCTCATGTAATGACCCTCCAAATTTTTTTTTTTTGATAAATAATGAGTTTTATTGAAAAAGCATCAAGCTGATGCAAGACCAAGGGAAAGAAAGAATGACCCTCCAAAATTTTCATTTGAGAATATAGTCTATTTGATTGGCAAAATCCCTTTTTTTTTTTAATTTTCTTAAGTTATGCTAGAAAAAGGAAATTGATTTCTCATGTGGATTCCTATAATGTTTTTTTTTTTTAAATTAAACCACTTATGAAGCTTTATGGGCGCAAGTACATTGAATAATATTCAAATAATTACATAAGGGAGGTTTAGTGCAAATTCTTATAAGTTGAAAATTAATAATCAAAAAACAAAAAAGAATATTACTATTACTGTCCTCACTTTTCAATAATTAGCCATTTTTCTAACTTCTTTAAGCTATTTTAATCTCATAAAGCAAAAATTGCATCAAATGCTTGCACATATTGGGAAAAAATGTAAATAGGAAATAGGACTATAGACTTACAAAAAGTAGATAGCATGTGTAAATTTAATAATTATTATTATTCAAAATACAGATTTATATTTTAACAATTATTTAATCCTTTTAAACTCGGCCAGACCTTTCTGCTATGTGAAAATCTACACCATTTCTTTCTTCCAGCCCCCGATGGAGGATTCCTGGCTCCTCCCCTGGGTTCAGACCACATGTTATCAATTCTTTTGCCCCAAAAATGCTGCATCGTGCATAACCACTCAAAATTACTAAAGAATACATCAACCATTTTAGAATATAAATTAACCAAATCACTAATGCATTGAACTCAAAACTCTCCAGCTTAAAATCAGGTTTTCCAATTCAGGCTGTGGAATCCACTTGATTTTGAAGTAACAGAACAAGTTTCCAAACCACATTACTTGAAACACGAGCTCCTTGATACAATCAAAAAAAAAAAATTAAAATAAAACCAAATATTCAACATCACATTGTCTAATCTAGCTTGATCAACAAGTACAAAGTTTCTAGATCGCATTTCCAAAATTGCATTAAAAAAAAAATTTGAGTTGTAGGGAACTGACCGGAGGCGTCGTCCTTGGCGGCTCCGCCGAGAGAGGAAGGGCTGCTGCGGCGGACAGGAAGTTTGGATTTGAAGGAAGAAGAAGTTCGGAGATGCGACGGAGCAGAGACCGGCCGATCTACCTTCACCGTCCCCTTATGAATGCCATTCCTGTAACCACCGCCGGAAGCCATCAATTGCTCTCTCTAGAATTCAAATGCTCTCCCTCCTCATTTTATGTATGTATATATGTATAATTGAAGTTTGCCGGTTAAAGTTCAAACAAAGAAGAGAGAGAGAGAGAGAGAGAGAGAGAGAGAGATCAGTGAAAGGGATGAGTGATGTGTTTGAGGAATTGAGGGGGTTTGGAGTTCAAATCAAACAAGAGAGAGAGACAGAGATGGGAGGGTGGGTCCTGTGAGTGCTGTGCTTTAGCGGAGTGGAAGAGGGTGGAAGAGAGAGACGGTCGCAGGTGGAGTGGGGTCTTTCCGAAGAAGTTATTCAGTGGTACTAGGTCATGAGGGAGTCGTGCCCAGGTTAGTCGTGATTAACAGATGGTGTGTTTGGCAAAGGCTATTTTTTGACTTTTTTTGACTAAAATTTATAAAAAAATAAAATAAGTTAATATAATTAATAAGATAAAATATAACATTAAACTCATAATTATTTTACTTTTTCTCTTATAAATATCATATCTAACTATAAAAAAATTCAATTATCTTTCTAAATACAAAAATTTTAATCTACTAAGGCTTCGTTTGGAAAAAGGGGTTGGATTGAGTTGGGTTTGGAGCTATTTTAACCACAAAAAGATAAAATAGTCTTTTTAGCCTAATAAGACAAAACACCATATCCAAGCCATAATTATTACATTCTTTCTCTCATAAAAATTCAAAAAAGCTAAAAAAATCCTTCTTAAACGAGATTTTTTAACCTCAGACTAAAATAGTTAAAAGCCAACCCACTCCCCAAACGAAGTCTAAAATAACCAAAAATTAAAATAACCAATTAAAATAGTAATTTTCTAAACACTCATAGAGAGTGAGTGCTAGGATTTTGTGTTAAGGCAGGAAAGAAATTTTAAAAAATAAAAATAAAATGTGTATTTAGGCCTTGTTTAGAAATTAAGTGTTTTAGATAAAAAAAAAATCACTATAAGTAGTCACATTACTTTCTTTATTTTTCTGCACCTGTTTTCATAAAAAAATTACTAAAATAGTTTATTCCCAAACGATGCCTTAGGGGTTGTTTGGGTAGAACTATAAAAGTGTATTTTTTTATTTTTTTATCTTTTTTATGTTATATTATTTGTCTATTTTTCTATATATTTTTTATAAAAAATTAAAAAGTGCACTTATTTAGATAATTCCAAATAATCTCTTAATCTTTTTAGTTTAATTTTTGGGAAAATTAATAAGAGTCTTGTTAATAAGTATTTTTATAATATAAGTAAAAGACAAAATATTTGTAAAACACAATACACTTTTTACTAACTTCAATGCACTTTTATTAAAATCAATACACTTTTGAATATTTTTACATATTTTTAAGGTACTTTTTATACACTTCTTAACATTAAACAATGCTGAAGGGACATTTGTTAGCATTTGTCAATTAATAAAATATCACTCTCTAACTTTGGATAGTAAGAAAGGTCTAACATAATTTTTTCTGCTAGTTAAAGGTCCTTCAGTATAAAACTTGCTCAACTCACCCACACCGTACCTACACACACACCCATACCAGACCCACACACCCCCTTTCTCTCTACTTTTTCTATTCTTAGCTCTTTAGACAAAAAAGAGGCAATGGCGACACAACAGCGACAGTGGAAGGTGGTTGCATTTTCAAGTCTCTTCTGATCTCCAAATTCAGTTCTTCAATTGAATGAGAAGATTGAAATTTGAATATACGTTTTTGCTAGTACGAACTTGTCTTTGAAGCGTTCATTTGCAAGGGATTTGAGCTATGGAAAGTTAGTCGAGTACGTGCATGTCGATGTAAAACAATTATTAGAAAGTTCTGTTTGATAAGTTTTGAATTCATTTAATTAGAAATTGACTTGAAGAAGTGAGTTTTTTAATGTGTTGTTGTTGAGAGAAATGTATTTTTCAATGTTTGATTTCTTTGACTCGATGATTTGCAATAATTTGTAGTAATTTTTTTTTTTTTTTTTTGTTATGTTGAAGGTTGTATGAAATTTTTTTTGAAATTTCTCTATGTCGAAATTTCTTTGTAATAATGTTGAGAGATTTCAATTATTACGAAAATGTTGCACGTCATCTATCTTATAAAATCTTAATATTATAGACCATAAACTAAAGTTTCTTAATTTTTTTTGTATTTAAATAAATTTTTATTTGTCTTTAATAAATGTTTTTATATTTTTTAAAAAATTAAAAATAAATAATTTTTTATTAAAACACTCATATATTTTTGTTGGGATTTTTTTTATATTTTCATAATTTTTTAAGTTTTTAAAAAGTATTTAGATTAGTTACATATAAAAAGTTGTAAAAAATAACTAACAAGAAAAAAAATCACTAAGGACAAATCAAAATTTATTTAAAAATATTTTTTAAAATATTAAAAAAAATTAGTGACTGGTAGATGGAATAGCACATGATATCATAAGAGCACCGAATAATTTCCGGTCTTCCTTCCTTGAATGAATATAATATGTTACTGAAAGTACGAAAATGCCACTCCGATTTGAGCGAAAGATTGATTAAAGTGGGTGGACAAGTGGTGTTAAAACAGACCGCCCGCGTGGTGGGTGGACAAGTGGTGTTAAAACAGACCGCCCGCGTGGGTGACTTAAATTGTGCAAACCAGTATCGTGGGAAGGTTGGCTTGGTACGGCTTTTTCAAATTATGATTTTACCCCACTAATACCATTATTAACCACTTCATTATTTTACCCCACTTTTCAAATTCAATAATTAATCAACCAAACTCAATAATTAATCAACCAATTATTCATATAAGTGTTAATTTCCTATCACACAATCAAAGAAGGAACTCAGTTAGAAAGTACCGATAGAATACATTAAACCAGAACAACCTGTCACAAAAAGATAAGAATCTGACGGTAGTTCGTCTACCCGGGGACACTCCGACGTTCAAGTCAGTAATTAAAAATCTCTCAAAAATAACAAATTGTGCTTAAATTCCCAAGAATGTACTTACCTCAAACCTATGAGGGTACCTTGTCTTTATACCCAGCAGTGACCTGATCCATGTAGAAGCCTAACTTCAATGAACTTAGACTTAATACTCATCTTGGACTCTCAGCTAGATAGGGATAAACTCCATAAGAGCTTTATCTTTATCTAGACTAAGACCCTCCCCTATTCTAAGACTCTTGTCACTTATCCGCTCATCTCGGATTCCAGCATCTCCGCAAGTAACCTTAGCTTAGCCAAGATCACCTTGGTATCAAGACCAGGCCACGTGGTACCTCGACTGACACTTCGGTGTCACCTTGGCCACGTGCTGTCATTCTCAAAATATGTCCCCACAACTGCTTCCTAAGTTTTATTACCTCAATAATCTAAGGTGATAGAACCTATATCGCTTGTTCATTTACCATATCGGTTAAAATTCATTCTTTCTTCTACGACCGAGATCATTACTCGTCGGCTTCAAGTACCCAGGACTCAACTGTCCATCTTTACCAAGAACCAAGAACCAAGTTCTTTGAGTTCTTCAACCGAGATCGTTCCTCTAGCCTAGGTTTTTGCTTCATTAAATCAAGAACTTCAAGAGTTTTATCTGTGTATAAGCTGTCACGCACAGTTTTCTCAACCGTTTCCTCCACGTGTCACGCCCCTACTGGCTCGTGCTAGTCATGCGTCACTAAGTCACATCGATTTGCCCACGCCGCCTGACAGGCACGTCGTCCTAGGCATTTCATTATAGTTTGTCGCATTTTTGAATTTTTTGACAAAACTCTTACTCTCTCTTATTGCCTATTCACTTTTGCAAAATTGATTTCTCGCTGTGCTCAATTTTTTTCTCTCTAAACTTCAAAAAACCCTCCATTGTTGTGATTTCGAGTTTTCTGCAACTGCTTCAATCATCTCTTCCAACGAGTATTTCGTCATTTGGTTCCGATTATTTACGCCGTCTAACTTCGGCGCGACTCATTCCGACATTTTTTCTGTCAACTTCACTCAATGAGTCCTTAGTTTCTTCTTTTTACTCCCTAGTCATGTTCTTCAATGTATCTTCTTTTTGAGTTTTGCCATATGTTCCACTCTGTATCTGTTGCTGTGGGAGTTATATCTGTTTTCGTAGTTGTACTTTGTTTAGTATGAGACATTCTCTGTTCTTGAATCTGTCTTGTTTCTCAAACTTTCGTCATTGCATTTGCTTGTGATTTGTGCACATTGTTTTCACACACTCACACAACATTTGTAATTTTTCATGTTTTTTGGACTGCCATTCGTATGACTAATCACATATTTGGCACATTGTACTAGTCACTTTGAATGTCTGGCACTGCTTTTTCTTTCAATATTTTTGCTTTGTTTGATTCTTGAATTTTGTTTGCCTTTGATGCGTTTTGACTTCGAATCATGCTCATTTTTCTGTTTTTCTTGTTGTATTTCGAGATTTTTCCCTAAATTCCTGTTTATGTAGTTTCTCGAATTGGGATTTGCTTTAGAATCTTGTTCTTTAGGAAAATCGAAATGAGCCACTCTTAGATCTTCAAAAACCCTTGCACCAATGCCTGTTTAGGTTTTAGTCGAGGTATTCAAACCTATATCCATCACTCTGTTGCCCAACCCCTTCCTGCCGAGATAATGGGTGTGTTCAGGTGGATGATAGATACCCTAGAAAAACTTGAGTATTTTAGGAGAGAGTTTTCTATCCCAGCCGACATCCAGATTAAGGTAGCTGGGAAAGAGGACTCTATCATGCCAGATGAAGATTTCATGCCCTTACCAGTGGTTGCCTTCATCGAATGTGGACTTCGGTTTCCCCTAGACACTCTCTTTCATGAAATCCTCCACTATTACAAACTTAATCCTATGCAACTTGTCATAAACTCATATACGGTCATCAATGGCATAATCGAACTAGCACACCGAGAAAAAGCTTGGATCACTTTAGCCAACATCCAATTCTGCTATACCATGTGTGACCTTAAGTCTGAAAAAGGCTACATCTACTACCTCAAGCCCAGGTCCACTGCCTACAAACTAATAGCAGACCTCCCAGACTCTAACAAAGGTGCGGGAGATGATTACTTTATTGTCTCGAACAATTGAGAATTTGCGCCTGACGACAACCTTCATCTCTATCATCTACGTCGATCGGTGTTTAAAAAAGGCGATAGTAAGAGCTGAGTTACCCTTTTAATCATATTTCAGCTAGGACTTGTCAGTATATATCTGTTTTTTGAATGTTTTTCTTCTCACTTCTTTTTGCAGCTCTTCCCCAGCCCGCAAAGGATTTTTGGCAAACCTTTTTTTCCAACCTCGATCTAAAAAGGCTTTTAGGTTTAGATATTAATAAGCACAAAGCCCTTTTGCTGCTTAATTATATCCCAACCTACAAGTCCACGTTACCCGACGTCCCATGCCCAAGCAAGACTCTCCCATCAGCAACAACTCCAACAGTTGCTTCATTGCCAATGGCAGATTAGGCCTCTTCATCAAACCTAGTAGAGCAACCCTCCACTTCTGCTCTAGCTTAACTAATCCCACAATCTCAACGGCTGTGCTCCTACCAGAAGATATGGACCATATGGCCGACCTCCATGAGTATGAGAACGGCCTGATGATGCAGCACTCAATCCTGGTAAGTCTTCTTATTTACCCTTTTAAGGTTTTTCAACGCTTAGTCAAATTTTTCTAACCTATTTCAATCCTTGCAGGTCATCCAGCACGCGCATTCATACGCAGTCAAGACATAGATGACAAGGAATGAGTTGGCAAAAAAAACTCAAGACGCTGCCAAACTCCTTTCCTCACTCAATCATGTCGAAGCCAACAATCATACTCTGCTGGATCAAGCCAAGGCTTCTAGGGCTACTTAGAATTAAGCGGAGAAGAAAGCAAAAACGACCGAGGCTGAAGCCAAAGCCGAAGTCGCCAAAGCCGATCTTGAGGCTACCAAAGCCAAGTGTCACGCCCCGCTGAATTACCATGACAGAATTACCTACCACAAGGAAGTCTCAAGGAAGGAAGGCTAACGGAATATTCTGGAAGCTCTTGGAAGACTTGAGAAAATATGAAGACCATGGAGGATGTTGGAAGCATCTAGAACTCCCTAGAGTATTGTAGACAATTGTACATAAGACTAGAAGCTTGTACATACTTCTTGAATAGGTTCTTTGAGAAGATAGGGGAAGGATCTAGAATCCTCTCCATCCTTGTAGATATAGAATAGTCTATAAGATGTAATGGTAGGAAGTGTCTAGAACACTCTCTATTAGTGTAGTTCTAGAATGTTCTATGTAGCCTATAAAAGGAGGAGGGCCTCATTTGCCCAAACCACCTAAATGAACCAAGTGTAATCCAAAGCATTCAAGCAATACAAGCAAAGCATTCTCCAAGAGCTCTCTTTAAGTTTCTCTAAGTCTCTCTTGTGTGTGCAAACTTCTTCTAGCTCTCTTCTAAAGAAGGCTTACTTAGGTGCAAGCAAGGCGTACATAAGCATCTAAGGCCGCACGGTTGGCTCGGAAAAACCAAGGCCGTGACAGTTGATATTAGAACCAGGTTACGAAGGCGTCGTAACTAAGGAAGGAAGGGCCCTATGTCGGAAGTAATTCACACTGAAGAGAACCGTTGAAGGGAGATTACTGCAAACTTGGACAAGAAGGCCAAAGACAAGTCACGCAATATCATGAGTGCCATGGAGACCCAAGTGGTCAAGGTTGAAATGGCTATGGCCGATGTAAAGGAGCGGTTGGATCGATTGGAACAAGGGATGGAACAACTCAATGGCAAGGTGGAATGTCAAGTCGAGGAATTGCTTGAGTCCGTACAGGACACCATCCGGACCAACCATGAGAACCACAAGCAAGAAAGCTATGATTTCAAAGAGCGAATCTTGAAGGTAATCTCTCAATTCCAAGACCAAGTCCATGAGCTAAAGGAAGGCTTGGAGGAGACACGAGCGAACTGGGCCATGTGCAAGCGAGTTGTGGCAAGTGGTGGCATTGTCACTAATGCGGGATTCACTCAAAGGCTTGAGACACCAAAGCCTAAGGGGTTCGATGGTAAAAAGGACGCCAAGGAGCTGGACGACTACATCTGGCACTTAGAGAGGTATTTTGAAGCCTTAAACTTAAATGATGAAATGGCTAAGGTACACATTGCTTCTCTCTACCTCACTAAGCTAGCTGGGAATTGGTGGCGTCATAAGCACGCTGAAATTGAAAAGGGCACTTGCACTATCTCTTCATGGGAAGAATTTAAGAATGAGCTAATGAGGCAATTCTATCCCGAAAATGTGGCATATGAAGCACGATTGAAAATGAGGGAGTTGAAGCACACCTGCTCTATCCAGGACTGTGTCCAAGAATTCTCCGGGTTAATGCTTCAAATTCCTAACATGAGTGATGATGACTTGCTTTTTAATTTCACAGCTGGTCTTAAACAATGGGCACAATTGGAGCTACAACGAAGGGGTGTCAAAGACATCTCCACTGCACTCACTGTAGCCGAGACCTTAGTGCAATACACAAAGCCACAATCCTCTAACTCAAAGTCCACCAAGGATGGTCAAGGCAAAGGTGGGGGAGCAAAGTTGGCCAAAGAGTCAAAGGAATATAAAGCTCCAAGAAACAAAAAAGTTAGAGGCAAGCCACCATCGGGCAAAGATTAAAATAAAGACGCGAACAAAGACATCAAGCCCAAGGACAACTGCTTCATTTGCAATGGGCCACATTGGGCGCGGGATTGTCCTAAGAGAAAGAACCTTAGTGTAATGCTGGAAAGACAAGAAAGGGACGAGCAAGCACAGATGGGATCTCTACAGCTACTTGGTACGATAGAATCGAAGCCTACTACATTGACCCAATGGGATAAGGGTTTAATGTACGTAGATGCCAAGATCAATGGGTAAGTGACCCAAATCATGGTAGACACAGGCTCATCGCATAACTTTATCAAGGCGGAAGAGGCCAAGAGGCTTGGTCTGAAATTTGACAAGGGCCAAAGACTGATAAAGACAATGAACACCAAGGCAAAGCCCGTGGATGGCCTAGCTCGAGGGGTTGAGCTGCACCTTGGTAGATGGCGCGGAAAAGTCGATTTCTCAATAGCATCCCTCGATGACTATGACGTGGTGCTAAGGATGGAGTTCTTGCAAGAGTTCAACGTGGCACAGTTACCTCGCAACAACACTATGTGCATTATGGAGGGTGGGCCTTACGTGGTGCTAATAGTGAGTAAGGTAAATACTAAACTCCAACTTCTATCAGCTATGTATTTTAAGTTGGAAACAGACAAGAGCGAGGTAGAAGGCGTTCCCAAGAAGATGATTGGCTCTACCAAAGAAAGTCCACCAACATGCGCAGTTGATAAGGCAACAATAGAGCAAGCAGACAAAGTAAATCTAAGAAGGTACAAGTCAAGAAGAAAATCTATGCCTCTGAGGAAGAAGGCGCGACGAGGGCATCGCAAGCAGGTGGGGGAGAATGTCACGCCCTGCTAAATTACCATGACAGAATTACCTACCACACGGAAGTCTCAAGGAAGGAAGGCTAACGGAATATTCTGGAAGCTTCTGGAAGACTTGAGAAAATATGAAGACTATAGAGGATGCTGGAAGCTTCTAGAACTCCCTAGAGTATTGTAGACAATTGTACATAAGACTAGAAGCTTGTACATACTTCTTGAATAGGTTCTTTGAGAAGATAGGGGAATGATCTAGAATCCTCTCCATCATTGTAGATCTAGAATAGTCTATAAGATGTAATGGTAGGAAGTGTCTAGAACACTCTCCATTAGTGTAGTTCTAGAATGTTTTATATAGCCTATAAAATAGGGAGGGCCTCATTTACCCAAACCACCCAAGTGAACCAAGTGTAATCCAAAGCATTCAAGCAATACAAGCAAAGCATTCTCCAAGATCTCTCTGTAAGTTTCTCGAAGTCTCTCTTGTGTGTGCAAACTTCTTCTAGCTCTTTTCCAAAGAAGGCTGACTAAGGTGCAAGCAAGGCGTGCATAAGCATCTAAGACCATACGGTTGGCTTGGAAAAACCAAGGCCATGACACAAGGCAGCTGAGTTAGAGGCCAAGCTCCAAGAGGCCCTTGACTCAAAGGATGCCGAGGTCAAGGCGGCCGATGAAAAGGCTTTCGAAGAAGGACAAGCCGTCGTCCGCGATCAGTACAAAGGGCAAGTCAACTTGGCTTGCAACCGAGGTTGTTACCTCGGCTAGACGGCAGCGCTCAACAAGATGTCTGTCCCAATAGACTCCCCACTTTGAGATATTGACCAACTCTAAGTGCCTTTCTTTCCGACTCCAAAGGAATCCGATGATGATGCCGAGGAGGATGACGTCGAGGAAGAGGTTGCAGATGAAGAAGAGGCTACTATTGGGGCCAAGTCCCCCACTCTGAATAAGAAAGTCCTTAACTTGACTCAAGATGAAGAGAACGAGGTCTCCAAGAGTGCCTCTCCAAGAGGACCACGTCAGAAGCCGAAGTACAGACAGCCAAGAAGAGCCTCGACCAAACTCTTCTCGAGATCAATACCGAGATCGAGGCGAAGAAGGCTGCTGAGAAGCTTTCCTAGCTGTCTCCCAAGGCTGACATACAGCCAATCGCCGATGCAGAATAGTCCACTTAGAATCTTTTCCCTTTTGTACTTTTTCCTTTGTAGTAATTGTTACCTTTTTGTTTGAACAATGTTTTAGCTTTTACATTTGGCCGATATGCCCCCCTTATATCCGAACAAGTTTTCTTCTTTCAATGCAAGTTTTCTTTTGTAACTTAGACAAACAATCTCCTATGCCAAGCCGAAGTGCCTTTTTGTATCCGAACAAGTTGCTTTGCTGAATGCATGCCTTCTTTCCTTCTAAGTGTTGTATGTCTTCTTTTCTTTATACTTTACTACTTTTCTTCTATGCATGTTTTTATACTTAGAATATTTTTTGCATTTCTTCAAAGTACACCTTAATTGTGTATTCACCTCGGGGTAAAGTACCTCAAATATATCATAACTGTTTATCTCGGCCAACAACTGGAATACCTAAGCTAATACTTGTAAAAATGTTTTGAAACATTTTTACAAGTGCTGTTTCTTTAAACTTTATTCAGTATACTTGCTTCTTCACTTCCACTTATTGTCTTCTATCAAGACTTCACCCTTCCAAGCTTGATAGCTTGGTTAGTCACCTCGGGTAAGATATACCTCAGAAACACCTTTTATAATTACCTCAGCTAACTCCAACTTGTAAATTTCTCTAAAATTTCAACAAGTGTTAAGCTCATTTTAAATTGTAAATTTTTTACAAGTGCTGTTTCTTTAAACTTTATTTAGTATACTTACTTCTTCACTTCCACTTATTGTCTTCTATCAAAACTTCACCCTTCCAAGCTTGACAGCCTAGCTAGTCACCTCGGGTAAGATGTACCTCAAAAACACCTTTCATAATTACCTCGGCTAACTCCAACTTGTAAATTTTTATGAAATTTCAACAAGTGTTAAGCTCATTTTAACTTGTAAATTTTTCTTAAAAATTTCGACAAGTCCCAAGCTCTTAAGTTTATTTATCATTCATACCCCCTAATGTGAACCTAAGTTCCATTTAAGTTCACATTATGCGTTTATGATCTTTTGCCGAAGTGAGATTCAAACAAAGACTAGCCGAGGTCCAACCTTGGTTTCTCTGTTAGTTGACTTTAGTTCCACCCTATTGACATGGCAAGCCTAGGTTAATTCAACTTAGTTCAACTCTATTATATACAAGTATAATTCAACTCTACCATATAATAAGTTTAAGTTACTCATCACGTTTCATTCAAAAACATCACCAACTTAGTTCAACTCTATTATATGCAAGTATAATTCAACTCTACCATATAATAAGGTTATTCGTTATGTTTCATTCAGAAACATCGCCAACTTAGTTCAACTTTATTATATGTAAGTATAATTTAACTCTGCCATTTAATAAGTCTAAGTTATTCGTCATGTTTCATTTAGAAACATCGTCATAGAACTGGTCAGTCCTATCGCACAAATTCAAAAAATCTTAAAAATCAAACTAGCATGTTATTATTATTTCGGCTAATAAAATTATGACATAAACTTTCGAAAAAACAAAAAACTAATGATAAAAAAACTTCAAGTTGCAAGTGTTCCAGGGTCTTGGCAACTCTTTGCCCTTAGTGCCTTCAAGCCAATATGCCCCATTGTCGATAACTGAGATGATTCTATAAGGCCCCTTCCAGTTTGGGCTAAGTTTTCCCTCCTTGGGATCCTTCTTGTTGTCGACGACCTTTCTTTGGACGAGGTCCCCAACCTTAGACTCTCTTGGGTTGACCTTCTTGTTGTAAACCCTAGCAAGTTGTTGCTGGTATGCCCCCAGTCGAATTGCTGCTCTCTCTCTTTTCTCCTCTAATAGGTCCAGATCTCGGGCCAAGAAGGCCGCATTAATCACATTCTCTACTTTCTGGGTCCTAATCCCTAGGATGCCGACTTCCAACGGGATAACTACTTTAATGCCATAAGCCATGGTAAATGGAGACTCCCCAGTTGATCTTCTCGACATAGTCTGATATGCCTAGAGTACATTGGGCAACTCTTCCACCCACTTTCCCTTTGTTGCTTCCAGTCTCTTTTTGATCCCATCTAAGATAGTCTTATTGGATGTTTCTGTCTGACCATTGCTCTGAGGGAAACTTGGAATAGAGTAGTAGTTCTTGATTTTGTACTTTGCGCAGAAGTTTTTTATTAGCTTACTATCAAACTGTGTACCATTATCTGCTATTATTGCCCTTGGGATCCCAAACCTGGCGATGATGTTCTTCCATATGAAGTTTTTCACATCAATATCTTGAATCTTCGCAAGGGGTTTAGTTTCTAACCACTTTGTGAAATAATCAGTTGTTACCAGTAGAAACTTTCTTTGCCCAGTTGCTTCGAGTAGTTGTCCAACAAAAGCCATGCCCAACTGGGCAAATGGCCAAGGGCTAGATGCTGGGTTCAAATCTACTGCTGGTTGATGTATCAAAGGCGTAATTCTCGCACTTTCTAACGTAGGTTTCAGCATCCTTCTGCATGTAGGGCCACCAGTACCCCTGAGGAATGGCCCTATGAGCAAGTGATCTACCCCTAACATGGCTGCCACATACTCCTTCATGTATTTCATACAAAAAGTCTTCAACCTAGGAAGGATGCACACACCTCAAAAAGGGACCAGTGAAAGATCTTCTGTAGAGATGGCTATCTGCTGTTAGGCTAAACATAGTCGACTTCAATCTAGTCTTATGTGCCTCTTTTCGGTCACTTGGCAGCTTGTCATCCCTAAGGAACATCACTATTGCATCCATCCTACTTAGACCCATCTCCACACACATTGCTTCATACTCTGTGATCAGTGGTTCCACACTTGAGCATGACAAATAATCAACCATTACTGTCCTTGCTTTCCCTGATTTCATTGCACTAGCTAGGTTAGCCAAGGCATTGGCATGACTGTTATCATCTTGGTTAACCTGATGTAGACGATAATCCTAGAACAAGGCTAGCAGTCTAACAACTTCTTTGACATAGGCTATCATTCTTTCATCTCGGGCTGCATACTCACATGTTACCTGATTCACAATAAGTTGGGAGTCACAGAAAACTACTACTTCATCGGCTTTCGTTGCTATTGCTAACTTCAACCCTACGATCAATGCCTCATACTCTGCTTCATTGTTTGAGCACTTGAACCCCAAAAAAATAGACTACTTTAACATTCACCCATCTGGCAATACTAACACTACTCTTGTCCTCGCTTCTTGACGGTTTGAACTTCCATTAACAAACAGGCAGAAGGAGTTGCTGATGTAGATGTCACAGGGCTTTGGTTTCTCTTCTTTTTTCTGTTTTGCTTGAATGGGGTTCTTTGGCCCCAGCTGGGTTTCTTCTTGCTCTCCTGGGCACCCCAAACCATGGCTCACCGGAGTCTGACGTGGGATGGCACCAGGTGTGAACTCGGCCACAAAGTCAGCCAAAACCTGGTCCTTAATTGTTGTTCTGGGCCTAAATTCTAGGTTATGTTGGCCCAGCACTACTGCCCATCTAGCTACCCCGCCTGTCAGATCTTCTTGTTGCAACAAAGACTTCAAAGGATGCTTAGTCAGTACCACAATCTTGTGGGCTTGGAAGTACAGATTCAATTTTTTCGAAGCCATCACTACGGCTAGTGTCAACTTTTCCAGGGGTAAGTACCTGGTCTCCGCACTTGCTAGAGTTTTACTCACATAGTATACTGCCCTTTGTTCTCCCTTCTCTGATTGCCACTACACTCACTGCGTGCTCTGAAATTGCCAAGTATAAGAACAGTTCCTCTCCAGGTACTGGGTTTGACAGAACTGGAGCTGTTGTCAGGTACTTTTTCAAGTCAGCCAAGGCAACTTCGCACTCTTCTGTCCACAAAAAATCTGTGGCCTTCTTTAACAGACTAAAAATGGTTTACACTTGTCCGAACTTTTGCTTATAAACTTATTCAGGGCTGTTGTCCTTCTAGTCAACATCTAAACTTGTTTTGCCGATGTCGGGCTTTTCAAGTCAATGATGGTCTTGATTTGATCTGGGCTTCCCTTGATGCCCCTTCTGGTAACCAAGTATCCCAGGAATTTATCAAATCCGACTTCAAATGCGCATTTCGAAGCATTGAGTCAGAGCCGATATAGTCTCAGGATATCAAATACTACTTTCAAGTTGACAAGATGATTCCCAAGTTCTTTGGTCTTCACGACCATATCATCAATGTATACTTCTACTGTCTTGCCAATCAGATGTCTAAACATCTTGGTTACTAGCCTCTGGTAGGTTGCTCCTGCATTTTTCAATCTGAAATGCATCACTCTGTAGCAGTACAGCCCTTTTGGGGTGATAAATACAGTCTTCTCCTCATCAGGGGGATACATTGCTATCTGGTGGTATCTCCTGTAAGTATCCAAGAAGCTCATACTTCTATGCCTTGAAGTGGCATCTACTAACTGATCAATCTTGGAGAGTGGAAAACTGTCCTTGGGGCAAGCCTTATTCAGGCTGATGAAATCGATACAAACTGTGACAACCCTCACCTCTGATTACAGCTAAACTGTGATTGAATATGATAAATAACTGATTAGGATGAAATCCTAAACTGATTGCATGAGTGTATTGTCTGTAAATGCATTTCTATCTGTTTGACTACTAAATGATCTATTCGTGTTTTAATTTCGAATTTCGAATTACGAATTGAAGGCCTTATCGGTGGCCGAATCTGAAATTGATTGGTATTTTATGCTAATTAGGATTTATGTGATTTTATGGTGGATTTAATTGAAATGTGTTCTGGTATGATTAATTAGATTAAATAATGATAATTTACATTGGATTGAGTTTATTACAATTTTGCCATTGAGTGGCCATTTCCTACAAAACTTGTTTGGGACTTAATTTATGTATTTGAGGCATCATTCCTTCATCCATTTCCTTAGACAAACCATATGAGAGAGGAGAGTGAGAGAAAGAGCTTGAGTTCATCTAGATTGGCTTGAAACTTAGAAGATTTGAAAGAGAATTGTACATTTGAGCTATCATACCTTGAATTCAAGAGCTAAGGTAGAGATTCCATCATCTCATTTGTACATTTGAGTTATTTCTTGCATGATTCATGGTAAATTGGTGATCTAAGTCAAGAATTATAGTAAAGAGTTGAATTTGAGAGTGAATTCATGCATGCATGTACACATTCTTGAGTTTTGAGGTCTTTTTCCATGAAATTGCTACATGCATGTTCATATTTTGATTATAGTTCAAGAATTCATCATGTTTTTGGAAGGATTGAGTTATTTGGCCATGTATTTGAAGCTTTGAATTTAATTGAATACATCCATATTGTGTTTGAGCTTTGTTCTTGAAGTTTATTTGAAAATGGTGTTCAATTGACTCATCCTTGGGCTTTGATTTCTCAAATTGGTCTTCAAAACATGTTGTATTATGGGTTTAAAGTGTTTTTCCAGAAAATTAGCCCAAAAGGTTCGAGTTTGAGGCTTTTAAAGTTGAGTTTTGTGCTTGGGGATGAATTTGGAAATTCCAGATTTTGGACCCATGCTCGAGCATAGGATTTCACGCTCGAGCGTACCCTCTGAGTTGTGCATCTCCGCTCGAGCGTGGAAAGTCACGATCGAGCGTGAAATGCATGTGCCCAGAAGTTTATGTGTTTTGCAGTCCGCTCGAGCGAGATAGTTCACGCTCGAGCGAGGACTTGAGTCTCACGCTCGAGCGGAGGTCGAGCGTCCGTCGAGCGTGAATTGCTTGCATCTAGTACTTTTCATAAAGTTTACAGTCCGCTCGAGTGAATGAAGTCACGCTCGAGCGGAGATCCTTTGTCTGCATGTCCGTTCAAGCGTAGAAAGCCACGCTCGAGCGAGACCCCTGTTTTTCTGAAAATTTTGAAAAGTGTTTTAAAGTGCATCTTTGCATCCTCATTCTATCCTAGGCATTCCTAGGCCATGTTTAAGGCATCTTAATGAGGATATTGATGTAGAACCACACCGAGTCAAGATAGGAACTAAGTTGTTGATTCCCAAGTGTGTAACTTAGTGTGTGTTCGTTCTGTAACTGTGTAGGGTTGGTATCCGAGGACGCTCATTTGCTGCTTATAGCCCAGTGCTTTGTGAGTAACAATGTTATAAAGATATGTTCAATTATGAATATTTTCTGAATGATCAACTGTTCTGTTTACTGAAACGTTAATGTTTAATGAACGAATGTTTGTCCTATTTGCAAACTGTATTCGTGACATCCTTAGCAAGTTACTGTTACTGTACTGTTACTGCTACTATCACAGAGATCTCTGTCGGTTCCCAAGTTTGGAATCACTACTGTTACTGTTATGATGGCCATCAACTGACTGTTCGGTCTGTTAAGACCTACTGTATTGTTTTGCTATGGGATGTACCACATATGACTGCTATGATTTCTAAACGACTGATATGACTGTTTAATTATTGAAAGGACATTTATTCTTAACCTCTTTACATAACTGTTATTAATTGGGCTTTAGCTCACTGTTTATATATATATGTAGGTGTCCAGGCATCAGACCGATGCTAAGAATGTCAGGCTAAGCTCCCGTTTTGTCAAAGCCAACCATTGTGCCTCACTTCGAGGTTCCGAGTGCGTCAAAGTCAAGGTTGTTTTGGGGTGTTTTAGATCTCCCCTTTTGCCTCTGTTCTATAATAAATGTTAAGACTGGCACTGTACTGTTATGGTAGGGATTTGGTCCCTAACCTGAATGTCTGTAAATGATGTATGTATATACTATTTTGGTTTTAAATGTGAATATGTTCAGAAAAGTCTTTTTGCATTCAGATTGTCACAGCTCATTGGACATCTTTTATTTACTGTTTTGGCTTCCGCCAGCCCCTTGCTCTGTATTACTGTCTTTACTGTTAAGCAGGCCTCTGGTAATCACGGATTACTGGCCGGTTACGGTGCTAAACCCATAGGGGCGGGTTTGGGTCGTGACACAAACCCTCCACTTGCTGTTCTTCTTTTTCACTACTACAGCGTTGGACAGCCAAGTAGGGTAGTTCACCTCATAGATTGTCTTAGCTTCCAACAGCTTGTCCACTTCCTCCTTTACTGCTTCCATATGAACCAACGTTGGCCTCCTTGCCCGCTGAATGACAGGTTTAATCGATTTGTCCACATTTAGTCTATGGCAAGTGACTTTGGGGTCAATGCCAGGCATCTCGTATGGCGTTCAAATAAACACCTCTATGTTTGTTTGCAAGAATGCATCTAACTCCCTTTCCTTCTCATCGGCCAAACTTGATCCGAGAAGGAAGAAGTGCTCCTCATCCCCTTATTGGACCAGAATTTTCTTCAAGGCTTCCTCGCTTTTGTCGGCCGGCTCTTTGCCGACGTCATCCAGGACCTCTATGTCCTCGTCTTCAATTTCTACTGTTTCTGCCTCTCGCACGTTACAGGTGGATTTCATTACTACCATGGAGCAATTTTTTACTTGCACCTAATCCTCTAATCTCCTCAATTCCATGCTCCGTTGGGAACCGTAACAGCTAGTGCAATGTTGAGGAAATAACCCTCATTGCGTGCAACCATGGCCTTCCTAAGATAACATTGTGAGGGGAGGGGGTGTCAGTTACTGTGAACTATGTGCTTACTTTCTTGATGTCTGCCTGCACCTCTAAATTTATTGCTTCTAAAGGCCATGTTGGCATTCTATTGAACCCGACCATTGGGCTATCGGATTGCTCCAAATCATCTCCATGAAGGCCGAGCTCCTTGTAACATCTAACACGCATGATGTCACAAGAGTTGCCTTGGTCGCTCAAAATGTGCATTACCTAGTATTCTCCGATCTTGAGAGTCACTACCAGAGCATCGTTGTGTGGATGTTGTACCATGTCTAGGTTTGCTTTAGTAAAGGACACCATTGGCCCTTGGCACTCATTTGTCCTAGGCCTCTTTTGCTAGACCTGATACACATGCTGTAAGTGCCTCACCCTCTGAGTCTCTCCTCACACCTCGTTCTCATTAACCCTCGAATGAATCAAATTGATCACTTAAGGTCCATCTACTTGCTGTTGTGGTGGTGGTGGAGATGGTGCTGCCAGTGCTTGGGACAGTCTTGTTTGCTCTTCCCTCGTTCTGGCGTCATCTACTAAGTCCCTCAAATGACCCGGTCTGACCAGGTCTTCCAAATGCGTCTTCAGGGCTTTACACCCCTGAGTTAGATGCCCATCCTCATTGTGGTAGGCACAATGCTTTCTAAGGCTTCTCCCCATAAATTCGGTAGGTATCTTCTCCGGCGCTCTATAATACGGCTGGTTCCTAATCCTTTCTAGAACTTTATAAACAAGGATCTGGAACATAGTGGTGATTTCCTGTGCAGCCCATAGCCCTGTTTCTTGCCTATTAAATCCAGTATTACCTCGGCCTCGCTTTGGCGAGCCGTTTCTCTTCTCGTACTTCGGCCCATTTGTTCCCGGCGTATCCTCTTCTGCTTTGGCATATTTCTCGATTCTTACCATGAGCTTCTCCATACTCTTTGGCAAAGTCTTTGCCTGCGACTTTCGAAGTATGCAATCATCCTCCAGGCCGTTCTTGAAAGACACGACTGCCAATTCCTGGTTGCATCCTGGTATTCAATTGAACACCTCATAACACCTTTTAGCATAAACCTTGACGCTCTCACCCTCGCCAATTTTCAAAGCCATCAGGGAGTCCACCCTTAATGGTTGCAATTTGTTCGTGACAAACTTGACCATAAACATCTTGGCCAGGCCTTTCCAACTCTTCATTGTTCTTTTCGGCAACTTGTGAAACCAATCCGATACAATTTTTCCAAATGATGACGGGAACATCTTGCACAACAACGGTTCGTTCCCGGTATACAAGGCCATTGAATTTAGATATAAGCCGACGTGAAAGTTCGGATCAGATTTACCATCATAAATTTGGAATTTCGGCATATGGAACCTGTACGGGGAGGAAATAATTCTCCTCATATAATCCTGTTGACCAAGTCCACGCTCCTCCGTACGACGTCGCTTTGTCACCTGAAAGCACAAACGTGAGCTAGCCGGCGGGTGTGTGCTAATGGGTGATGTGACCTCAGCATTCTATTGTTTCCTCTGGAGGTAGTCCTTTAAATCCTCCTTAGTCCATCCAGGAGCTCGGCTATCAACGAATTTCAGCCTTTTTGATGTGTTGCTCCCAGTGTCGTTATGTGTCCTTTTGGACTTCTCTTCATTCACCGTGTCAAAACAAAGTTCCTTTCCTTGAACATGCCGATGTTTCTTGACATAGGTTCCCTTGGTACGAGGCGTCCTTTAAGACTCTCCTCTCATTGACTTTGTCCATCCGGCATCCCATGAAGGCCAATGTGAGCGTTCCTTTACCTTGTCATGTTGAGGGACTGCTGAGATTGCTTTCTGCCCTTCTTTCTAGGCGCCGTTCTTGGCCGCTAGAATCGGCGTGTCCTTCAATGGAAACGGTGGCTGCATGACGTTGTTCTGCATCATGAAGCTGACAACCGATTACAGGTCTGCCAACTTGTTTGCCATTCCTTTCATCTCGTTGTCCCTCCTCAAGCATCTATCTTTCCATACCTGGAGGTCGCTTTTGTTATAATACTTTTCTCGACCTGCTTTCTTCGGTGCGTCTCCCTCTTGGCCGACATCTTTCTCCCTGGGATTCTGATCTCGTGTTCCTTCATTATGGTTTTCTTCCTTCATGTTTGGATCGGCATGTTTACCACTCCCACTAGGGATGTCGTTCCCAATCTTTTCTCCCTACTCATTGTTGGCCATCTATTCTCCTTACGTTTCCGCAGACGGTGCCAAATTGTGGGTGTTGATTTCAGACTACACAACCAAAGGGGGAACTTAACTAGGGAGCACCAACAGAATAGATTAAGCCCGAACAATCTGTCATAGAAAGATAAGAATCCGACAGTGGTTCGTCTACCGGGGGGCACTCCGACACTCAAGTTGGTAATAAAAAATCTCTCAAAGATAACAAATTGTGCTTAAATTCCCAAGAATGTACTTACCTCAGACCCATGAGGGTGCCTTGCCTTTATACCCAGTAGTGACCTGATCTCTGTAGAAGCCTAACTTCAATGGACTTAGGCTTAATACTCATCTTGGACTCTCAGCTAGATAGGAATAAACTCCCTAAGAGTTTTATCTTTATCTAGACTGAGATCCTCCCATATTCTAGGGCTCTTGTCCCTTATCCGCTCATTTTGGATTTCGACATCTCCACAGGTAACCTCAGCCTAGCCGAGATCACCTTGGCATCAGGACTAGGCCACGTGGCACCTCGGCTGACACTTCGGTGTCACCTTGGCCACGTGCTGTCATTCTCAAAATATGTCCCCACAATTCTCATGTTTATTTAATTATCAATCAATCGTTTTGTGTATACATCATTAACTCGACAAAATGAATCTAAAAAGTAAACTCATATATCAATTTCCTTGTTTTAAAGGATCGTTTGGTAACATTCGTGTTTTCCTTTTATACCAAAATAGGATAAATTATAAATACACCTCTTAAAGTTTGTTTAAAAAATATATTACCCCTTGTGGTTTAAAAATTACAATTATTCTCTTATCAGAAATTTTAATTTAACAGAGTCAACTGAAAAAAATAAAATTTCTAACTCCTCTCCTACATAATAATAAAATTATATAAATTTTTTATTGAAATATATTTATGACATTATTAAAAATTGTTAATTGAGTGGATGATTTATTAATAAAAGAGGGTCATTTGTAACAAAATTAAACAATTTAAGGATAGGACGTAATTTCTAAAATTTCAAAAGAAAATTTGTAGTTTAAGAAAATCTCAGGAGTAATTTGTCATTTACCCCACAAAAATAATAATTAAATTTTTATTTTTTATAAAACACAAAAAATTTAAAATTTATATATAAAAAATATTTGAAAAACAAATAAAAACACAAATAAATAAATATGTTTGTTGAATTTTTAGAATTCATTATCGATAGTGGAAGGTGGACATATATGGTGATTAGTAATGGGGCAATGATTGAAAGTGGTTGTTGAAGTTGATGGCCAAAGTGTTACTAGAGGTCATAGAATGGCCGAGGGGTTGCCAAAAGGTTACTATAGGTGATGATAGTGACTAGTTAGTCACTAGAGAGTCACTGAAAGGTGATTGAAGCTAGGTAAGTAATCACCAACAACCTACAACAAACAGTGGACAATAGTAGTCGGTAGTCAATGGCAACGATGAGTAATAGTCTAAGATAGTAGAGAAGAGTAAAGAAAGTAAAATATTGTTTTGAAAACAATTTTTTTTTTAAAATAAAAACAATATACCCCCCAAAAAAAATTCATTTCCAATTTCTATAAAAAAAAAAATCTCTTTTACAAACATGCATATTCATAAAAATGAGTTTCATATATGAAAATGTCTCCTCTCTATACCACAATCCTCTGTACTTGATCATACTCTTTTTTATGGGTCTTATTATGGGCTCATAACGATAATTTAAATTATTCATCTTGTAAGTAATCATTGGTGAAGAAATCAGTTTCATCTGATATCAAAGAATAGATGAACAAATCACATCTTATTTTATAAAATGGGTGGTTTAAGTTTGAACTCATAGTTGTCGTTAATTTTTAAAAATAAAGTATAACATGTTCACGTGTCTAGTGATATTTGATGAGACAGATTTTTGTACAGATGGTTTATATTATAAGATTTATGAAATGAACGATTTGGATTATCATCATAGACCAAAATGATATCCACGAAATAAATTATAGTAAAATATGAAGGCAGTAATGCACAGAGAAGCCATCTACGTTAAGAAGTGAGTTTGGTGGTTTTTTTTTTTTGGCTAAAATATTTACGGAAGATAAAATAAGTTAAAATAGTTAGTAAGACAAAATGTCATATCTAAATCATAATCATTTCATTTTTTCTTTCACAATTATCAAACTTTGGTCTCTTTTGAGTCGTATCACCTCTTTATTTTTTTTACCCATTTTTTTAAGAACAAAGTTAAAAAAAAAAGAAAAAAAAAACTAGTTTTTTAACAAACCCGCTCAACACATCCCATAACTCAAAATACAAAGTAAAGAGGATGCAAACAAGATAATAAACAACATCCAACATCCACAGACACATGTCCGGATCACTGTACAACAAGGGTAAACCCGGGATCACTATAACTTCCTAAATATAATTTTGGGTTAATTACACAAAAAACCCTAGGATTTCGCATCTTTTTCATTTTAAACCTCAGATTTTCAATTTCGACAAATTAAATCTCATCCTTCCACCTGTGTTTCAATTTGGTTCCTTTGTCCATTTCTGCCATATTAAACTAACGAAAATCTAGGCAGAATTTCATATTCAAACCCACATGTTCAAGCACTTGTATCTCACTCGTCGTAACTCCGTTTTGTCTCATTTTTGCGTCGTTGGATTCACCTCGTAGCCTAGTTTTCATTTTACCCCTCATACGCCTTGTTCTACGTCTTTTTGTGTGCCGTTAGAGCTCCAAAGGTTGGCTAAAAACAAGATTTTTCTCACTTTGGGCAAAATTTTCAGATTCAAACTCACATGTTCAAGAACTTGTATTTCCTTTGTCGTAACTCTATTTCGCCTCATTTTCGCGTCGTTAGATTCACCCCATGGCCTAGTTTTCATTTCATCCCTTATATGCCTTGTTTCACCTAGTTTTGCATGGTGTTAGAGCTCTGGAACTTGGCCAAAAAAGAAGATTTTTCTCCCTTGGAACAAAATTTTTAAATTCAAACCCACATATTCAAGCACTTGTATCTCCCTTGTCATAACTTCATTTTGCCTCATTTTCATGTCGTTGGATTTATCTCATGGCCCCGTTTTCATTCCATCCCTCATATGCCTTGTTCCATCTCTTTTTGCATGCCGTTGAAGCTCTAAAAGTTAGCCAAAAATAAGAATTTTCTCTCTTTTTTCCCCTCTATCTTCTATCTCTATGCTTCTTCTTTCCTCATTCCTTTCCATAATTATTCCATATTTTCCTTTTCTTTCATGGCCGTTCCCCCACTCTTACGTTTCTTCCCCTTCTTATAAGTCATGTACCTCCATACTCGATGACGATGCCACCGTCAGAGGTTCGGTGGCCACCACGGGCTCGGTGGAAAGGCCATGAAGGAAGAGGAAAAAAGAGAATAATTGTAGAAAGAAAGGAGACAGAAAGAAGCATGGAGATACAAGATAGAGGAAGAAAGAAAAATAAAAAAATAGAAAAAAAATCTTGTTTTTGGCCAATTTTCAAAGCTCTTAATGCACACAAAAAGAAGTGAAGCAAGGCATATGAGGAATGGAATGAAAGCTAGGCTATGAGATGAATCCAACAATGTGAAAATGAGGCAAAACGGAGTTACGACGAAGGAAATATAAGTTCTTGAACATGTGAGTTCGAATATGAAAATTTTGCCTAAAGAGAGAAAAATCTTATTTTTAGCCAACTTTCGGAGCTTCAATGGTACACAAAAAGATGTAGAACAAGGCGTATGAGGGTGGAATGAAAACTAGGCCGTGAGATGAATCCAATGACACAAAAATGAGGCAAAACGAAGTTACGACGAGAAAGATACAAGTGCTTGAACATGTGGGTTTGAATATGAAATTCTGCCCAAATTTCCATTAATTTAATATGACAGAGATAGATGGAGGAGCTAGATTGAAACACGAGTAGAAGGATGGGGCTTAATTTAATTTGTCGAAATTGAAAACCTGGGGTTTAAAATGAAAAAGACGCGAAACCCTAAGATTTTTTGTATAATTAATCCTATAATTTTTTTAACTAAGCTAAAATAACTAAAAAAATAATTAAAATAGCCAACTTCCCAAATAAATTTATGAGAAACAAGGGTACACTAACCATAACAATTTTAACACAAGGACAAATTAGTCTTTCCATCGTCGTGACATGTGTGCTTAGTGCTTTTGATCAACCATTTCATCCAAAAAAAAGGGATTTAGTTAGATTTTTTTTTCTCACCCAATAAATATAGGGAGAATTATCGGACAAAAAAAATTACAAAAATAAGTGAGATGTAAGTGATTTTGTGATGGAGTGCAAGTAAAATATTGTGAGGGTATAATTCTCCATGTGTGTGGAAAAAAAAATTATGTCCTACTGAGATGTAGTTCTCCCATAAACAAAAGTAAATGCTAGGCTTCGTTTGGTTTTATTTGGGAACATTCTATTTTATAACTTTTTGATTTTTTGGCTAATATGAGATAAAAAGAAGTTTGTTGGCTACATATTTTGTATAAGCCAATTACAGTTCAACACGTGGCAGGATAAGGATAACACGGGAAGACAATTCAAATCTTCAATCATAATCACACACGTGGCAGTTAATATTGGTTTTTGTAGATCTACATAGCACTGGATCAGCAAAGAGATGCAAGATGACGTGGCTTCAACGGTTACTCATATTTAAATTCAAAATCAGGAAAGAAGCCTAACTGCAGATATGACATAGTGGAGCTAACTATAAGGCAACATGATCAGGGACCATGGAGGGATGGTTCGACGGTTAGAAATGCAGTTCGACGGTTGTCATTGAGAAGTATAAATAGTAGAGAAGGCCCCAGAAAGTGCCCCTAGACTCAAATCCAAAAAACCAGTTTTATCTACTTTATTTTCCTTCTAGTTTTTACATTTCTTGTTCTTTACATTTCTGTACTTCAAATTCCTACACTGCACTTCGTTCATAGGAGTAGTTTCAAGTCGTTTGTTGCTGTAAACCTCTACGAGGCTGATTTGGATTTTTGTAAGTCGTTCATTTTACTTAATGAAATGCTACAATTGTTCTTCATTTAATCATTGTTTACTTAATTCTCCTAAACAAAGCCACCAGTAAAAGTTCTCTTCATCGAAGCTGAAAGAACTAAAACACAATCGTCTGATAATTGGTCGGCAATTAATATTCTGTAAGGACTGATTGATCATTGCTGGCACGCTCACAATTACAATAATAACCTTCGAAAGCCAAAAAAGCCAACATATATTTTTGGTACGCCCAATAGGACAAATTAAAATGGCTAGACGTAGGAGACAAGGAGAAAATGAACGCTTGGAAGAAGGTGTGGAAGGAGAGGCAGAAATACCTAATCCACAGGATAATATGATAACACATCCTGTGGAAGTACTTGTTTTATCAGAACTTATGGTCGAATAAACCAGCACTTCGGATTAAGTACCACATGTTCAAAGTATTGGATGAGGCAAAGGAATTGGATCATCGACTGTTCCATCTACTCAACCAATAAATCCATGGGGAGGCCTAGTAGATGCCATGGGACAGCAGTTAATGAGCACAATGGAAAGATGGGCAACATCCTTTTTGGATCGAATGAATACTCATCAACCAACTAACGCAAGGCACATAGAAGAAGTTTCGAATGTCCCTCAGCAAAGATTGGCTAGAGATAAACAGCTTATGCAGAGTAATGGACATACTAATGGTCAAACTAGTAACCAAAACTATGAAAGACCATCATCTCAGTCTTGGTATGAGCCTCTTTCAAGGCCTGTGACAAATCAAAATGCCTCATTACTTAACAGTGAAGCCATGCAAATTGGTGGATCTGGTCTAACACAAGAAAATGGCATAAAGATGTTTCCAAATCCCATGTTCGAAGCCATACCTGGCACAAAAGGCTCCACTAATCCTTTGTTTGAATTTGTACATGGGGGGTTGGAAGGGTTTCCTGCAACTGGAAGAGACACAGCACCTGTTCCAACACCTTTCGCAGGTCCTTTCGTAGAACAGGCTCAGAGGGGTCACCCATATCCTCAACAGCAGCCAGCACCACAGGGACAACCAGTTCCAAATATATCGCCCTATGGACCAAGAAGACCTCAGGTACAAGGTTGTCCACCAAATCCTATGTTTGTTCTTCCAGTAGTGGTTCAACAAGCACAAAATATGGTTTTTAGGGACCAAATTGCTGATATTGTTAGAGAGATGTGTGGACTAATGGCTCGGGGGGCTCAAACTCCTGTGTACAGAAAGCCATATCCAGAATAGGTAGATAGGGTGCATGAATACCCAAGAGGATTTAGGATACCAGACTTTGCTCTTTTTTATGGGAATGGAAACCAGTCAACAGTTGAATATATTGCTAGGTTCACTGCTCAATGTGGTGAATTTACCAATAATGATTACATGAAGTTAAGATTGTTCCCAAATTCTCTAACTGGGGCAGTCTTTGTATGGTATATTAACCTTACACCTAGCTCTATCCAAACTTGGCAACAAATGGAGGAGGCATTTCATGCCCAGTTCTTCCAGACAGAGCCAGAAGTTTCCATGGCAGACTTGGCAAGGTTGAGTTAAAGGCCTGATGAAAAGGCTACTCAGTTTATTACCAGATTCAAAAGAGCACAAAACAAATGCAGGATCATCTTACCAGAGATTGAATTTGTGAGATTGGCTCAAAATGGTCTAGAGGTTAGGCTTCGAAAGAAGTTTGACTCAACTGAGTTTAGAGACTTAATGGAACTAACCTATAAGGTGTCTAGGTATGAAGCATTACTAGAGGAAGAACAAGATCGAAGTAATGCATCATACAAGACGTATTATAGAGATCCTAATTATGAGATTGATGCAGCAGAGATTGTAGGAAAAGAACCTGTGATCTATGAGGCATTAATTCATAAAGACACAACAATAGACCAGCAGTTTAAAAAGAAAAACCTTCATAGGAAATACTCTTTTGATTTAACAAAGGCAGATGATATTTTTGATCATTTGCTTGCGGCAAACTTCCTAAAGTTACCAAAATGAGTCAAAATTCCGTCTCCAGAGGAACTTAAAGGAAAAGTGTATTGTAAATGGCATAATTCTTGGTCTCACTCAACTAAAAACTGCATTGTTTTTCAAGACAGGATCCAAGAGTAGATTCGAAAGGGGAGTTTAAAATTCCCAGCTAAAGTAGAAAAGGCCATAGGGATTGACACTAATCCATTCCCAGAAATTGGAGAAGTGGCAGCCAATGTTATTGTGCCAGACTTCCAGACAAGGTTCTGAAAAGCGGTTGCGGTCGCCGTAACGGTGGCGGTGACGCGGTTGCGGTTGCGGGGTGTAATGGCCGTAGTGTAACGGTTGTGATAATCGGAACCGTGAATTTTTTTATTTTTCGCACAATTTGAAAAAACTTACCAATACGCATATTTTTTTTTCCATGATTATATTTATTGGGTTAAAAATAAATATTGATCAATTTTTGCAAATTTTTAAGTATAATCCAATATATTTCACATTTCTAAATCACTATAAACTGAGTTTTTTACATTTTATTTTAATAATTAATGACTTTATATTATACAAAAAAGCAATTACTAACTATTATATATAAAATAAACAATGACAAAAGTAAGAAAATAAATAAAAGTCTAAATATATATATACATATTTTAACCAAACCAAATAGATAATGACCACACTTATTATTATTATTATTATTATTATTATTATTATTATTATTATCATCAACAAAATCTAAACTTTAATTTCTTACCTAAAATCTTCTAGTTGATGAACCTTTGATAAATTTTTGAACTCCCCTTTAATTCTTCACTTTTCTTTGCTTTTCCTCCCTTGTTTCTTCTTTTTCTTGGGTTCTTCACTTGGGTTGTTTCAACAAATCAATAACTCTCTCTTCATCTTCCCTCTTCTCTCTATCCCTCTTCTCCCATTTTCAGTTTTTTTTTTTTTGTGTTTTTTTGAAAGAAACAATTTGGAACCGTTACGTAACGGTGCGTAGCAAGCCGTTATGGCTGTTACGGCATCGTTACGACCGCTACGGCAATCGCTACAGTCGACACACCTATGAATCTCAATCACACTGCAAAAGCGGCCGTAACGGGTGGTAGTAACCGCCAAAACCGTTACGTAACGGCGTTACGTAACGGTTGCGGCCGCTTTTTAAAACCTTGCTTCCAGAACTTATCCTTGAAAGAATTGGAAGAGGTCAATGTGCAAATGCATGTTGTCAGCCAGACTACTGTCAAGAAAGATGCTAGAAGTTTACCAGCTATTGGACAAGTTGTTGCAGGCCAGAGGGAAGACTCTGATGAAGAGGCACTGGATGATGTTTCTTTAGAGGCAGCTGTCATGCAAAGAATGTGTCCCAGATGCAGGTTGAGCTACAAGTGGATGAAAGGGCTTCCAATTGATGGGAAGTAATATTACAAGGATGTGTCAAGGCTGTAACAACCCTCATACTGTTTACCGATTAATGACTGATTGATTACCGATAAACATTGATTACCGTTAAACTGAACTGATTATGACTAATCAGTTTTAATAATTATACCATAAAATCACATTAATTATGATGATCATAAAACAATAACCAATTCCCAGTTCGGCCGTCGATAAGGCCTTCAATTAACAGTTTAAACAGAAAACACGAACAGATCAAATAATCAATCAAACAGATAGAATACAAAATAACATACATACTTAGTCAATTCAGTTCCAGTTTTCGGTCAGTCAGTTCAGTACTTTCACCAGTCCAATTATCAGT
>NW_021030427.1:112743-158012 GCF_004153795.1 Camellia sinensis
GGGGTTGGAGTAGTACCTCCCCCGTATCTGATTTCATCTGTGAAAGCTGTTAAACTGATTAGAAAGGGATGTAAGGGATATCTGTGTTCTGTACTGACTGTATCTATTAGGGGTGTTTTAGATTTTCCCCTTCTGTACTGTCTTACTGTTCTGTATAGACTGAATGTTTACTGTACTGTTATGCAGGGACCAAGTCCCTAGTCTGAATGATTGTAAATATTGTGCATGCTGTTCTGTACCGTTTATGTACGAATGTATGAAAAGTCTTTGTGCAAACAGACTGTCACAGCTCATTGGGCATTGTTTCTTTACTGTATTGGCTTCCGCCAGGCCCTGTACTCTGTTTCACTGTTCTACTGTTCTGCAGGCCTTCAGTAATCTCGGATTATTGGCCGGTTACGGTACTAAACCCATAGGGCCGGGTTTGGGTCGTGACAAAGGCGTCCTAAACCAACTAGTGCTTATAACAAAAGGCCATATCCAGCTGGTCCTAGGTAGCAGCCATTCATGGCTGGGTCAGCAGCCACTAGAGTGCACTCTAAGGGCAAGAGACCTTTACAAGAATTCAGACCACCCAACTATTACAGAATGGATGGCAATCGTCCTAAGAAGAGACTAGAAGTGGGCTCAAGTCAAGGGGTTAAAGCCAAAGATTGGCCCCTTAGACCAGCCTCACACAAAAGGGAAAGTGGCCACCTTCATGGAAGGCCTGAATTAGGCCCAAAACAAGGAGTCAGGGCCAAGTAGTGGCCTTCACAACCAGCTTCGAAATTGGCTTCGAAGGAAAAAAGAGATAATTCGACAACTAGGCTAGTGGGTTCATGGGTACCTGGAGTTCCAAATTAGTTTGTTATGCAAAACAAACCTAGGGAAATGTCTATCCAAATAAATGTTGTTAGAGACCAGGGTAGGATGGTTAAATCTCCTTTGGTAACTCCAAATAATTGGGTGTTACTAAAGCATCGAAAAACAAAGGAACCAAATATGGTCCCAGTGATTTCTAGATCCCAAAGGAGGAAGATCCAGCAAAGGTACACTCAGTACTAGAAGGATCTGAAAGAAAGTGGAGGAAACTCTTCATTTGTCCAGTCAAAGAGACAGACAGAGGGAGAGAAAAGTCCAAAGTCAGATCATAGTCCCAACTTGACTCCTCAAGACAAAATGAGTAGTAGCAGAGAGCAATTGGCCAAAGTTCATTCTGAACTGAAAGCCAAAGAAAGATCCAGTTTGACAGGATTGGAAAAGGCTTTGATGGAAAGTGATAGTGAGACAGAGAGAGAAGTTGGCCTAGGCTAAAGGAAGGAGATGGTTGAGGAAGAAATGTTTTAAGCCTTCATGGTTGAACAAACATTTTTGGTCGAAAAGCCAGCAGAAACAGACCATTCGAAGGAGGTTGTTAGTAATAAAGTGCCAGAATGTAGCATGGAAGATGCCTCTGAAGCAATTGAACAAGTTGGCCAGGAAAAGAAGCAAGTACAACCAGTCGTCCAATTAGGCTCGTTTCCTCCTGTGTCAGTGAATATGGTGCATATACTACCCCAGGAATTTCAAGCTGAAGATGAAAACCAAGGTCAAGAGATTGACCCAATTCCAGTTTCTAGTGAAGACTCACAAGTGAGTATGGTGCAAGACGAATTCGAAGTGGCCACACCAATGGAAACTGGAGATGAGGGTGAGGAAGAGGTGAGTATTAACCTCTCATACCCTTTTGAGTATCCCACGACATCTATGACACATCATGTCAAACCCTTGTATATCAAGGCCTTCTTCGATGGGATACAGATGAACCGGGTATTGGTGGATAATAGGGCAGCAGTAAACCTGCTTCCGAAATCTTCTTTGAAGAAACTAGGAAAGAGGAATCCCAGACTAATCCCAATCGATACAACCATTGCTGGTTTTGCTGGTGACAAACAGATGGCTCAAGGCATTTTGCCCATCAACCTGAGTGTGGGAACCAGGGACTGCATGACGGCATTCTTCGTTATCAACAGCAATACTAAGTATTGGAAGGGATTGGATTCACACTAACAAATGTGTGCCTTCCTCTCTACATTAGAAGATCGTGATGGCTTTGTGCAATGGAAAGACAGAGGAGATCAACGCAGACCCTCAACCCTTCATAGCTTGTGCAGATTTTGCAGAAGCCAAATTGTATACTGAATGAGTGGCACCACTTAGTGTACTGAGGAAACCTGATGAATCGTCCAAAGTGACGGCTGATGAGGAATTAGCACACCTGAAGCACTTAGTCCAAGAAAGTGCTGATGAAGAGTTTGTTGCCAAAGATGACAATGATGCCTAGTTGTAGGCAAAAATATGGAACCCGGGAGGCCAGATCTTTGGCTTAATTAAGTTCTCAGTATTGGACATGAAATCAATAGCCCAGAAGATGCAAGAGTAAGAGGAAGAAGCCATGGCAATTGGCTGTAAGCAGGAGCAGCAACAGGTCAGGGTTTTGGCCTTGGATAAATATTGTGCATTGGATATTGAAACAAAAGTCTAGGAGATACAGAAATAAGAAGCCTTGTGGACAGGCTTTGTCTATGAGGAGGAGGGCAAAGATGTTGAATCAAAGAAACTGAGAGTAGGACAAAGCAAGGAGATTGCTTCGAAAATAAAAGAAATAAAAAAGGAAGTATCAGTGAGTCCTCAGATGCAAGACCCTTTGGAATAAGTGAACTCAGGGGAAGGTTCTATACAGCAGCCCACCTATATAAGTGCTTGGTTGAATGCTCTTGATAGGGACCAGTTGTTGGTGGTCTTGAAGAGATATAAAGATTGTTTTTCGTGGTCGTATAATGAGCTACTAGGATTGGATAGATCATTAGTAGAACATAGGCTCCCTATGAGGCCTAATTTCAAGTCATATAAGCAAAAACCAAGAAGGATGAGTCCTGAAGTGATTCAGAAGGTCAATGAGGAAATTCTTAGGCTCCTCAAGGCAGGCTTTATTAGGACAGTCATGTATGTTGAATGGCTATCCAATATTGTGCCTGTAGTTAAGAAGAATGGTAAAATGAGGGTATGCATCAATTTCAGAAACTTGAATTTAGCAACTCTAAAAGATGAGTATCCTATACCCATAGTAGATTTATTAGTGGACAGTTCAGCAGGGCACAAAATTTTATCAATGATGGATGGACACTCTGGTTATAACCAAATTTGCATTGCAGAAAAGGATATCCACAAGACAACATTCAGATGTCCTGGGAACATTGGCACCTTTGAATGGATTAAAATGCCATTTGGCCTGAAGAATGCTGGGGCTACATATCAAAAGGCTATGAATACTATCTTTCATGATCTCATTGGAGGATATTTAGAGTGTTACATTGATGATATTGTAATAAAGTCCCAATCCATGGAGGAACATTTGTTTCACTTGGAAGCAGCTTTTGAAAGAATGAGAAAGTTCAAGTTGAAACTTAATCCTCTTAAATGTGCTTTTAGCGTATCAGCTGGGAACTTCTTGGGCTATTTAGTACACAAGAAAGGAATACAGATTGATCAGAACAAAGCCAAAGCTATCACAGAAGCCAGACCTCCATCAAGTAAGAAAGAAGTACAAAAATTCCTTGGGCAAGTTAATTTTCTTCGAAGATTTATTTCTAATACTGCAGGGAAAACTAAAGTTTTTTCTTCCTTATTAAGGTTAAAGGATGAAGAGGAATTTGGGTGAACAACAGAGCATCAAACTGCTTTCGAATGAATCAAAGCCTACTTGGCCAACCCTCCAGTGCTGATGCCACCAAAGGGCGATAAGCCCTTGAAATTGTATATAGCTGCAGCAGAAGATTCACTGGGAGTTTTCTTAGCCCAAGACAATGAAGAAGGCAAAGAGCAAGCAATTTATCACCTTAGTAGGTTTCTAAATTCTTGTGAATGTAAATATTCAGCTGTAGAAAAGTTGTGCCTTGCATTGTATTTTGCTGCAATGAAATTAAGATACTATCTTTTGCCTACAACTGTCTTGGTAATTGCAAACACAGATTTGGTAAAATATATGTTATCTAGACCTATGTTGAGGGGAAGAATTGGCAAATGGATACTAACTTTATCAGAATTTCATCTAGAATATGTCCCCCAAAAGGCAGTAAAAGGACAAGTTTTAGCTAATTTTTTGACAGACCATTTATGTCAAACAAAGAGCCAAGAGATAATGGAACTCTGTATGGTTAGTGTTGAACCATGACAAATGTGGTTTGATGGATCAAAAGCCAATGGTCTAACTGGAATTGGTGTGGTGATTAAGTCACCACAAAGGGTAGAAACCACATATGGTTTCAGAGTAGATGGAATTACTTGTTCCAATAATCAAGCTGAATATGAAGCTTTAATAGTCGGAGTAGAAATACTTATTGGATTACAAGCACATGCAGCTGACATATTTGGAGATTCTCAATTGGTAGTTAACCAGGTGAAAGGGATTTTCAAATGTCAAAGTGTAAGCATATTTTCATACTATGTTGTTGCATTACATTTGATGTCTAGACCTATGTTGAGGGGAAGAATTGGCAAATGGATACTAACTTTATCAGAATTTCATCTAGAATATGTCCCCCAAAAGGCAGTAAAAGGACAAGTTTTAGCTAATTTTTTGACAGACCATTTATGTCAAACAAAGAGCCAAGAGATAATGGAACTCTGTATGGTTAGTGTTGAACCATGACAAATGTGGTTTGATGGATCAAAAGCCAATGGTCTAACTGGAATTGGTGTGGTGATTAAGTCACCACAAGGGGTAGAAACCACATATGGTTTCAGAGTAGATGGAATTACTTGTTCCAATAATCAAGCTGAATATGAAGCTTTAATAGTCGGACTAGAAATACTTATTGGATTACAAGCACATGCAGCTGACATATTTGGAGATTCTCAATTGGTAGTTAACCAGGTAAAAGGGATTTTCAAATGTCAAAGTGTAAGCATGTTTTCATACTATGTTGTTGCATTACATTTGATGTCTCAATTTCAGATAGCAAATGTAACTTATATCCCAAGATTCTTGAATAACAAAGCTAATGATGTGGCTTAAAAAGTTTCAAATTTCAAGAGAAGGAACATAAGCCAAACAACATATCAAAAGGTAATACCACCTTTGAAAAGAAGGAATATGGTCTTAGAAGTTAATCATAATGACTTACAAGAACAAGATTGGAGGCATCCAATAATGCAGTATCTAGCTGGCCCATCTTCGAATGCCAGCAGAAAAATCAAATTACAGTTTATGCAATACATAATGTATGGTAATGCTCTCTACAAAAGGGGACAGATGGGTTATTATTGGGATGTTTAGGTCTAAAGGAAGCATTGACAGCCATGGCTGAGGTTCATGAAGGTATCTGTGGTGCTCATCAGCCTGGTGTGAAGATGAGATGACTCCTTCAAAGACATTCTTAATATTGGCCAACCATCCTTAAGGATTGCATAAAATATGCTAGAGGTTGCCAGGCATGACAGAAGCATGGCTCAATAAGACATGTACCTATAACTTATCTACATGCAGTTGTGAAGCCTTGGCCGTTTAGAGGATGAGCTATGGATATGATAGGGAAAATACACCCACCCTCTTCGAAGCATCATTGTTTCATCTTAATGGCCACAGATTACTTCACTAAGTGGGTCAAAGCTAAGCCGTATAAGGATGTAGACCAGACTGAAGTTATTGGATTCATTAAAGATCTGATCCACAGATTTGGCATCCCACAAACCATAACTGTTGATAATGGGACTGTATTTGATGAGAAGATGGTAAAGTCTTTTATGGCGGAATTTAGAATTAGTCTTATTAATTCTACCCCCTATTATGCACAAGCCAATGGTCAGGCAGAGTCATCTAATAAATCTTTGAAGAAAGGAATACAGAAAGGTGTGGAAGACAATCTCAGGGATTGACATAACTTACTGTTGGATGTACTATGGGCTTACAGGACTTTTCCAAGATCAAGTACAAGAGTTACTCATTACGCCTTAGTATATGGGCATGATGCAGTATTATCCGTAGAAATTAACATCAAGTCCTTAAGGGTGAGAAGTCAGGATCAGTAAGTTCCTGAGCAGTATCATTAAAGTATGTGCTTGGAATTAGAGAACATAGATGAAGCTAGAATTCTGGCATTAAATAGCATTCTTTTCCAAAAGAAGAAAGCAGCCAAAAACTATAATAAGAAGGTCAAGCACATTAGCTTTGATAAAGGTGATTTGGTATGGAAGACAATACTCCCAATAGGGATTAAAAGTCACAAGTTTGGCAAGTGGTCACCTAATTGGGAAGGACTATATCAAGTTCATAGAGTATTACCTTCGGGAGCATATCATTGGAAAAATTAGAATGGATATGTACATCCCAAGAAGATTAATGTCAGATATTTGAAACCTTATTATCCGACCATGTGGGAAACACAAGGAATAAAATAAGTGCTAAATGAAAAGAACATGAAAACACTCAAATGATAAATAAGGATTTTATTTCATAATGAGTTGAATACATGTAGCCATAGATTGGCCCAAAAGTCGGTACAATATTTTAGTTGTTCCTTTACAATAGATTTCCCGCTCTTAAGAGATGGAAACAACTGAATGGCTATAGCCATTTCTTGTTTTCGATCAGCCAGTCCTTGATTAGTAATCTGCAGCTTAGTGGCAGTTCGATCTAAGGCCTGGTTAACTACTGATAACTCTTCCTCAAGTTGAGCTTTTTTCTCTAGTAGTTGAGCTCAAAATTGGGAGATAGAGGAATGTTGCTCTTTCAATTTTGACACTTCAACATGAATTTGGGAAACAAAACTCTGGTCTCTCAGCAATTTCTCCTCTACGGCCTTGGCAACATGGCAGATGTTGATGTAAAAATTAATGGTGGCTGCCACCTGAGATAAATAACTTAAAACAGTCATGCTGGATTACTCAACAATCTTGCAGCACTGGAGGAAGCCATTCCTGATTATAGGCTTTTGTAAGGCGTCGAAAGGAATCCTTGAGAAGGATGTTAACAACTCCAAATAGTTGTCCAAGTCTATTGAAGGCAAGGGAGTCCTAACACTGGAGGAAGAGCTCTCAAAAATTTCTAATAGAGAATCAGCTAGGACTAATGGCTCAGCTTCATTGCTAGCTGGTGGAGTGGTGGAAGGCATGTCAAAAAGACTAGCTAGCCTAGCTTCGAAAATGTCCACCTCATCAATTGACATGGTGGATGCAAAAAGAACTTTGGTAAAAGGAGGAAATGGCTGCATAGGAATTAGAGAAGAAGGTAAAGTATCCCTAGCAGTCTCTATAGTTTTGGCTACTAGTAGGTCAAGAGAAGAGGGACTGGAGCTAGGTAAAGATAATAAACAAGGGATTGGAGAACTACCAGTGTCTTCTCTATGAAAATCAGCTATCCTTGGAGATAAAGTAATTGCTGGGATTTCCTTAGGAGGAGAAGGAGTAGCAAGGCTTGAAGGAAGAATAAATTGGGTAGAGTTGAAGGATAAAAAAGGAAAGTATGAAGTTAAGCCAAAAGATAAGGATGGAGGAATGCTTGGCCTCAAGAAAGATATGGAAAATGTAGGACCAGGAAGTAGGAGTATTATTTGAATTGGATCCACATTGTGAGATTGTTCAACTTCAGATGAAACTGAAGGAGTCCTTATCAAAGGGGGAGGCAGAGTAGTTGTTGCTGCAAAAGAAGAAATACAAAGTAATGTTAATTATCAATTTCAAGAATTTGAGAAAAGAAAGTGGAGACACGAGAGGAAATTAACGGTTTTAGAAGTGGTGGCAATGATGGGAGAACTACGAAGGGAATAATGCTCAGTAGTGTGTTGTCTTCTCACAGTTTCCCTTTGGATTGTATCAGCAGCAGCAGCTTCATCTCTTAATAGTTGTTACTGCCGACTTTTTTCAGCTCCCTGGAAAATTATTATTTCTTTAGAGTGTTCCTTCTCCACTGTTTTGGCAACTGTCTTATGAGTAGGATCTTCGACTAGGTCAGAAAGAGACACAGTTATCTTCTTTCTCTTTTTTCTCTGCAATGGTACTTCTTGCTCTTTCTCTGCCTCTTTCTTTTCAATCTGAGACTCAGACTCCTCAGAAGTGAGTATTAGTTTTCTTTTCTTTTTCTGCTAGTGTTTATCTTTGAGAATAGCTAGGGCTTCAGCTCTCTTGGGAGATTCTTCTTGTAGAGACCCTACACCAAATAGTATGAATATGAAGAAAAAAAACAGAAAATTCTAAAAGAAAGGAAACCTAAAAATGCATACCTTTTTTCGAAGCAGCTCTGGTAACTCTGGAAGGAGGGAGTGAGACTGCAGGAACAGTTTTGGCAGTTATAGAAAAAGAGGGAATGGTCCCGGCTTCTTTTGGTTTAGCCTTAGAAGGCACACCTAGCCCTATTAGTAAATCATGAGGATGTATTACTAGATGCACTTCCATATTGGCTGTCCACTAATTTTGAAATCTTTTCAAAACTAAGCCAGAGGGGAGGAAATGAACAAACTTAAACTCACTCAAATCTTTCAACAGTTTAAATGTTGCCTCCTCTAGTTTAGATTTGGGTACTCTCAGATCTCTGGCTATAAGATGGACATTCGAGAGACTGCAGAGGGGAATGAGAATTCCTTAGGTAAACCCAAATTGCTTGGCAAACTGGGAAGGACAGTATACCTCAAATATGCACTTATAAGCTCGAGGATTTAAAGTACCAATAAAAAGTTCCCTCGGCAACAAAATAGAAGCCCACTTGTCTTTGTGCGATGGGATGGAACACTGTATATCAGCCAATAATGTCCTTAGCCAAATCGGTGCTTTATTGGCATCGAATGGGGTAAAGAAGATGGCAGTTGGAGAAACAGGAAGTTGGTGGAAAAAGGTAAGATAGTAGGCGAAAGAAGCGGGATAAAGGGCAATTCTAGCATACTTTTCTCCATAAGTGCTAGGATCTTGAACTAAGAATTTCAAGCACTTGGGATGCAAATCAGTAAAGTAAGCAAAGAGCCAGAGTTGAAGCACCCAGAGGGGACCTCCTTGGTTGATATCGAGAGGTTTCTCACAGAATTGAGAGCATGCTCTATAAACATGGCCTAAAAGATAGCGGCCAAGGCTATTCGTTTTTTCAAAACAAGGGCCTTTGCAAGTGGGGCAAATTCATGCATGATTCGTTGAGATGATGTACAAAAGAGAAATTTACACAACCAATATAAAATAAAGGAGAAGAGTTCTTGATCACTCACAGGGCCCACATTTCTATTTTCAACCTTTACGAAGTCACTGAAGGAAGAATTCAAAGGCGGAAGAGAAAATTTAACCAAAAAGTCTGGATGGCTGGGTGTAAAGGGGGTACCGAGTGGTGAAAGCCCTAAGAGATGGCAGATATCAAGAACAGTGAGAGCCATCATACCACAACGAAACTGAAAAAAGTTAAGGGCCATATTCCAGAAACAAAGAGCGGCAGCAATCAAAAAAGGGTCTTCAGGAATGATAAACCTGGAAAGACGAAGGGCATCGAGAATGCAGAGCTCTTGTAAGTCCTATTCTCTTGCAGGCACTACCCTGTCATACCATTCCTCCCACTCAACCCTCAATGTCGGCCAGCAACGATGAGGTCGGTTCACTCTCCAATTTCCCCAGTCAAGCCTCCCTTCATAGAGAAGAAAGTGGTCCTCTAAACGAGGGTACAAAGCTGGAAGTTGGGCGGGACCTTCTCGAAAGATAGGACCTAGGATATATTCTTGTTTTTCGCTGTGACGAGGAACGAAGAGGCATCCGTCTATGGCACTCGATCTACCAGCTTTAAAGTTAGCAATTTCTTCCTTAATACATCGTTTCAAAACCATTGTTGGGATTATGCGTTCTCCAGTTGGTACTTTCAAAGAAAAAGACTCCATTGGTAATGAGTAGCAAGAAAAGGAAGTTCAGTAGAGATGAAGGGTTTGTGTGTTAGGCAGATGAGTGGATTCAGAGTACGAAGTAAAAGGGGTTTTTAAAACCTTTGTTCTGAAAAATATACCCAGTCGTTTTATATGGACGAAGTTCGTAAGGAAGTACCAAAGGTACGGGTGCAAAAAGTTTCCCTCAATGTTGATAGTTATGGAGGGAAACGTATTTCAAATACTAGTTTTAGCTTCGAAATAAAGTATTTGGTTTCAAAGCCAAGTTTTGGCGCCAAAATCAGATGACAAACGACTTCGAAAGTAGGAAGTTGACTTCGAAGCACATTCCATGCCTCACGGTGAAAGGATGCTTAGATATTTGTTTACTTCAAAAGGATTAAGGACCTGTTTTTAGGTTTCTTAATGAGAGTAAGATCCTTCGAAGCAAAACTTGAAATACCTTAAAGTTAGAAATTGTTTGTTCTAAGTTTCAAACCAATAGTTGGTTTAACAATATACTTATTTAGAATAAAACAGTGCAGTCCTTAAAAGAGGTTTTCATATTTTGAAAAATGTAGACTGTTTGTTTAAAACAAAATTAGTTGATTTGAAATTACTTGGTTGTATTAACCATATGTTGGGAAACTGGATATGATCAAATCAAGTTTCGAAGGGCAGAATTGATAAATTCGAACCTTTGATTCTGAAAGGAAACCGGCAAAATTTGTCAATCACATTCCATATGTTGGAGAGGTTCAAATTGAACTTTAAGCATTTCATTGAATATGATCAAATCAAGTTTCGAAAGACAAAGTTGGTTAATTCGAAACTGATGGCTGAAGAATTATGTTGGTCCTAGAATCAGTATGAGAGGTAATAATTGTTTTCTTCAAGGGAAAACTTCACAGTTTGGAAGAGTTTGAGTTAGAATTTGGGATAGAGTTGGGGAGTTAAAGCACATTCAGCCATACAGATTAAGTTTATAATTGGAGTGGTAAATCAAAATCTGACAAATGAAATTTGGAAAGCTTAGTTCTATTGATAAGTGCTGTTTCATTTGATTACATTCTCAATTTCATAGAAATATGGAATGAACAAAGTTACAAGATCATGGAATTTAGTCCAATAAAATTCAATAAATAAATACTCTTTTCTTACTCTATCCTCTATCTTGTCCAGGTTTGGTTTATCTAATTGGTAAGCCCTTAATTGAGAAGTGAGTTGTTGGGCCTTCACTTCAAATTCTATCTATTTTAGGGCTTTATCTATGGCGTCCATCTCCTCTTGTTCATGCACTTCGTTCATTACAACATCCTTCCCATACTCAGAATCTGGGCTCCTGAAGGCCTCATAGTCATCAAGGAGGTTCTCTGCCTCATATTGAACCTGAATGCAAGCAGAGAAGGCTTCATCCAGAACTTCATTGGTAATGGAAGCCTGGAAGTACCAGTTGAGCAAGAGAAAAAGTTGGTCTAAAAAGGTATAAAGCTCTATTTGGGCCACAGGGTTGAGAAGATGACTTCGAGACATAATGTCACAAGCCCATAGAAAGTTTTTGTGGGGAATGTCATCTCGAAGGACTTCAAAAGATAAATGTGAGAAAACAGCAAGTAAGATCTGAGCCCTAAACTACTGATAAGGAGTTGGAGGCACTGGGGCCTGGTAGGGAGTGAAGTATTGGCCCTCAGAGAGAGTGAGTCTCAACTCATCAATCCAATTTGGATTGGAAAGCAGATGAGGAGCAGTCGGAGGTTCCCTGATCGAATATAGGAATTTAGGTCTGGCCACACATTCTAGCGTATCGGAGGTATAAAGTTTTGCTTTTTTGGCTAAAAGCGCAGGACGGATCCCTAAAGCTTCACCAGGACGTTGGACACTTCGAACTATCCGAGATGGCAAGGTAAAAGTATACCATGATGAAAGCAGATTGTTCTCAAGACTACGTATACGGTCAATAGGAACATATGAATATACTACAGAACTACGTTTGGAAAGAGGGATTTCAAGAGGGTCATCGAATTCTGGGAATCGGTGATGAATGCGTTCTTTCGTCTGAGGTTGAGTAGGGGTAGGCCAAGTTCCCCAGCCAGAGGTCATAGAAGAAGAAGAAGCAGCAGCTTCATCCCATACGGAAGGCTTTGTTGCAGAAGAAGAGCTTCTGATATCCATGATTGCAAATTTGTGTTCCAAAGAATCGTAAGCAGTAGATTCTTGGTTCGAAGGTTGGTGATTTGCGAAAGCTTCCATAACTTGTATAAATAGAGGTGGATAAAGGTGGCTAATCAATGCATGAAGGTTCTTTCGAGGAAGAACAGCATCATCAAATAACTCTTTGTATGCTTGATCAATGTAAGAAAAGATTGGCTTGGCCATAAAAGATGTATCAGTCTTTTGAAATACTGAGATAGTGGGAATGTTCAAGGGTTAGAAGAGAATTTAATGCAAATGATGAATAACGATTGCATTTCTAGAAAATGCAAAGCCCATGCACGTTCTAAGATGTGAATAAAATACCTTGATCCACTAATATCACCAAGTATTAGGTATATTAGTGCGGGGGGTAATGTTGGTTACATATTTTGTATAAACCAATTACAGTTCGACACGTGGCAGGATGAGGGCAATACGGGAAGACAATTCAAATATTCAATCATAATCACACACATGGCAGTTAATATTGGTTTTTGTAGATCTACATAGCATTGGATCAACAAAGAGATGCAAGATGACGTGGTTTCAACGATTACTCATATTTAAATTCAAATCATGAGGGAAGCCTAACTGTAGATATGGCATAACGGAGTTAACTATAAGACAACATGATCAGCGACCATAGAGGGATGGTTCGACGGTTAGAAATGCAGTTCGACGGTTGTCATTGAGAAGTATAAATAGCAGAGAAAGCCCCAGAAAGTGCCCCCAGACTCAGATCTAAAAAACCAGTTTTATCTACTTTATTTTCCTTGCAGTTTTTACATTTCTTGTTTTTTACATTTCTGTACTTCAAATTCCTGCACTGCACTTCGTTCATAGGAGAAGTTTCAAGTAGTTTGTTGCTGTAAACCTCTGCGAGGCTAATTTGGATCTTTGTAAGTCTTTCATTTTACTTAATGAAATGCTACAATTGTTCTTCAATTAATCATTATTTACTTAATTCTCCTAAACAAAGCCATTAGTAAAAGTCTTTTTCATTGAGGCTGAAAAAACTAAAACATAATCGTCTGATAATTGGTTGTCAATTAATATTCTGTAAGGACTGAATGATCCTTATTGGCACGCTCACAATTACAATAATAACTTTCGAAAGCCAAAAAAGCCAACAAAGTTAATATGTTTGGGATAATATTTTAGTATTTTTTTTTTTAATGAATAAACATTTAAAATAGTAACTTACCAAGGGAGACTTAAAAAAGTCACTTTTTACTATTTAAGTCAAAATATTTTGGTGTCAGTTTATTTAGTTGTCAATTAAAAAAATAATCTTTTAACAATTTTAAAAACACAGATGAAATTTACGTAATAAATTACAGATGAAATATGTGGAACCAATAATCAATTATCTTACATTTGTATTCTATGATAATTTAAATTCTAACTTTTTAAAACCAGATCCACCCTATCTCGCAAGCATAAAAAGTTGATTTTTTTTAACTTTTGATTTTAGTGAAAAAATTTAGAGTTTTCTTATTTTATTTTTTTCAAGTCTTTCTACTAAATCTAGAAAGCAAACTAAAAAAATAAAAGTAAGACGTTCACTAAATCAAACCCCACCTAAAATTTTCTCCTCGTATAATCTTGTTGACCAAGTCCACGCTCCTCCGTACGACGTCGCTTTATCACCCGAAAACACAAACGTGAGCTAGCCGGCGGGTGTGTGCCGAAAACCTCTCCGATGCCTAAGTCAGTAAGCTTGACAAATAGACAAAGTTTTAAAATGGTAAAATAATAATAATAATAAATTTACCTTTTTTTTTTGGAGGGGGGGGGGAACCAGCCCTTAGGCTCTGTTTGACAAAAACAAAAAAAATTTACACTTGTACGCCTTGTTCTACGTTTTTTTGCATGCCATCGGAGCTCCGAAAATTTGCTAAAAATAAAATTTTTCTCTCTTTGGGTAAAATTTTCAGATTCTAACTCACATGTTCAAGAACTTGTATTTCCCTTATCGTAACTTCATTTCGCCTCATTTTCACGTTATTGGATTCACCTCATGGCTTAGTTTTCATTTCATCCCTCATATGCCTTGTTTCATCTCTTTTTGCGTGCCGTCGGAGTTCCAAAACTTGGCCAAAAATAAGATTTTTCTCCATTTGGACAAAATTTTTAAATTCAAACCCACATATTAAAGCACTTGTATCTCCCTTGTCGTAACTTCGTTTTGCCTCATTTGCATATCGTTGGATTCATTCCATGACACAGTTTTCATTTTATCCCTCATATGCTTTGTTCCACCTCTTTTTGCATGCCGTTAAAGCTCTGAAAGTTGGCCAAAAATAAGATTTTTCTCTCTTTTTTTTTCCCCCTCCTCTATCTTCTATCTCCATGTTTCTTCCTTCATCCCTCATTCCTTTCCATCATTATTCTCTCTTTTCCCTTTCTTTCATGGATGTTCCCCCTACCCTTACGTTTTTTCCCCTTCTTGTAAGTCATATACCTCTATACTTGACGACACTGCCACCGTCGGAGGTTTGGTGGCCACCATGAGCTTGATGGAAGGACCATAAGGGAAGAGGAAAATAGAGAATAATAATGGAAATTAAGGAGAAAGGAAGAACTATGGAGATAGAAGATAGAGGGGTAAAAAAAATCTTATTTTTTGGCCAATTTTCGAACATCTGACGACACACAAAAAAAAATGTGAAATAAGGCATATGAGGAATGGAATAAAAATTAGGTCATGAGGTGAATCCAACAACGCGAAAATGAGGCGAAACAGAGTTAAAAGGAGAGAAATACAAGTTCTTGAACATCTGAATTCAATAATGAAAATTTTGCCCAAAGAAAGAAAAATCTTATTTTTAGCCAATTTCGGAGCTCCAACAGCACACAAAAAGAGGTAGAATAAGGCGCATGAAGGGTGGAATGAAAACTAGGTCATGAGGTAAATCCAAGGACCAAAAAATGAGGCAAAACGAAGTTACGACGAGGGATATACAAGTTCTTGAACATGTGGGTTTGAATATGAAATTCTGCCTAGATTTTCGTTAGTTTAATATGACGAAGATGGGCGGTGGAGCTAGATTGAAAAACGAGTAAAAGGATGGGGTTTAATTTGTCGAAATTAAAAACCTAGGATTTAAAATGAAAATGACGCGAAACCCTAGGATTTTTTGTGTGATTAACCCTATAATTTTTTTAGCTAAGCTAATATAACTAAAAAATTAATTAAAATAGCCAACTTTTCAAATGCGTTTATGAGAAACAAGGGTACACTAACCGTAACAATTTTAATACAAGGACACTTCTCTCACCCAATAAACAAAGAGGGAATTATCGGACAAAAAAAAAAAATTACAAAAATAAGTGAGGTGCAAGTGATTTTGTGATAGAGGGCAAGTAAAAAAATTTGAGAGTCTAATTCTCCATGTGTGTGAAAAGAAAAATTATGTCCTAGAGAGATGTAATTCTCCCACAAAAAAAACTAAATGCTAGGCTTCATTTTGTTTTATTTGGAACATTCTATTTTAACAATTTTTTAATTTTTTTGCTAACATAATAAATTAATATGTTTAGGATAATTTTTTGTTATAAAAAATATTTAAAAAGTAGAGAAAATATAATTTTTAACTTTTTTGTATAATATGTTGACTTTTTTTTTATTTTCTTAATAATTTTTTAACTAAAATACTAACTTGCGAAACGAGACTTTAAAAAAAATCACTTTTGACTATTTAAATCAAAATATTTTGGTGCCAGTTTATTTAGTTGACAATTAAAAAAATAATCTTTTAACAATTTTAAAAACACATGGAATTTACATAATAAATTACAGATGAAAGATGTGGAACCAGTCATTTATATGTAATGGTGAAGACCCTAAAAATTCTATCAAAATTTCTATCAAATATCTCACATAGGTGGACCCATACAATGTGAGTCCCGTGTGGATACCACAACTATATGAGATATTTAGTAAAATTTTTAGGATCTCTAACATTTTTGATCATTTATCTTACATTTGTATTCTATGATATTTAAATCCCAACTTTTTTTAACCAGATCCGCCCTTTCTCGCAAGCATTGAAAGTTGATTTTTTTTCAACTTTTGATTTTAGTGAACAATTAGAGTTTTCTTATTTTACTTTTTTCAAGTCTTTCTACTCTAGTAAAATCTAGAAAGCAAACTAAAAAAAATAAATAATAAAAATTAACTAAAAATTAAAAATTAAAAAAATCAAACCCCACCTAAAATTTTCCAATAACAAAAAAGCAACTTTTTATAGTAATTATCAAATGTATCAATTTTTTTTAACAACTTTATCCAAAAACAGTAAAAAAATAATAATAATAAATCTACTATTTTTATTTTTTTTTGCCAAACCAACCCTTAGGCTCTGTTTGACAAAACCAAAAAAAGTTACACTTCTTTATTTTTATTTTTAATCTTTGGTGATTTTTTTAAAATTTTATATAATTTTTAGGTTTGTCTAGTGTAAAAGGACTAATATATATGACTTTCAATTTGCAACACAATGGCCACATTTTTTTTATTTCTATTTTTATTAGGAAGGCGAAAACTTATATTAAGAAGAAGAGGCTTCAGCCAAAATCAAAGGCGCTAACTCGGGTGGAACATTCTCCATCCAAATTCACGGATCAATACTATCAAATGCAAGTCTACTCAAACAATGAGCTGTCAAATTATTCTCTCGATAAACATGACCAACAAAGAAAGACCGAAATCCGCCCAACAATGAACAGCTAGTGCCAAATGTCCAAACCAAGACAAAGGGGGTGTTTGTTGTGCATTATAGGGGTGATTATAGCCTATTTTAATTTGAGAATCTATGTCAGACTATTTGGTGCAGCTTCTGTTTATAATTTTTTGGGCAGAAATAACTTAAATAAGTTGAGAAAAGCTGATTATTTAAAAGTTAAGTAACGGATGCTTTTGACATATATTTTTTGATTATCAACTTTTAACTTACAATAAGTTGCATGCCTCTCCCGGTCTTGAATTGCCTTATCACATTTGTAGAATCTCCCTCTAGGTGAATATTCATATGGCATAAATCCTTTTGCAAATTGCACCGCACGCAAGGCTGCCATTGCTTCCACACAATCAATGTCATCCCAGAATTGAAGCCCATTCAATAGCGCTGCCACCACATCGTACGGTGGGATTTTATAATCAGGTAATTCTATTTCTACGCAATTAATGAGTTTTATTTTTATTATAATTTTATTTAAAATTGCCTTATCTTTTTCATTCAAAATCATAATTCCTAAGCCCTAGTCTCCCACCCTTCTGTTGGCGGCAAACTCCTCCCGTCTTTCTCCAGCTCCATCTTCCCTAACTTTGGCCATGTTTGGTTTGTATTTGTGAAACAATTTTAAAAAATAAGTTTTTAAGAAGAGTTTACAAAATTTGAAAATTTATTCCGCACGCAAGGCTGCCATTGCTTCCACACAATCAATGTCATCCCAGAATTGAAGCCCATTCAATAGCGCTGCCACCACATCGTACGGTGGGATTTTATAATCAGGTAATTCTATTTCTACGCAATTAATGAGTTTTATTTTTATTATAATTTTATTCTAAAATAAAATTATAAAAATTGCCTTATCTTTTTCATTCAAAATCATAATTCCTAAGCCCTAGTCTCCCACCATTCTCTTGGCGGCAAACTCCTCCACTCTTTCTCCAGCTCCATCTTTCCTAACTTTGGCCATGTTTGGTTTGTATTTGTGAACCAATTTTAAAAAATAAGTTTTTAGAAAGAATTTACAAAATTTGAAAATTTGTTTGGTTGTATGTTTTGAAAATAGTTTTGGAGTTTAGAATAATTAATTTTTTTTTTGGTAATTGAATAAATGGATGTGAGAGAAAAAAAACGATTGATTAATATGTAGAATATGAGAGAAAGAGAGAGGAGACAGAAAAAATGATTGATTGATGTATTCTCTCGTAGAAAAGTGATTTTATTTTATTTTATTTTATTTACAAAATTTTTTAACCAAACAAATTTTTAAAATTTTTGAGGTTTTCTTCTAAAAAATTGTCTCTAGTTACAAACCAAACAAGGCCTTTGTTTCTAACGTAATCATCTTTTGACTGTCTCTGATGCTGCAAGACCCCATATTCATGTTGGATGGAGTTGTGTAGACATGGGTCACGGTGCTTAGGGTTTAGAAGAAAATAGTGAGTAGCAAAAATAAATGCTAGAGAGTAGATGATTGGTAATGGTGGTTGACAACAGTAGAAGGATGAAGTGTCGACAACGATAGAAGTTATCGGAGATAAATAAGGAAGATAAGGATTAGGGGATTAGGATTAGGGTTTGAATAACGAAGAATATGAGGATATTTTTGGTAGGTAGAATGCATACTGGACAAAACATAAGATTTTAAATTCATTAAGTGTGTGTTTTGAGAAAAGATGTGGAATAAAGTCCTCTTTATTTGAATGGACTAAATAAGGGAAATTGCAAGCTATCGGACTATTAATCTTGAGATATATAATCTCCAGACTATTTGGTTGGGAATGATGAGTATCCCATCTTTGTTTACTTATGGGATTAAATATCTGGAAGTGTCTATCCTATTAAATTCAATATTTGATTAAAATATTATAAAGAATGATAAATGCTCAATAGACTATTTTACCATTTTCAATTGTTTACTAAGTAATAGCAATAAATATGTCTTTAATAATGTTAAATTTTTTTTTTGGGCTAGATTAAATAAAGTTTTATTTTATTTTATTTTTTAAGAATTAAATAAATTTATTATTTTTAAATTAAATAAATAAAACATCAATAAAAATTTATATTCTTTTTAAAATAAAATTTGAAATAAATTTATTTTAAAAAATAATAAATATTACAATGAAATTAAATAATAAATAAATAAAAATATCAACAAAAATTTAAAATAAAACATCTATAAAAATTTATTTAAAAAATTAAATAAATAAACATCAATAAAAATTAAATAAATTTATTTTATTTATTGTTTAATTGAGATTTTTATATTTTATTTTATTTTATTAAATACAATACATAATGAAATCAAATATATGGAGGGCAAATGTGTCATTTTACAACTTAATCCCCATGGGATTCCAATCCCACCATTTCTATCTCACATCCCATAAGACACAAGAGTTCAACATATATGAAATTTATAGTCCAATGGGACTCATTATTCGGCTTACCAATTCTCAACCAAATAATGGACGCCATGGTAGATTGGACATGGAATCCAATTCCCTCCCTCCAATACTTCCAAACAAATGGCAACTGACAACAGTAGAAAGATAAAGTGTCGGGAACGATACAAGTTATCGTCGATAAATAAGGAAGATAAGGATTTGGGGGTTAGGATTAGGGCTTGAATAATGAAGAATATGAGAATATTTTTGGTAAGTTCTACTGAACAAAACATAAGATTTTAAATTTATTAAGTGCGTATCTTGAAAAAAGATGTGCAACAAGAGGATTTGATGTGTAGAGATAGAATAGCCCTTCATAATTCTATCATAATAGGAGGGCTGGGTTTAAAATTAAATGATTAAATACCCTTAAAACAAATCTAATTTTCTTTTTGTCTCTCTACTATTTTCTCTCTTTACCATCAATGTTTGAGCGATCACTCAACTAGTGAGCATAATATTTTGTGATTTAAAATTTATTTATTTGATTTAAACATTAGGCATTCTGTCAAAAAGTTCAATTTCGAATTTGTTTTGTCTAAAAGTCAACGAGCAAAATTATTGTGTCCATAAGGATATATGTAGACACCCCATTTTTGACCGTCCTCAAGATTTGGACGTCACCGTTTGAACACCCGGTGATCATCCATGTTTGTGTTCGTTTGGAGTTCCCGGAGGTCTCGGCTACGCGCCTTGCCTTAGGATCTCCGAACTCGATTGTTTAGTGTCTGGTTTTGCACCAAACACTTGTGTTTTGCCTTGGAGGGGTAGGGAATGCCTTGTGAGGCATCCCCACACATCACCGGCCATGGCTAGAGGCCATCGACTGGTGTTTTGTTGCCATCGGCAATGTATGCTGCCGGTCAGCACTATTTGTTGCCGGTCGGCAGTCCATTTTGTCAAAATGGCATTTTTGAGCAGCCGACTACTGTTCATCTGCTTTTGCAGATATTTTAATACAGCTGTATGGCATTTTGTTCCCCTCCATACATGTGTATGGAGGGATGGCTTCCTTGTTAGCTTACCTTGTAAGCTTTACAAGATTGGCTCCTCTTAGAGGAGCCCTCCTCTCTTGGCTTTAGGTTAGACACTTTAGAGAGAAAAGTGGTGTGAGAGCTCTGGTTTTAGGTCTAGGGTTCCATACATATTCTATCTCTATACCTCTCTCTCATTTGGTCTTTGTGTGTGTTTAAGTGTGTTTGTGTCTTACTATTGCACACAAACACATAGTGTTACACATTCCCTTGGCTACTGAGGTTCCAAGAGGTTGTTCTTGAAGTTCTTGGGTGGTTTTGAGCTTGAAGAACCAGCTGGTCCACCATTTTTGAAGAAAGTCTTCAAGGGTAAGAAACTTGCCTTTATATTCCCCATTTTTGCATTGTTTTTTTGCCTATCTTAGAACTGTTTTTGTGCTTAGTGTATAACATAAAAAAGTTCTGTTTTTAAGCCCTCTAAATAGTTTGTTTAGAGTGTTTTGTGGTTTGGAGGTGTTTGACCCTTCTTAGGCCTTGAGAGGCCCCATTTTGTGCCATTTTGAGTGAGCTCCGGGACCTTGGTGTTTGGGCCTCCTCACCACTGAAATCTTGAGGGATTTCAGAGGTGAGGATGGTGCCTTGAGATCCTAGGGAGGAGAGGGTCACCCCCTCTCCTTGTTGTCCTTGAAAAGGACCATTTTTGGCCTCTTGAGGGAGCACCTAGCTAAGCTTCATGTTGACCATGCCTTAATTGTTTTTTGTGCTTATTATGTCATAATATGCCTCTGTTTTTTGTTGGTTTTGGTACACCATGCATGCTTAGCATACCTACCTTGTAATGCCATGTTTAGGCCATAACATGCCTTAGGTTGTAAACCATTGTTCAAGCATGTTTTAGCTCTAGCTTTGTGAAGCTTTTGTGCTTATTTTGCCATGTTTGAGGTCTGTCCATAGTTGTTTGGGTCGGCCATGGCATGCATTATATAGCCCCTTTGCATTTTTGGCTTGTTGGCCTTAAGTGTGTGAATGTGTAGCATGCATCCTTGCCTTAATTTGGTGATTTGGGACCATTTGTCATGTTATTTCAGTCCCTTTAACATGCTTGTATACTTGCCTTGGATGCCTCTTTAATGCTTTGAAAGCTTGTGTAACATGTTCCATGTTTTGGCATTTGTGCATGCCTTTGAATTTAGGTCATTTGGATGCCATCTAAGTGATCTTTAGGCCTTGTCTTAATGTGCTAAAACTCTGTTTTTGATCATTTAGTTCATGCCATGTTTGGTCTTGCTAAGTGTAGTTCAATGCTTCTTTAGTGGGCCTTAGGAATTGGACCATATTTGCATACATGTGTGCGTGTGTTTTGGGCCTTATTTCCTTGGCTTTGGCCACGGTTTTGGGCCTAATTAGAGCTTCCTAAATCATGTTTAAGTCCATCTCTTTGTTTGTTGCATGTACTCCTTGCATGTTGTAGCATATTGGTGAGTTGTTGCATAATTGAACTTGCATGATTGAATGAAGTCACATGTTTGTTTACATGCTTAAACATCCACATTGTGCCTTGCATACTTGTTGATTGCATTATCTCATGCCTTGCATGCTTGCTTGCTTGTTTGCATAGTTTGTGTACCTAGTGTACATCACTTGCTTGTATGCTCATGTTGCATGCTGGCTCGCATGATTAGGATTGCATTGCAGTGGCATGCATGCTCTACCTATTGACCAAGTCATGATGGAGATCGAGTCCCTTTGGTTTGTTGGTTTGCATTGCATTTGACATCAAAATGTGCCCATTTGGTCTCTTGGGCCATCACGCATTGAAATGCGCGATTGGTGGTCCGAGAACCAAGAAGCATGTCCCTTTGACTCACTAACATGATAAGGGACATGATTGGTGCATACATTGCTTGAATTGTATTGCCATGCTCTGCCTTGCCCTCTGTTGCTGTCAATTGCAGGTTCTGCAGGAACTCTCTGCCGACTGGCAGTGCTAAGTGCCGACCAGCAATCCTCCCTCTGCCGATAGCTTCACCAACGGCCGGTGACCACATACCACTGCCGGTGGCAATCCTATTCAGCCGGTGATATCTCTCAATGTCCAGAGAAGCAGTCCTGATACTTTGGAAGTCTCCAGAGGAGTATATCAAGGAAAACAGAGGCAGCCTAGGCATGGCAGTGCACTTCCGAGCAGAACCGAGCACGCATTGCATTAGGCTCTCTTCTCGAGGCGGTTTACTGTTTTTCCTAGCTTAGCTAGTTTGTTAACTAATTAGGCAATTTGTAATAATTAATTAGCTCGCGAGTTAGTTAATTTGTAATATTTATTCGGTCCCTCCGAGCGAGGGCAAATCTGTAATAAGTGTGCATGAGTGTGTGTATGTCTTCCAACCTCACGTCTTTCTTCCCTTTTATTTACCTGCTTATGATGGTAGATTAGGGCATATTCAAAATTAGCATACCTTATGCTATGCATGCATGCATTCATGCATTTGTATCGCATACACCAGGCTCGGTACATCATGCTAACTGCATTTGTACTTCAATTCCAAATTGAATACGTGCATCAATTGATTGCATTTCGCATGCCATGCTTAGGTTAGCCGAGCCTATTCTAATTGCATTCTGTATGTGTTGCATTAGTCAAATTGACATGAACTAGGACCATGCATATTGGCTAACTAGTTCATTGTTTTGGCACGGAGTACGATGTAAGTATTTATGCTTTAGCATTTCGCATGAATGTGAATGTTAACATGACAGAATACTTACTATGTGGCTAGATGCTTATGTGATAAACTGTTTGAATGCCTGTGGGTGAAGGTTGGATTGTCTGGGTTGGAAAAACTCTTTGAAATCCGTATTTTAGCATACTTGCGAGTAGCAAATTCCAAAACATTTTCCAAAACAAACGGATATGCAATGCTTATTTCCAAATTAGGCAATCTAGTCTATACTTGTTTGCTGTGCGCATAACATAGTAATTCTAGGCTAACAACTGGAATAAGAACACATAAGGTTTTCAAAAAAGGATATCACGGTTAGTAGAGGCCGATCTTCGGATCGGGCGAGAGGGGGTGCTCATAGCTGACCTTCCCCAATCGTACCCAAGTTCCCGAGCCGAGGCAACTTTGGTGATGATGGACACGTGGCCTTTGGCACCGAGTCAGGGTTTCCTAAATTCTCCCATTTAAAAAATATTTAGGTGGCGACTCTGTATCTGGCAAAGCAGTCCATGTTTGGCACTTCTTTTCAAAAAATCTGTTTCTCAAAACGATTTGCCGGATTTGGACTCTTTGGTTCAGATTAAGAACCGTAACACAAATTGAGTCCGAACTGTAGCATGAGGCCCACGCGGGCGCGTCTACAGTTTCTGACGACTTTGCTGGGGATTTTAGAGAGCTTGACTCGATATCATGATATCCTGTTTTGATCTCATTTATGTGTTTATTTGCATTGCATGTGCATTGGTGCGCCTAGGACACCGTGTTTGCCATCTGCCATTCCTGAACGGTTTGCCGGAGGCTTGTCTTGTCAAGGCATGACCATAAGGCTGACCGGTTATGGGCTCTGACAGTATGGGAACATAAACCCCGGTTTTACCAGGGCACCCTTTTAACCATTCGACCTAGTGCATATTCGGATCCATAGTGACCATTCCAAGCTAGGACAGGTTGCTTACCCGATGTTAGGTTGTTTGAAACCGCTGCGTGCGTAGTGAAACCCTAGCTCCTGACAAAATAGGACAGGGAAACCCTACCCCAACATAGGGGTGTTTTGGCTCTCTTTACTTGCTATGTGCTTTTAGAGTGTATCTCTACAGGAACGTACATACCAGTTTGCAAGTTTGAGTATCGGGCCCAAGGGCACTAGTATCAGTGTTGTTGAGAATCAGTTATCTGCGGTATCAGGGTTCAGTTTTGGGGACAGTAGTTCTGGGAAACAGTGATCAGCAGTAGAGTGCAGTTTTCGGCTACACCTGTGGTTGGTCTGTTTGGGCTGAAATGCTGTTTGTTTTTCCTTTCAGTTCAGAGGTTCGGAGAGTTGATACAGAGTAGATAATGTTCCCCCTTGTTGAGGCAAGACAGATATCTGATCCGTCAGTCACCGTTCAGTACAGCGGGCTTATGACGACGCAGAATTCAGAAGAGATCGTGGTTATGACAGCTGCATTAGATCAAGGGATCGCTCTGCGAAGTGAGACCAACATTGACATGTCACATCCACCCAGGTCGCCTATTGCGCACCCAGTCTGGGCCCCCCAGCTATACCAGGCTCGCGAGCCTACTACATTTGAATTAATGGGGATGATAGGTGATCTCCAGAGGTCTGTGGCGGATCTCGCCTACGGAATGTCAGCTTCACCTCCAGCCGCACCATATGCCGGGAGTTTTGTACCCCAGGAGCCCCCGCTGTTAGGGCGAATTGTGATTGAACTTAGCCAACCAGAGATGGCCTCCAGCTATGGTAATGACATATCAGCGTCAACCCAAACCCTCGATCAGGCTGAGGCCAGAGGAAAAGACAAAGTGAAGGCAGATGTCGATCCCATTGAACAACTGCTGCGGGCAGTCGAGGCTTTGAAAGTCGGGGGGATGAATAAGCAACAGATATTATCAGTTGTGGCAAAAACTGTGGAGGATGCCTTCCCGACTCCACCTGAGGGTAGTTCAAGTCAGTCAGAAAATCGGGATAGGCCCCGTCATGCCAGAACAGTTCCTCCTATTCCCAGCTCTGCACCCGGGAAAGGTCAGAAAGCCAAGGTGGCACCTGCCGACCCTTTTGCTTGCGCGTCTAGTAAGAACACTCAGACTTCAAAATACCTGCCCCGAGGGCGCAGGGTCTTTCATGCTCTCTACATGCCTCTGTCTAAGGCACTTCAGATCCTTGCCGAGAGGGGGCACCTTAAACCCTTGGAGCCGCGGCCTCTCCCGAAGAATCTCCCCGCCACGCATGATGCTGCTCAATACTGCGCGTACCACCAGCAGACAGGCCATGCTACCGACAATTGTTTCCGCCTCCGTCATGAGGTGCAAGATTTGATTGACAATGAGGTTATCCTCCCGCCCACCTCAGCCAAGTCCGTTACCACCCAGTTATTGGATTTTGAGGACACAGATACTGCAAGTATGTAATCAGAAGGTGAACCACCTGCGGGCGGCATTCGGTATATTTTTGGATGTGGCGTCTGGCACGCATTTTTGAGCATCGGTGAACCCGAGTTTTGTAAATTTTGGCTTGGGTATTGAGTCAGTCTTTCGTTTTGAGTCTGTCTCTTTGTCTTGAGTCAGTCTTTTTGCTTAAGGGTCTGTCTTGTTGTTATTTGAAAATTCTTTAGAAATCTACTCAAGCTGCCATGATATATGCATGCATGATATGGTTCAATTCTCTTTATTTCTAACTCAATTCTTGTATCATCCAACTTAATTCTCTAGAGTTCATGTCCTACACATCATAATTGTACAATCTAAAGATTGAATTCTTACCTAGGCTTGTCAATGAGAGAGCTAGAAGCTTGATCCTTGTGTTTCAAAGTCCAATTCCTTCAATTTCTAGTAAATTCTTTGGTTGAGCTCAATCTCTCCTTTCTCTCACTCTCTCACATTTGTTTGTGTGCGCTAGCTCAAAGATGTGTTGAAATGAAAGAAAAGAATGAGTGGAGGTATAATAGGTGCCTTATATAGGCTTGGATTATGAAATTCATTAATTAGGCATAATTGAGTATTAATTATTCTAATTAAATCGTTCCGAATCGGATTCTAATTAAACCTACCATAATGTTTTAAAAATCCTAAATAGTACATAAATCAAGTCAATTTCGTAATTAGATGTCGATAAGACCTTCAATTCGCAGAACGAAATAGAGATGCAAACAGGTATTCCTACGATAGACAGATATAATTACAAATAAGGCGACACACATGCAATTAATTTAAAATTTCTCCTTAACTACTGATTAGGCTTATTTAATCATGAATTAACATTAATCAAAGGTCAGGGTTGTTACACATAGAACAAGGATCTGTTGAAATTGATGTGTGCGAACCTATTTGTTGGCCCATTTCTTCATCATTGTTTCTCTTTCTTTCTCTCTCTCTGTCTCTTCAAACCCTAGACTCTGTTCTCTTTCATCATTCTTCTTCCTTTAAGGTGACTCTATTTCCCTCTCTCTTCATCTCTGATCCGACGATTCTTCATCTGCGCAGCTTTGGAGAGATCTTTGTTTTCGACAAAGAACTTCTTCAATCAATCAAGTTGACCCAACTTGAATGGAATCAAAACTCTAACCCTAGACCATGCTCATCATCATCTCCGTTGCCGACGAAGCACCTTCGCCACCCCAAGCACTACTGTTGGGGATTCGAGAGATGTCATCGTCATAATCGATCGAAAACATAGGTGAGAGAGAAATGCAGATGGTAGTATTGCTGTTGTCGTAGCTCCGTCACCTCCACAATATCCAAATCTATAATTGACACCATAGTGGTGGTCGATCCAGGCCGAAGGTGTCTCTTGAGCTCCTCTATCTCCACTCTCGAATATTTTGTAAGATTAAAGGTCAAATAACCCCTGTAAGATGATTCTTTGTGGCCGTTCGGTTCATTAGGTTTTCAATTAAGCTCTAACGAGTCACCCAACGCAACCGACGGAGACAGAACATGTTTCTAAGGGTAGTTCGTCGTTGTGCCAAGTATGAATCTTGGTAGAGAGAGAAAGATGGATGATTGATTTTCTATGTTCAACAGGTAGAGAGATGGTTTCGAAGAGAAAGAAAGATAGACAAAGGTGTTTGGGTGATTAGATTGTTATTGATAAATTGAACAGATAGAAAAAACTTGAACATATAAAGCAAAAAAATTTAAACAAATACCTTTCTTTCTCCTTTCTCTCTCTAGAATAAAAAATTAAATTGAATAGATAGGAAAAACAAATTTGGTGAGTTTCAACAAATAGAATTTTAATAGATAAGAGAAATATGCTTGGTAAATTTCAACAAATAGGAAAAAATAAGTTAATGAAATTCAACAGTTAAATTTTTTGAACAGATAATTTCAATAGATAGATTTTTTGAACAAATAATTTCAACAGATAAGAATTTTAACAAATAGATTTTTTGAACAATTTGAAGAGATAGGTTAAAAAAATTCAACATAAAAGGTCAAATCTGGAAAAAAAATATTTTCCAAAATAACAAAATGTAATTCTCGCCATAATATTTCACAAAGCATGTACTTCTCACTAATAAAAAATACCCAACGGTTCTAACACCTCAAGCAATTATCAAATTGAATTTATCACTAATTTTTTACTTTAACATAAGTATTTAATTTCTTTATTATGTCACTTATTTGATTCATTCTTTTAATATATTTAAATCCCATTTTAATGATTAGGGTTTTGTTAACAAGAAATTAATAAATGACTTTCAACGCTTTCCACTTGTATGGGAAATGTAAGGTGACGAGAGAAATCTCTTTCCATGGGAAATGTAAGGGGACGAGAGAAATTAATTATGATGACTTTTAATAGTTAATTGTTTCTCCATATAGACATAACTTAAGTACCCCTGTTTTTAAAGATAATTTTTTAACAATTACTACATAAAAATAAATTAAACATTTATATATTTTTTTTGTTTTGTTTTGTTTTATTTTTTTAACGGTTTTTAATAAGGTGAGAGAACCCCACCAAAATATATGAAAGTAAAGTTGAAAAACTTTAGTTGCAAAATATTTTTATTTGATTTAACTTTTAGAATTTATTTTTAAAAAATTATAAATTGTTTTGACAAAAATAAATATGAATATATATGTGAATTTTTAGATATTATTGTATGTTAAAAAATCATATCAAAATAATAGTATTTGATTTTTTTTTTTCACCAAACTAAAATAATATAAAACATCAAATTTTAAAGAAAAAGTGAGGAGGCATACAAAAACAAGGGAGGAGAAGGGTGCAATGCAAAAAAGGGTATTTTAGTCTTATTATAAATATAAAAAATTTAACTAAAGTTGTGTTATTTTCTATATAAGTTGATATAAATATATTTATTTAATGTCTTCTTAACATGTATCCTTAGGCATCTATATATATATATCTATCTATACTATATATTAAGTAAAATAGGGTTTTTAATCCCAAGCTTTGTGGGGGCTTCAATCTCCCAATCTAAATTTTTTGATTTTTTGATTTAAAAAAAAAAATCTTAGCATTTATTAACTTCTCCCAACCCCTAAGTCTTACCCTCATAATAGCACTTTAATGCATTAAGAATAAGCATAAAAAAATTCTTTGAAATCCAACACATATGAATTCCTTGAAAAGTCCCAACACATATGATTATTATCCCTCATAACAACACTTTAATGTATTAAGAACAAACATAAAAAAAAAATTCTTAAAAAGTCCAACACATATAATTATTATCAAAATATTAAACTTTAATATAATTAAAAAAAAGACATTTAATTCCCTGAAAACTCTAACACATATAATTATTATCAAAATATTAAACTTTAAGGGTGTTTTGAGTTGGTAAAAAGTTGACTTTTGACTTTTTACTAAAATATTTGGCTTTTTTAGAAAATGATTTGAGAAATTGGTAAAAAGCTAGCTTTTGACTTTTTTAGTTAATATTTGTTTATGGTATCAAATCAAAATAAAATGACCAAAATAACCTTGCCAAACTTTGAAATTTTACATAATTTGTTAACATAGTTGGCTCAGCTTTTTTCCATAGCAACAAAAACGCAAGCGTTTTTGTGCTCTTCCCAAAACGGCTTAATATAATATAAAAAAAGGAAAAAAAAGAAGGCATTTAAAAAAAAAATTAAAAATCGCAATTCACATATATAGATAATTGTAAACACAATCCGTGCTGCTAGTATATTATATCAGGAAAATGAGTTTCTAACTCACAAGTCTTGTGAGAGTTCCAATTTGTCAATCTTAATTTCTTAATTTTTTGATTTAAAAAAAAAAAAACTTAGCACTTATTGACTTTTCCCAAACCTTTTTAACTTCTCCCATTCACACCATTTTCAACTTTTCTCATACTTATTTAATTATTTTGAAAATAATAATTATTCATCCTTTTCAACTTCTTCCATACCTATTAAATAAAACGATATGTACCAATTAGTATACTAACTAGTATACTATTTGATGATGAGGCATAATTTAAGAAGTTTTTGATATTTGTAATGTGATTAATGAGTGGGGTCAATAACAATGTCATAACTAGTGTTGGTACACTAATTAGTATACTAATTGGTACATGTAGCACCACCGTTAATTATTTTGAAAATTAATTTATGGATTTCAAATGGAAAGATAACAAAAATATTCCATAATCTCTCAATTGTAATTTCTCTTATCGATTTTCAAAAGAAAATATTAAGACTTGTCTTGTGGGAGCTCCAATATCCCAATCTTAATTTTCCAATTTTTTGATTTTTTTTTAAAAAAAAACCTCACCATTTATTAGTTTCTCCCAACCCCTATGCGTTTTGGGGGATTTGATCAAAACCCTCTCATAATTAAACTTTAATACATTAAGGACCAACATAAAAAAAATTTATTGAAAAATCCAACACATATGATTATTATCACAATATTAAACTTTAATATAATATAACTTTGATGTAGATATCAGTTTGTAATAGAATTAGTAATTTTAGAATTCTCTCATCAAGATCTATCAAAGAAGATCTATTGACTATGAAATTCTTTAAAAAAAAAAAATTATTACCGTTGAAATTGATGTAAACAATAACAGTAACATGTTAATCTGTTTGACAGTTATTCTGTTTGATAGTTACTCTATTTGACAGTAACATGTTATTTTATCTCATAGTAACATGTTATTTTGTGTGACAGTAACATGTTACTCTGATTCACAGTAACATGTTACTCTAGCAATATCGTTCAAGAAAAAAAAAAAAAAAAAGATATTTTACTTTGTCCTTACTCAATTATGTGTTTTCTCCTCAAGGTATTTATGAAGCAAAATAAATTAGGCTGTCCTTTTCAATAAACAATGGTCCAATAAAGGGGTTTTGACTAAATTTTTCAAGCCTTTTTTACTTCTTTCATACCTACTGTTGTACCCTTTTCAACTTCTCCCATATACTATGGTTAGTGATGAAATTGTTAAATTATTTTTACAAAAAATCTAAAAAAAATAATTTGTATATTAAAAAAATATCTAAAACAAATATAAATTCTTATTAAAAAATAACATGTTGCAATTGCAAAAAAAAAAAAAAAAAAAATTACACTGTGCATTTCATTATAATGCTCAAAAAATGTGCCAAGTATTTGTGTAAAGGTTTGACACATGTCCACTCTCAAATTATCAAGTGAATATAGATGAAATCAAAGAACTCAACTTTAATAGTTAACAAATACAAGAAGCCCGACTATTGAAACCAAATAACTATTAGTTAATAAAATTCAACAATTGAAAGGTTTCAAACTGCATATCTTTGTCTTCTTAAATGTTTCTTTTTTTTTATTTATGCATTCATTGTAATATTGATAAAGAATTAAACGTGTGGATGAGTGAGCGACATTATAATTATACATTGAGATGTGATTGCGTTCTTTCTGTTTTCTTCTTTGGTGTGTTTGTGTGGCCTAAGAGCTTACCTAGGTTTTTTCGGTACACATGGAATGTGAGTTTAACTTGTTTATACTTTGCACACTGGAATAGAATTACTTATATTTTCTTTTTAGTTTTAGCTTGTTCACATCCTTAGGTGATTCAATATTTACCTAAGAAAAAGGTTGACCATGACTCTGAACACAGTCTGTTTTCTCTTTTCAGGGTTTTGATGAGGAGATAATTGTAAGAAGATACTGCTATAATTGGATATGGATCAACCAGAACAGACTCAGCACCAGCTGCCGGTTGTGGGAGTTGTAGCAGGTTCAGGTCAAATGGCCTACACTTCTCCACCCTACCATATGGTGGCGTCAGGCTCATCCACTGTCGATGTACATTCTCCAACTGAGCCTCCCGCCACCTTTTCTACTTCTCAGCACCAGCTTGCCTATCAACAAGCCCAGAACAACAGCAACTTCAAGTACTCTGGATCAACCAAATGCAAGAAATTGAGAGAACGACTGATTTCAAAAATCACAGCCTTCCACTTGCTCGTATCAAGAAAATAATGAAAGCTGATGAGGATGTTAGAATGATTTCAGCGGAGGCTCCAGTCGTATTCGCAAAGGCATGTGAGATGTTCATCTTGAACTTGACTTTGCGCTCTTGGATCAACACGGAAGAGAATAAAAGGAGGAGAGGACCCTTGAGAAAAACGATATTGCTGCTGCCATTTCAAGGACTGATGTCTTTGATTTCTTAGTTGACATTATACCCAGAGATGAATTGAAAGAAGAGGGACTTGGGGTCACCAAGGCCAGTATCCCTATGGTAGGTTCTCCAGCTGATTCTATTCCATTCTACTATGTACCGCCACAGCATCCAGTGGGACCGACAGGAATGATTATGGGAAAGCCAGTTGATCAAGCAGCACTGTGCGCTGGTCAACAACCGCAGCCCCCCATGGCATTCATGCCATGGCCTCAGACTCACCAACAACAAACCCAGCAACAGCAAAGTGAATAGAGGGAATGTGTTGGCTGTGATTGGCGGAGACATGTATCTCTACTTTGGCTTCTTTTGGGTGCTTGGCTTTTATGTGCATTTGTTGCAAAAGTCAAAAATTGGCTTTTTTATATTTAAAAACATTTGGGAAGTTGATTTTTAGCTACTGGTAAAATTACACTTCTATCCCTCATGGTTCAAAATGTACTAAATGGGTGAAGTTGTAAATATTTTAAATTGATTAGGAATAATTTGGTCATTTTATTGTGATTTGACATCATAAACAAATATTAATAAAAAAAGCCAAAAGTAATTTTTTACCAACTTCCCATATCACTTGTCTAAAAAATCAAAAGCTTGATTAAAGGTCAAAAAATTACTTTTTACCATCTTCCCAAAACACCCTTGTAAAAAGGGTAGAGCTTGGCGTGGGCTTTGTTTTGATCCGAAAATTTGTGGATTTGGAGCATCCTAAGTTTCACCCTTCTTCTTCTTTGAGCTTCTACTTTGAGGTAGGGATATTCTTGAGTTATATATACTAGTTTTGCCATTTTTATGATGATTTAAGAGTTCCTTCTAGTTTTGATAATATTAACCTTGTGATTTCAAAATGTAGAGGTTTTCCTCAAAAGAGGGTCTCTCTTTAAACTTTAAAACTTTTGGTCAATTCTTGAGGGTTCATCTTGTTGACATAAGAAGAGAAATGTTTTGGATGAGAGCTTTCACCATGAAATGGGAAGTGATTGTTTTGAGAAAAACGCTAGAAATTGGGGATTTTGGTAATATGGAAAATGTCTTTGAAATGTTTTATTTTCTTGTTTTAAAAAGGATGATGAGAGTGAGTTGCATCAATGTTTGGAAAAAATGAAAAATTACCTGTTATATGAAAAATAAGGTGTAAATGTTAAATTGTTGGCAATACATGAATGAGCAAGGTTGTGGCGAGACTAATTTGTCATGTCTTGTGATATGAAAATTGTGACTATGTGTTGATGAAACATGTTAATTTTGTGGATGAACATTGAAAGGAGAATATGAGAATGTGAATGTTGACATTGTAGTAGAGATGGTCAAAAGTGGAGAAATGTCTTAAGATATGGAAAGGATCATTTGCATTGCATGTTATCTCATTTATTATGGTGCATTGTGAATCTAAATCATGGAGATTTCCATCATAAGGGAAGGAAATAGTTATTGTATTGAGGACTATGAAAATGTGTAAGGGGTAAATACATTGGTAAGTCCAGATAGGCGGTGTCAATAAAATTGTTAAGTTGGCCTGAGTGTCCTTGGTGAAAGACCAGAAAACCATGCGGATAGGTGTCGAGCCTTCCGGTTAATACCGGTAAAAATGACAGTTTGGTAGTACTCGTAGAGTCTACTTGCAGACATCGGCCTAGGGATTACCAATGTTGTATTTACCGCCCCTATTGAATTAATAATGGAAGTTTGAAATTGATGAGATCACGTGATGATGTTGAGAACATGGCAATTTTGAAACAATGCATTGAAATGAATATTTTTCTTCGTTGATTAACCTTGGCATAGCATTGCACTTCATTTACTTTTGTGTTGAGGAAAAAGCATAACTGTATATACTTTGTGAGAATTTCTCTACTGGGCCTTGTGCTCACCCCTATGGGTTTTGGTGCAGGTAAAGACGTGGTGATTCCGCCGAACTAAGGGCATGGATATATATATTTTTTTGTGTGAAGAGTAAATGACTCTCCTTTTGTTGTAATTTGTTTTGTAAAGCCAAGGGCTAACATGTATGGGTCCGAGAGACCATTTTGGTGTAACCAGGCTGTTGCCTTGGAAGATGTAAGCCTTTAAGGGCCTTTTGTTGCTTTGAGAATAGATGCTTCACATGCTATAGATTCATGTGTTTTCCTATCGTTGAATGTATATCCACATGTGGAACTTTTGTAAAGACTCTTTCTTTAATTATGTAAAGATGGAAGAAATGTTGTAATAAATGCGGGATTGCTAATTAGTGTGGGTAGTTCATGTTGAATTATTTCGGGGCGTGGCATTGAGCACCAAAATATCAAAATAGCAGAAGAAAAAAAAACAAAACAGCAGCATCAGCAAAAAAAAAAAAAGAGCAAAACAGCAGCACTTTGAGCACCAAAACAGCAAAATAGGAGAAGGAAAAAAAAAAACACTTTGAGCGCCAAAATAGTAGCACTTTCAGCAACAAAACATTTGCAATTCCAGCTACAAAACAGCAGCAAAACAACACTTAGGTTTCAATTTGGTAAAGAAAGCACATAAACGGGTTTTCTTGCCGTGGCTTTGGTTTGCGGTCGTCGGAGCTCTGGTATGTAGTGCAAATCTTCAAGGAGATGACAGTGAGGAGATGACAGTGAGGATGATGTGCTGAGGGAGAGGAAGAATGACAGAGGGAGAGAGGGAGAGACCGAGAAGGATTTCAGGCGTTGATGTTTGCCACAGGTGATGTTCACCGCCGTCGATGTTCACAGTTGATTTCACAAGATGGAGTCGTTGCTGGTAAAGAACTCAAGAGGAAGGGAAAAAGTGGGTGGGAAGATATAGGAGGGAAAATTTAGCTCTGTTTTGCTGTTTTTGAATTATTTTTGGGCCATCACCCGGAGGAAAGGATGGAGAGGCAGACCAGAGAGGATTTGGACTCAGCAAAAAGAGCATGGATCTATAGCCTTAAAGATCTATAAAAAAAAAACCTACGACTTGAACACTTTATATACTCTCTCCGTCTCAAAATAATGGTCCTTTTTAGGGAATCTAACTTTTTTTGATAGTACAATTATTATATTTCAAAAATATTAATTTTCTAAAATTATCCTTTGATAGTAATTTTTTTTTTTTTGAGAATATCAATTGTCATAATTATACTTTTTGTATTATTAATCAATTTAAAAGAAGGATAAAATAATAAATTCATATAATTATATTTTTTAATTTTTAAAAATGGACTAATATTTGAAGATAATAAAAAATAAAATAAAGAACTAATATTTTAAAATGGAAGGAATATTAATAGTCGCAATTCACTGCTCTTATCATTATGAGATTTAGGAAGAATCAAAGATACGTAACTTTATTTCTACATACAAAAAAGTTATTTTCGTAATTTAAACCCATGAAGTTCATTGTGGGGACATATTTCGTGAATGACAACATGTGGCCAAGGTGATGCCGAAGTGTCAACCGAGATGCTACGTGGCCTGGTCATGATACCGAGGTGATCTTGGCTAGGTTAAGGTTATTTGCGGTGATATCGGAATCTGAGATAAGTAGATAAGGGGCAAAAGTCCTAGAATAGGGGAGGAGCTCAGTCTGGATAAAGATAAAGCTCTTAGGGAGTTTATCCCTATCTAGTTGAGAGTCCAGGATGAGCATTGAGCCTGAGTTCACTGAAGTGAGGCTTCTATAGAGATTAGGTCAGTGTTGGCTATAAAAGCAAGCACCGCCGTGGGTCTCAGGTACGTGGGATATACTGTGAGCAGTAAGTTCTTTCTTGTGAGCTAAGCATAATTTGCTATCTTTGAAAGATATTTGATTACTGACTTGAGCGCGGAGTGCCCCCGAGTGGACGAACCACTGCCGGATTCTTATCTGCCTGTGACAGGTTGTTCGGGCTCAATCTATTCTACCGGTGCTCTCCAGCTGAGTTCTCCATTTGGTTGTGTGGTCAAAAATCAACACCCACAATTTGGCGCTGTCTGTGGGAATGTAAGGAGAATAAATAGCCAACAACAGAAAGAAAGAAAAGATCGGGGATGACATCCTATATGGGAGTGGTAAACATGTCGATCCTAACATCGAGGAAGAAAACCATAATGAAGGAGCACGTGATCAGATTCCCGGGGACGACAAAGAGGGAGATGCCCTGAAGAAATCAAGCTGAGATGAGTATTACAACGAAAGCGACCTCTAGGTATAGAAAAATAGATGCTTTAGGAGGGACAACGAGATGAAGGGAATGGCCAACAAGTTGGTAGATCTACAATCGGTTGTCAACTTCATGATGCAAAACAACGTTATGCAACCACCGTTTCTGTTGCAGGACACGCCGATGCCTGGGGCCAAGACTGATAACTAGAAAAGGGAACATAAAACAATCCCAGCAATCCCGCAGCATGGTAAGGAAAATGAGCACTCACATCGGCCTTCACGGAAGGTCGGGCAAAGAGAGTTGGCCAAAGGTGACTCGCATAGGATACCTCGTACCAGGGGAACATATATCAAAGAATCTCGAAATATCCAGGGAACGGGCCTGTGTTTTGACACGGTGAATGAAGAGAAATTCAAGAGGACACCTAACGACACTGGGAGTAGCGCACCAAAATGACTAAAATCTGTTGACAGCTGAGCTCCTGGTCGGACTAAGGAGGATTTGAGGGACTACCTCCAGAGGAAGCGGCAGAATGCCGCCGTTCACAGTTGAGTTAGATAGGTTTGAGGCCCCAAAAAGGTTCCATATGCTGAGGTTCCAAATTTATGACGGTAAGTCTAATCCGAACTTTCACGTCGGCTTATATTTGAATTCAATGGCTTTGTATATCGGGAACAAATAGTTGCTATGCAAGGTGTTCCCCTCATCCTTCGGGGAAATCGCATCGGATTGGTTTCACAAGTTTTCGAAAGGAACTTTGAAGAGTTGGGATGGTTTGGTTGAGATGTTTGTGGCCAGGTTTGTGACAAACAAGTTGCAACCACTAAGGGTAGACTCCCTGATGGCTTTGAAAATTAGTGAGGGTGAAAGTCGCAGGGCTTACACCATAAAGTATTATGAGGTGTTCAATCGAATACCGGGATGCAACCAAAAGTTGGTGGTCATGTCTTTTAAGAACGGCCTAGATGATGAATGCATTCTTCGGAAGTTTTTGGAAAAAACTCTACCAAAGAGTATGGTGGAGCTCATGGTACGAATTGAGAAATATGCCAAAGCAGAAGAGGATACGCCGGGAACGAAGGCGCTAAAGCAGGAGAAGAGAAACGGCTCGCCGAAGCGAGGCCGAGGTAATACTGGTTTTAACATGCAGGAAACCAGGCTCAGGGCTACACAAGCATTCACCACTGTGTTCCGGATCCTGGTTTATAAAGTTCTAGAAAGGATCAGGAACCATCCGTGTTATAGAGCGCCAGAGAAGATTCCTGATGAGTTCATAGGAAGGAGCCTTGGGAAGCATTGTGCCTACCAGAATGAGGATGGGCACCTGACTCAGGGGTGTAGAGCCCTGAAAATGCACTTGGAAGACCTGGTCAGACAGGGTCACTCAAGGGACCTAGTAGATGAAGCCAGAACGAGGAAAGAGCATGCAAGGCTTCCCCCGGCACCAGCGGCACCACCACCGCCATAACCACAGTAAGCAGAACCTTGGGTGATCAATGTGATTCACTCGAAGGTTAATGAGAATGATATGTGAGAAGAGACACAAAAGGTGAGACAGTTATATCATGTATATCAGGTCCAACAAAAGAGGCCTAGGACAAACGAGTACTAGGGACCGATGGTGTCCTTTACTGAGGCAGCCCTAGACATAGCGCAGCATCCACACAACGATGCTCTGGTAGTGACCCTCAAGGTTGGAGAATACCAAGTAAGGCACATTCTGATTGACCAAGGCAGATCTTGTGACATCATGTATGTCAGATGTTACAAGGAGCTTAGCCTTCACTGAGATGATTTGAAGCAGTCCAATAGCCTAATGGTCAGGTTCAATGGAACACCGACATGGCCCCTGGGAGCAATAAATTTGGAGGTGCAGAAAGGCACCAGGAAAGTAAACACAGAGTTTACAGCAATTGACACCCCATCCCCTTACAATGTTATCTTGGGAAGGCCATGGTTGCACATAATAAGGGCTGTTCCCTCAATACTGCATAAGTTGTTATGATTTCCAACTGAACAGGGGATTGAGGAAGTTAGAGGGGATCAAGTGCAGGCAAAGAATTGCTCCATGGTAGTAATGAAATCTAACTGTAATGTGCGAGAGGTAGAAAAAATGGAAGTCGAGGACGAGGACATAGAAATCCTAGATGAGGTAGGTAAAGAATCAGCTGAGAAGAGCAAGGAAGCCTTGAAGAAAATTATGGTCCAAGAAGGAGATGAAGAGCGCTTCTTCCTTTTCAGCTCAAGCTTAGCCGAGGATGAGAAAAGAGAGTTAGAGGCTTTCTTACGGGACAACATAGAAGTATTTTCCTAGACACCGAGCATTGACCCCGAGGTTACATGCCATATGCTCAATGTAGACAAGTCAGCTAAACTTGTCATCAAACGAGCAAGGAGGCCGACATTAATGCATGTTGAGGCAGTTGAGGAAGAAGTGGACAAACTGTTGGAAACCAAAGCCATTCGCTAGGTGAACTACCCTACTTGGCTCTCCAACACTGTGGTAGTGAAAAAGAAGAATGGAAAGTGGAGGGTTTGTGTTGATTTCACCAGCCTGAATAAGGCTTGCCCCAAGGACAGTCTCCCACTACCCAAGATTAATCAGTTAGTAGATGCCACTTCAAGACATGGGAGGATGAACTTCATGGATGCTTATAGGGAATACCACTAGATAGCAATGTATCTCCCTGATGAGGAAAAGACTTCATTTATCACCCCCAAAAGGGCTGTATTGCTACACAGTGATGTCTTTCGAGTTTAAAAATGCAGGAGCAACCTACCAGAGGTTAGTGACCAAGATATTCAGACATTTGATTGGCAAGAAAGTAGAAGTGTACATTGATGACATGGTCATGAAGACCAAAAAACTTGGGAATCAACTGGCCGACTTGAAGGTGGTTTTTGATATCCTAAGAACATATCGGCTCCAACTCAATGCTTCAAAATATGCATTTGGAGTTGGGTCTGGTAAGTTCCTAAGGTACTTGGTTACCAGAAGGGGCATTGGGGCAAGCCCAGATCAAATCAAGGCCATTCTTGGCTTAAAGAGACCGACGTCAACCAAGCAAGTCCAAATTTTGACCGACAAGGCAGCAGCCTTGAACAGGTTCATTAGCAGAAGTTCAGATATGCGTAAATCATTTTTTAGATTGTTAAAGAAGGCCACATATTTTTTTTGTGGACAGAGGAGTGCGAAGTCACCTTGGCCGACTTGAAAAAGTACCTGACAACAGCTCCAGTTCTGTTAAATCCAATACTTGGAGAAGAATTGTTCCTATACTTGGCAGTTTTAGAACACGCAGTGAGCGCGGTAGTAATTCGAGAAGAAGAGGGAGAACAAAATGTGGTATACTACGTAAGTCAAATCCTAGCAGGAGCAGAAACTAGGTACCTGCCCCTGGAAAATAGACACTGGCCTTAGTGATGGCTTCCAAAAAGTTGAATCATTATTTCCAAGCCCACAAGATTGTGGTGTTGACTGAGCATCCCTTGAAGCCCCTGTTGCAGTATGGAGATCTGACGAGGAGAATAGCTAGATGGGCAGTAGTACTGGCCCAATACGACTTGGAGTTCAGGCCTAGAACAGTAATTAGGGGCCAAGTTCTAGCTGACTTTGTGGCCGAGTTCACGCTTGGTGCTATCCCACGTCAGATTCCGGTAAGCCACGGTTTGGGATGTCCATGGGAGTAGGAAGAAACCCAACTGGGGCCAAAGGACCCTGTAGACACCCCATTTTTGACCGTCCTCAAGACTTGGACGTCATCGTTTGAACACTCGATGATCATCCATGTTCGTGTTCGTCTTGAGTTCTCGGAGGTTTCGGCCGCGCGCCTTGCCTCAAGACCTCTCGACTTGTTTGTTTTGTATTTGGTTTTGCATCAAACACTTGTTGTTTTGCTTCTGAGGGGGGGAAATAGCTTGAAGGCCATCCCCAGACCTCATCGGCCATGGCTTGAGGCCACCCACCCTGTTTTCTTGCTATCGGCCAAAGGTATTGGCCGGTCGGCATTGTTTTTGGTCGGCCGGCCACTGATTTTGGTCAATCGGCCACTTTTTCTGGCCGAGACCTTTTCTTGGGGGGGTTTGAACCTTCTGAACCCTTGTTTTAGCTTCTTGAGGAAGCTTGAACCTTTGAACCCTTGGTTTTAGCTTCTTGGGGAAGCTTGAACCTTTTGAACCTTTGTTCTAGCTTCTCCAAGAAGCTTGGACCCTTCTAAGCTTTCAAGAGAAGCTTGCACCTTTTGCACCTTTTCCTCTAGTTTCTCCACGAAGCTTGAACCCTTGTCTAGCTTCTACAAGAAGCTTGAACCTTTGTTTTAGCTTCTCCAAGAAGCTTGAACCCTTCTAAGCTTCCAAGAGAAGCTTGCACCTTTTGCACCTTTTCCTCTAGCTTCTCCAAGAAGCTTGAACCTTTGTTTTATCTTCTCCAAGAAGCTTGAACCCTTGTCTAGCTTCTCCAAGAAGCTTGACCCTTTTGTTCTAAGCTTCTTGAAGAAGCTTGGACCCTTTGACTTAGCTTCCCTTAGAAGCTTGCCCCTTTTGACCCTTTTGCCTTAGCTTCTCCAAGAAGCTTAGGCCTTTTGCCTTGCTCTATAAATAGAGAGCCTCTCCTTCCATTTCAAGGGTTGAAAAAAATTGGTCCAAGACAAAACATATATCTCTCTTGATATCTCTACATCCAAGCCTCCAAAGTGCTTGGTTCTTGGCCCCTTTGCACCACAACTCCTAAGCACACACCTCCACCACTCATCTAAGGTTCTTGGAGGGTCTTGTGGGGACTCAAGACTTGGTTTTGACTCAGAAAAATCTGCTGGAGTGCGGGTTTTGAAGAATGTCTTCAAGGGTGAGTTTCTAAGCCTTAAATCCCCCTTTCTTGCACAAGCTTTTAGCCTTACTTGAAATCATTTTCGAGCTTTGTCATAAATTGGAAAAGTCTTATTTTGAGCTCCTTTTTAAGTTTGTTTAAGATCATTTTTGTGTTTGGGGTTGTTTACCCCCTCTTAGGCCTTGTTTGGACCCCATTTTGTGCTATTTTTGTGAGCTCTAGGACCACCTTGTTTGGGCCTCCTCACCACTGAAATCTTGAGGGATTTTAGTGGTGAGGATGGTGGTTTAAGGTCCTAAGAAGGAGAGGGCCATCCCCTCTCCTTGTTGCCTTCAATATTGGCCATTTTTGCCTCATGTGTGAGCATCATTCTTAAGTTCATGTTGACCATGTCTTAGTGGGTATTTGGTAGTATTTTGCCATGTTTTACCTCTATTTTAAGTTGGTTTAGACACACCATGCTTGCTTTGCATACTTGTCTTGTAATGCCATGAAATTGCATTAACATGTATCTAGCATTTAGACCACTATGCTTACTTGTTTTGGCTTGGCTTTGTGAAGTTTTTATGCATGTTTTAGTGTGCTTGAGGACTGTTTTTGGTTTTTTGGGTCATCCATGCTTTGCTTTGTATAGCTACAATGTAATCTCCCTTGTAGGCCTTGAGTGTTGGACCCTCTAGCATGCTCTATTTGCATTATTTTAGTGGTTTGGAACCACTTGCCATGTCATTTCAGTCCTTATGGCATGCTTGTATGCTTGCATTTGATGCTCCTTTAATACTTTAAGAGGTTGGTGTCTTATGCTCCATGTTTGGCCCCTTTTGCATGCCTTTAGAATTAGGCCATTTAGATGCCATCTAGGTGTGTCACATGACTATAGTTTAAGTCCTTGGACTTGGTTCCGTGCCTTGTATGCTTGTTAGCTTAGGTTGTGTGCCTAGTATACATTGCTTGCGCCCATGCTCATGTTGCATACTTAGCTCACATGCTTAGGTTGCATTTGGCATGCATTGCCTTGTTTGTTTGTATGCATTTCATTGTAATATTGAATTACATGCTTTGGCTTCCTGAGCCATCACGCATTGAAATACACGATTGGTGGTCCGAGGGTCGAGGACCATCCTCCTTTGAGTCACGAACATGATAAGGAGGGTGTTGGTGCAAACATTGCTTTGAAAATACTTTGCCATGCCTTGTCTGTCCTCTGCTGCTATCAAAACAGGTTTCTGCAGAAATCTTTGGCCGGCCGACCATCTATATAGCCGACCGACCAAATATTTGTGGCCGATTGCTCCATAATTGGTCGATGACCAACTCCCTTTGGCCGGTGGTGATTCCCCTTGGTCAATGGTGTTCCACAGTGTCCATGGAGTGTACCTTGGGACTTGTGCAATTTTTAGAGGAGCAGAGCAAGGAAAACAGAGGCAGCTTGTGCATGGCGACGGATTTCCGAGCAAACCCGAGCACGCATGCATCGGACCCTCTTCCCGAGGCTGTTTATTACTTTCTACTAGTTAGGTGGTTTGTAATAATTAATTAGTTTGTAGGTTAATTAATTTGTATATTCTTTTGGTTCCTCCGAGCGAGGGCAAATTTGTAATAAGTGTGGGTGTGTGTGTGCATGTCTTCTAACCCCCACTTCTTTCTCCTTTTTACTTACTTGCTTTCAATGGTTAGTATTAGGGAATGTTTCAATTAGCATACTTATGCTCGTATATTTGCATCATACATTTGTCTCGCATGCACCGGGCTCATCACATCATACTAACTGCATTGTATTTCAAATTCTAAAGTTGAATACATGTTAGCTATAGCATCATCACATGCCATCTTAGAATAGCCGAGCCCATGATAGTTGCATCTTGCATGTGTTGCATTAGCCATCTTAACATGAACTAGGATCATGCATATGATTATTAACTAGTTTCTTTTTTGGCTTGGAGTACTCGGTAAACATTTATGTTTTAACACCCTTGCATGAGTGCGAGTGTTGCCATGATAGCATGCTTACCATGAGGCTATGTACTTACGTGTTATAACTGCCTGAATGCCTGTGGGTGAATGTTGGGTTACTTAAATTGGAACAATGCATTGAATGCGAGTTTTAAGCCCTCTCGAAAGTGGCAAAACCATGTTTTCTAAGCCCACTCAAGGGTGGCAAAGTCTGTCTTTTAGCCTACTTGCGAGTAGCAAACTGTTTTCAAAACAAACATGAAATGTTTTGTTCCAATTTAGGTGACTTAGTTTATACTTGTTTGCTGTGCGCATCACATACTAAATCTAGGCTAATAACCGGAATAAGAACGCATAATGTTTTCAAAACTAGATATCATGGTTAGTAGAGGCCGATCTTCGGATCAGGCGAGCGGGGGTGCTCATAGATGACCTTCCCCAATCGTACCCAAGTTCCCGAGCCGAGGCAACTTTGGTGATGATGGACACGTGGCCTTAGGCAACGAGTCAGGGTTTCCTAAATTCCCCCAAAATAAATATTTAGGTGGCGACTCTGTATCTAGCAAAGCAGTCCATGTTTGGCACTTCTTCACAAAAATCTGTTTTCCAAAACGATTTGCCGAATTTGGATTCTTTGGTGATTTATCAATCTCACATTGCACATTGTGAGATCAGATTAAGAACCGACACAAATCGAGTCCGAACTATAGCATGAGGCCCGAGGGCGCGTCTACAGTTTCTAGCGACTCTGCTGGGGAAGAATAGAGAACTTGACTCGAACTCATGATATCTTGTTTTGACTACACTTATGTGTTTCTTTGTATTGCATGTGCATTGGTGCGCCTAGGACACCGTGTTGGCCATCTGCTATTCCTGAACGGTTTGCCGGAGGCTCGCCTTGTCAAGGTATGACCATAAGGCTGACCGGTTGCGGGCTCTACTAGTATGGGAACACAAACCCCGGTTTTTACCGAGGCACCCTTTTGACCATTCGACCTAGTGCATATCGGAATCCGTAGTGACTATTCCAAACTAGGACAGGTTGCTTACCCGATTAGGTTGTTTGAAACCGCTGCATGCGTAGTGAAACCCTAGCTCCTGACAAAATAGGACAGGGAAACCCTACCCCAACATAGCGGTGTTTTGGTTCTCACTTGCTTGTTATGTGCTTTTAGAGTGTCTTTACAGGAATGCATATATCAGTTTGCAAGTCTGGGTATCAGGCCTTAGGGCACCAATATTCGGGGAATCAGTTTTACCTGAGAGTATTGGTTTACAGGCAGAATTCTGGGCAGAATTCAGTAGAGGGCGCAGTCGTTCAGCTATGTGTATACCTGTTCTGGTGAAATCAAGCTAAGATACTGTCTGTTTTCTCTTTTGTAAGGTAGTCGTGGAACTATAGCTTCAGAGGGCTCCAATATCCCCCGGGCATATTGGATCCGTGTTGATAGACTTTGTCAGGTCGGAGATTCAGTTCAAGGGCAAATCAGTGTTCCTTCGCCAGAGGCAGGGTAAAAGGGCCAGTCAGTAACAGATCACCAGTTCAGCAGTTACCAGATCAGTGGTCCTTATCTGCCCCACCAGTGAACAGTCAGGCTGAGGTCTCAGTTTTTACCCTAGAGATAGAAATACCGATCAGTCAGTTGGAACAGCAGAACATGGCAGGGATAGAGGAAATGATGCGTCAACTCCAAGAAAGTATGAAAGCTATGCAGCAGGACGCTGCCCGCCAAGCGAAATTTTCCAAACAGCAGGCCGAGGTCATGGCCCAGCAGGCAGAGATAATCACCCGGCTGCAGCAGCAAACCGGAGCCTCCGCTTCACATCAGGCTCCTCCCCCATCCAGAGTTCTAACACTCAGGGAGACAGCTAATGTCTAGGAAGATACAGACATTCCAGTAGGACTGGCTTCACCCCCGATCCTACCCCAGCTATCTAAAGTGCCGATCAACCCGCCGGACTCTCCCTTTGAGTTCGAGATAGATCCCACCATATTGAAGTTGAGCAAGCTTGAAAAGCTGTTCAAGAGATCCCAGGGAGTCAAGACCATCCCTGATATTGAAGATGGGTACACCGACGCAGCTGTGATGCTGCCGGACCGATTCAAGATGCCGCACATCGACCAGTTTGATGGATTCGGGGATTCTATGGTACACTTGCGTTTGTTTTCAGACATCTTAAGGCCGATGGGCCTCACCAGACTGCAAAAGTTGTCTCTATTCGGCCGGATCCTGTCGGGTGTGGCGGCCATCTGGTACGTCAAATTAGAAGACGATGTCAAACGGAACTGGGATGAGATGGCTGAGGCCTTTGTTGCGCAGTACTCTTATAACACGCAAATTGAGATTACAACTCGTGATCTTGAGACAACAAGGCAAGAGCCTAAGGAGAGTTTTTCTGATTTCGTAGCTCGCTGGAGGGCCAAGGCCTCAATGATGACCCTTAGGCCCACTGACAAGGATCAAATTCGAATGATTGTGCACAATCTCCAGCCCAAGCTTATGCAGAAAATGATTGTTCTCCCCTTCCCTACCTTTTCAGATTTGCATGAGATGGGAGTACAAATTGAGGACGCTATGAAGCAGGGCCTTATTGACCAGGAGAAGGAGCAGCCCAGGAGGGCGTTTTCTCGCAGTTCGAATGCGACCACCAGTGGTGATGCAGCTGCAAGATCTTCTGAAGTGGGCATGGTTACCAGCACCGCATCAAAAATAGCTACCCCATTCACTGGTGCGTCCGGAAGTAGCTCACAAAAAACCAAATATCCACCTCGAGTCAAGAGGGTTTTTACCCCACTTTATATGCCTTTGT